>NWBT01000048.1:3665431-3722663 GCA_003386485.1 Colletotrichum lentis
TTCCCCAGTCAGTAGTCCTAGTCAGTGGTGGATGCCTCCAGTCTTTCAGTTGGCAGCACCTGCACCCAACACCCAGCACCAGTGCAACCTGTACCCTGCACCCGAACTCCAAGGGTGGTAGGTGCTGCGTCAACGTCGTCCCAGGGAAGCAAGCGCCAACCAAAACCAGGTGACAAGACAGAAACCTCCTACAAAGTTATTAGCTGCCCGCTCCCGTCTGGACCGTCGCCCCAGCTGTCAGCGGGCGCTCTCCATCATCAATCAACCTAATCAGCCTTACCACGGACGCTTGATCTTGGCCTGTCGGGTGTTTCCCCCCATCTCTTCCCTCTCTTCCCTTTATTTTTATTTCATTTTCGATCTTGTCCTCTCTCCCCCGTCCCATTGAATCGATTCCTCGTCCGGCTTCGTCATCCTTTCCCGCCCTCATTCCGCATCCCTCTCTTCCCACAATCGCCTCCCATATACTCACTCATCTCTCTCTCTCTCTCTCTCTCTCTCTCTCTCTCTCTCTCTTTCCCACTCAATATCCCCCCCTCTCTCTCTCTGTCTGTCTCTCTCACACGCACATTCGAATACACACACACACACACACACACAGAGATAGACACATACACACACTCCCTCTCTCTCTCTCGCTCTCTCTCTCTCTCTCTCTTCCGCGCAGGGCCCGCTTACTTTTTATTGTTTCGTGCTACATAATCCTCCCCCCCTAAAAAAAAAACCTTCCCCTTCCGCACACTACAAAGACTTATCCCTCACTCTATAGCTCCTTCTCATCTCCTCCCTCACTCCCTCACAACGCAAAGCGCCCCCCAACAATCCACCCTGCTTCGCGCTAGATTTTCCGCCCCCAGTCTGCCTGGTTTTGCTGACGCCCGCCGGTTGTCTCCCTTCGATTCTAGCCCGCGCAATAGAGGATTCCTGGAGAAAGCTACTGCCGCATGAGACAATCAACTTTTTACACCTACTTCGTATATAATTCACGAACGGGAAGCCGAAACAAAACCCAGCAACCACAACAGCCAACCACTCATTCGTGGCCGACACTCGACCATTGCCTGTGTGCGTCGCGCTACCGGCCAGCCACCGCACTCATCCTTGGTGTGTGATAGACGACGGTCGACAGACGACAGGCGCCCCGACTCGTGCCGCCATCGCAATCGCCCATCTCGAAACTCTCGATCCCCCGCTCCCGCTTCACCCCCGGCCCTCAACCCTCGACCGCACTCGTGCGACTGTCTCTGCTGCAACACAGAGACCGCCCGCGAACATGACGACCACCGTAAGTTTGCGCTCCCGTTTACTCCACGCGAGGTCCGATGGGGGAGGGGGACCAGATGCAAGCCCCCCTCCGGGTCGCCGACATGCGAGCGCGCGGCCGTGTGTCTCAAGGACTGCGTCCTGCTAGTCCCGTCATGGCCCTTGGCTCGAGTCGCTCACTCGGCGCTCGGAACTTCGCCTAGACCTGGCAAACTGCTCAAAAAAAGCTTGCCTCGCGCCTCGTTACCTCTCACCTTCCTCCAACTCCTTCCCTCTTCTCACACATGGCTGCCACTCTGCTAACCTGCCACGTCCTTCAGGCCCGGCCAACAGGTCGCTACGGAAGCTTCCCAATGGCAAACGGCCAGAACGAAAAGCAGGCCCCGGCCGTACCTCCCACCTTCGTCGCCTCGAACCTATATTCACAAAACATCTGGACCTCCACCTATGGCGGCGCCAAGAGAGACACGAGAGGTAATGAATGCCCGGCGACAACCCCCCAAATCCAGACATAGCCTCTGAGGCTCTGCGTAGTGACCGACGCTGACGTGTTTCATCATCGCCAGGCCCCGAAGACTCCTTCCCCGGACAGCCCTCCGGCTCCAGCGCCCTCAGAGAGAACTCGGAGGCCGAGACCTGGGCTCAGCGACCCTGGAACCAGGACAGCCAGACTCGGACCGCCTCCGGCAGCGCCTCTCCCAACCGCACCCGCGACAGCCTGCACAGCACAACTTCCTTCTTCGACAACAATGCCGTCGGCCAGGGGCGTTCCCTCATCAACGGCCGCCCCAAGTCATACCTCGAGGACGACAAGGAGAACACGGCCTTCGCGTCCACCTACAACAGCCCCTTTGACGCCACCTACGCGAGGCAGGAGAAGCGCGGCTCGAAAGACAATGCCTACCTGAGCCTTGGCGTTGTTGGCGCTCCCTCGAGAGACAGCAGCATCCCCCCCTCGCGTCAGTCGGACGATTCCCAGCACCACTCGCCCCCGGCCTTCCGAGACACCTTTGGCTACGGCCACACGCCGAGCAACTCGATTACCTCGTCTCGCCCGGCCATCCCTGGTCACTCTTCCTCCTTCCCCACCCAGACCACCAACAACCGCGCCTTCATGGCGAACGGTAGGCAGATGGACGACGCCGACTTGGCCTCGCAGTTCAAAAAGTCCCTTACCCTTGACGAAGCCCAGAGCCTTGCCGCCGGCGCCCAGAACTTCCAGTTCAACCCCGTGTCCCAGCCCTGGAGGGCAGACGTCGCTGCTACCGGCGACGTCTACGCCGATGCCATGGCCCAATACCTCCCTCACAACAAGCGCAGCTCCGTCGTCGGTGCCTCGGGCGGCCAGTACCGCGTAGTAGCAAGCCCAAAGACATTCCCGCCCCAGTCGTCCGACCCCTGGGCCCAGAGGCAATCGTCCCGCGACCTGAGAATGGTCCCGGACGGTGACCGCCGGACGCCCGTCCCGGCCTTCATGCAAGCCCAGGCCCCCGCCTTCTACCCCGGCCCCTACTATACCCCCAACTTCGCCGGCCAGTACCCTCCCCAGATGTTCGACCCATACGGCAGGCCTTCGCTGCCTCTGCCAGGCTACGGCCTGCACATGGCGCCCTACTCCATCCCTGGCGTCATGCCTGTCCGGCCTGGCAAGGACCAGGACCCGGGCAAGGGCGTCCGGAGCCTGTTGCTGGAGGAGTTCAGGTCCAGCTCCAAGTCGAATAAACGGTATGAGCTCAAGGACATTTACGGCCACGTTGTCGAGTTTAGCGGCGACCAACATGGTTCAAGGTTCATCCAGCAGAAGCTCGAGACGGCCAATAGCGACGAGAAGGACCAGGTCTTCCGCGAGATCGAGCCTAACGCCATCCAGTTGATGAAGGATGTTTTTGGAAACTACGTCATCCAGAAATTTTTCGAGCACGGCAACCAAGTCCAGAAGAAGGTGCTGGCGTCGCAGATGAAGGGCAAGGTCGTCGACCTGTCGATGCAGATGTACGCTTGCAGGGTCGTGCAGAAGGTGTGTGGTGCCTCTCCCTTCGATTCTTCACCCCTCTCTCTGTGTCTCTCTCTCTACGTGTCCCACTCTTCCTATCCTCCTTCTCATTCTTCCTCCCCCTAATCTCTCTCCTCTTCTTTTGGTTGAAACCTGCTGACATTGTAGGCCCTCGAACACGTCCTCGTCGAGCAGCAGGCGGAGCTGGTAAAGGAACTGGAGCCCGAGATCCTCAAGGTCGTCAAGGATCAGAACGGCAACCACGTCGTGCAGAAAATCATCGAGCTCGTTCCCCGCCAGTACATTGACTTCGTCATGGACTCGTTCCGCAGCCAGGTCAGCCAGCTGGCCGCTCACATGTACGCTTGCCGCGTCATCCAGCGCATGCTCGAGTACGGCACGGAGCAGGACAAGGAGACCATCCTGGCCGAGCTCCACAGCTCCACGCAGGTCCTCATCACCGACCAGTACGGCAACTATGTCGTGCAGCACATCATCGAGCACGGCAAGTCCGAGGACCGCTCGAGAATCATTCAGCTCGTCATCGCGCAGCTCGTCACCCTGTCCAAGCATAAGTTCGCGTCCAATGTCGTCGAGAAGTGCATCCAGTACGGCACTGCCGAGGAGCGCAAGGGCATCCGGGAGCAGATCATCTCTCACGCCGCCGACGGCACCAGCTCGCTCCAGTTGATGATGAAGGACCAGTACGGAAACTACGTGATCCAGAAGCTGCTGAACCAGCTCGAGGGCGCTGAACGGGAGGCCTTTGTCGAGGAAATGAGGCCCCAATTCAACCCGCTGCGCAAGACAAGCACAAGCCGCCAGCTGGCGGCGATCGACAGGCTCATCTACGCGACGCAGACGCCCCCGTCCAAGTCCGGAGGGTCCCAAGCCGACTCGACGGCTCCGACCCCGGTGCTGACGATGGAGCCCAACAGCCCACAGAGCAGCAGCCCTCCCAGCACCAGCGCCAGCGCCGTCGGCGAGGTTGCGGAAGACGACAACAACAAGATCAGCGCCCGAGGCGGCGTCAGCCTCAAGGTGGAGGTAGACGAGGCCTAAACAGCACATGACACAACCAAGGGGTGGGCGGACGCGACGTCCGGGGTTTGATTCGAGGTATCACGAACATGCATCGCGACGACGCCACGCGGATTTGATGATGCCGGTCGCGGGATGTTCCCCCGCGTGCCGGGTTTGTTTCAAGACGATGACAACTAATTCCTGTTTACATTTGACTCTGAATATGCACTACGAAAAAAATCAACAACACATACATGGTGGGAAATGGTCATCACAGTAGAAAATTGTCTGGACAAAGGGCAACGGAAAACATAGCAAGGGATGGACAAAACGGACACAACTGGTGTTGTCACATGTTCTACGTTTATTTTTCCCAGGTAATGATTCTCAGAGCGACGAGGAGGGATGACTACAGTGGGGGGAATAGCAGAAGAAAAACCTGTAGAATTGTGAAAGGGGGGCGGAGGGGAGACATGACATTCTCACGGTTTCGCCAAGGGCACTGGGGACAGGGCGCGTCATTGGGGCAAGGTTGCTTTTGTGTCTTCTTGTACTCTATTGGGTTCTTTGTGTGTCTAGCGATACCAGTCTTGGTCTGATTGTAGAAATCTGTCAATAGACGTCAGTGTATGAAGTCTTTGATGCTGAAAGGGTTTGAGCGAAGGCGTGAGAGATGAGAAAGCGCAATCATAGATGGAAGGACAATTGCAGGCAGAGGATCCCTTGAACGACGACCCCATCAGTCAATCAGGAAGGGAGTTTGGAGTCTCCCTCGGCATCTGGTCCGGCTCGGAAGGGCATCCGACATCGCTCTGTTCGGGATCGGGATTATGTAAGGGACGGGGTCCCGCTTATGACATCACTCGGTCCGACATCAAGCGGCCGGTGCCTGTGTTTTAGTCTGTGTTTTAGTCTCCGGCTCCGACCAAGGACCCTGTGCCCCACTATATCTAGCATCGTGGAAATTAACGGGCAATTCGCTCCTCCTTTCTCGTCCCGTCCTTCTTTCCCCCTTCCCCCAGCTGTCCCTCCCACACACCACAACACACCAGCGCCCGACGTAGCGCAGCCGAACGATGCAACCCGCACGACTGACCTTCCTCTACCCGCACTTGTTCCGGACGATACGAGTCGCCGAGGGCACCGCAGCCGCAAACGCCTCCAGATCATCATCGTCGTCGCCGTCGCCATGTCGTAGGCGGGCGACTGCCGAGATGCGGCGACGGGGGTACGCCGCCTTCGCCCCGACGCCAGGGGCGCAGCAGTCCGGCTTCGCGCCGCGGCACGGGAAGGGCATCGAGCCCGCGACAACGACGACGACGACGACGACGGTGACAAGTCCCGGGCAGGCGGCGGTGGGTGCGTCCAAGGGGGATACCGACGACGGGTTGGACCCGCAGAGCGGCCAGAGCACGACGACGAAGACGACTACGGCATCTTCCCCGCCGCCGCCGTCGGCATCGTCGCAGACGACGGGGGAAGTGGAAGAGGCGGACGAGGCCAAGGCGGCGAAGCAGGAGGCGCGGGACCAGGCGAAGAAGAGCGGGCCGCTCGAGGCGATCCTGCACATGGGACCGCCCGAGAAGGTGGCCAAGCAGCACCCGCCGATGTCGCCGACGCCGTACGTGCACCACTTTGACAGCTACTCGCTCGTCAAGGACCTGGAGCGCGGCGGGTACAGCAAGGAGCAGAGCATCACGCTGATGAAGGCGATCCGGGCGATCCTGGCGCAGAACCTGGACGTGGCGCAGGAGAGCCTCGTAAGCAAGAGCGACGTGGAGAACGTACGTGTAACGATCCGGGCCCCGGAAAGATTGACTCCAGGGAAGGGGGAAGGGGGATGGGGGAGGAAGGCGTGATGGAACCCCGATGCAGGTGACGAACATTTGGCGCTGACGACGGTGACGACGGGAAAACAGGAAACGTACCTCTTCCAGGCGGCGTGCTCGGAGCTGAGCACCGAGGTCAGGAACAACCAGAAGCTGGCGGACGAGGAGATGCGGCAGAAGCGGACGCTGCTGCAGCACGAGGTGGACATCCTGACGCAGAGCCTCACCCAGGAGCTGCTGACGCTCAACGACAACGTCCGCGGCATGTTCAACGACCGCAAGATGGCGGTGCGCGAGGAGCAGAAGGCGGGCGACAGCGTGGTGAGTTTTGGGTTCCCCCAGTGTAACGGCGTGGGGGAGAAGAGCCCGGGAGGGTGGAGGAAGCTTCCCCCTTATCCCCTTTCCGAAGGGGCAAAGAGGTGGTGGTTTTGCTGACCTTGCAACGCACGGCAGATCCAGCAGATCAACTACAAGATCAGCCTGCACCTCAGCAGCGACGCCAAGTCGGAGATCGAGGGCCTGCGGTGGATCCTGATCCGGCGGTCGGTGATCGGGATCCTGTTCATGGCGGTGCTGACGCTGGGGACGCTGCGGTACGGGACGTACGTGAGCCACGCGAAGCAGGCCGAGGCGGACCGGGTGCGGAAGCAGGCCGAGATGATCAAGATGGCGGACGGGAAGCGGGATCACAGCTCCGCGCCGGACGCGGCGGAGATACTGGCGGCAAACTAGGCGCTGAAGTGAAAGGGGTCCAATGTTAGGGGAGTGTCGGGGGGTTTGTGGGTGGATGGATGGAAGGTAGGATGGGTTATTGGTATGATACCCTTAGACAGGCCATGGATATATACCAAAAAGAAAACTTGCTTTTGGACACTGATGACGGCAAAGGGAGGGCGACGGCCGGGAGGTGAGGAATGTCTTGGATGCTCGCTGGTCTACCGGTACGTATACTCTGTATGCTTGCTCTCCAACAACACGCACGTGTACAACTACGCTGAGAAGAAGAACCCCCTCCCGGAGGCCTGCAACGGCCGGCTTCCCCGGCCGAGCACCCATGACATTCTTTCTTCTTTTCTTTTCCAGGGCATTGTCAGTTGATGTGTAGACTCGTCCAGGAATGGGCTGGCTGCTGGCCAGCCCATTTCCATTTGTGGATGGAAGCTAGACTGGGGCGTCCCTACGAAACGGCGCCGGAGACCGAGCCACGAGTGGTGGACGCTGACGACGCACAGCACCAACCGACTTTGGGGCTTTTCCCTTCTTCCGTCTCCCTCGTACTGTGTCTTGGTCCCGGTTTTCTCAGATCCGAAAGTTAAAGTGGTTTCCCACAAACATGGTGCAGTAGATCGGAGCCCGAGCCGCCATGTCATCCCATCCGTGGCCACCCCAAGCTGAAAGACAGGCTGGCTGGTTTAGGGGGGGGCCTGACAGCGCTAATCGCGTGCCGATGGTCACCCAAAAGGCAATGTCAAGACAGAGAGATATTACACGCTAAGCATGCAGGTGGACGTAAACCCGGGATGTCAAACGGTAGGCTTCTACTTACCAGCCAGAGGTAAGGAGTCATTTCTGGTATGATGTACTTTGGAAAATGAGGCATGCAGTCAGACGATCAAGTAGAAACACATGCTTCTACTCCATTGTTTTTTACTCCAAGTCAGATCTGGCAACAGTTTCCGAGTGGGCAGTCTGTAATAGTTTGTGTCTTCCACTGCACCATGAGGGGGCTGTGTGGTCGTTTAGGGCCGTTTTGGGCCGTCTTCGCTCCCCCATCGGCGCCGCCCGCCATCCCGCCGGCCTGCCATCACTTCGGCGATAGAAGCGCTCAATACGGGAGCGCTTTTAGGCTTGGAAATTCCCTTCGGATTCAAGTCTCGGTTGAATTGTTGTACATTAGAAAACACATCTATGCCAATGAAGGTGGCCGACGGGTTGGCCTGGCCAACAATCAAGGGAGAGCGCCATGCTATTCAATCCGACTTCAGGATTGTGCAGTAACGCAGGTAGGTACTGGGAAGAGTAATGGTCGATGGAAGCTTGAGAGAGGCGTGGCGTGCTGTGTCGTGGTAGACGCCACTTTGGGTAGACCTACACGTGCCTATAGGGAAAGTGAACTCACAGAATGACGTTTCTCGTCCTATCTTGCATGTTGTCTTGCTAGCGGCGGTCTTTGCTACTACTGCCAACGATTGGACGGTACGCCGACCAACTTATTAGTCAGACTAGATGCAAAGAAAGTCACTTGATTGCTGAATGCTGGTAGGGGGAATGGGGAGAGGAACCTGAAGAGAATGGGAAAGGAGAGGGGGGAGGGGAAGGGTACCCGACGACGCCCCCGAGCCGCAACATGCCACGGCCGCGCACCACCAGCACAGGCAAACTAACTGGTAAGGAAGGCAACTGTCACTTTAATCCACTAATCCGGAAATGGGAGTGAGTGTTGAAGGAACTTGAAGGAACCGGCAGCCCACCAGAAATATAATTAATAGAGTCCCGGACTCAACTGCACAGCTGCTCAAGGTCTCACGACGCAATCTTGTCGCATCGAAACTCTACTAAACATATCTAATATATTCAATAGGTCCATTACCAGTCAATTGTTTTCGTCTTCTTGTTCACCTCATTATCATCCCCCTTCTGCAGTAGTACTTTTACCAATTACCCTACCTTTCAGTTTCAAGCAAATCCAACTGATACAAGGCTTCCCCGGACCTGTTCGGACCATTCTTAACCCTTTGAACGAAGCTTCAGTAACATCTTGATCCACAAAGATGTTCCCGTGCGAAGTTCCCTCCTGCAGGTCTAAACCATTTTCAACGAAGGCCAATCTCAAGCGACATACCAAATCCAAGCATGGCGCGCCAGTTTTGATGGCGTGTGGCAAGGTCTTTAAGAACCACTCATGCAACCTCAAACGCCATCGCGTATCATGCCATACGTGCCGCAAGACACTTCAAGAAGGAGGGCCTCAAGAAAACAACCCCAAGAACATCATTTCATTGGGGCCGTCCACCGCCATTGATCCTCTCATCCTGTACAGGGACCCGCACGACGACTATCCCGGCTCTAGCGTTCCCCGTGTACCGAAAGACATATCATCATGGGGACAATATCAGCTCAATGAGAATGAATCGTCCAAAGACTTCTCAATCTTTTTGCAAGAGTCGTGGGTTCCCTTAAGTGATGGGAACAGCAGTCCAAGTCCAGGCACTATGATAGTGCTGGACCCGGCCTCTCCACTAACGGATCTGGCCCAACCGCATGGTGAGGCCCATTTTTACCCGCCCCCGAGCTATCGACCTAACGCACATTAACAGGTACCGCTGGACTTTGTAGTGCTTAGTCAGCAAAATCTACAGCCAATCATGGTGTCAAAATCAGCTCCGTCAGGCGGCGGAGACCATTTTCTGTGGAAGTACGGAGTACTCTGTACCAAGACACTTCAAGGTACATGAGTAGAAACAGGGCACATGCGCAAGGCAACTACATCGTAAATAGGTACTCCGTACTCTGCGAGGTACACTTTCGAAGGCGGTCCCTCTTACGGTCGCACAGGTATCACCAGCTCCTAAATCACGAGCTGGCACATAACCAGTGCATTCATTGGTTTCCAGTTAGGTTATCCCAGACGGTTTATTATGCCATGTAACGAGTCCAAGAATCCCATGTAGAGTTAGTAAACCTCAAAAGTTCATGGAAAAGTTTTGTTTCTCACTATTAGCCCTATCTTTGGACCCATAGCTAATCAATCTCTGTAGTGTATTGAGTACTGCACTTCCGTTGCAAGTAGTGCCCCACCGTTCTTGTCAAGCTTTCGACTACCTTCTCGTTTATATGCATCCTTGCTGATGATCACTGGGTCCATCACTACGTAGTACCCGTACAGAGTAAGTAGATACACCGGCCAGTCGGGTATAACATTCATTACCTTTTCAAACCCTGAACGATATCGGGTTTTTGGCCTCGAACCCGAAAGCGACCGCTCTTGCATGGTACCGGGATGACAGTAGATTGGATGGCCGAGGCAACCAAGCTAAAGCCAAACGCTGCGCTGCTCCGCTCTTCAAGTTCTGGGCACTGGAGCGTCGCATCGCGTCACCCACTCCAGCGGGCTTTCGACAGACGTTGAATCTGACTCAAGACCACGCTGAGCCACCTGTGTTCTGTGCACCACACACCGCAGGCTTAGTTTCACGTGTTGAGACGGTGCCAGCCGCCCGTGTCAGGGTCGCACCAGCGGTTGTAGAGTTTGTTTTTGAGACGAACCCGTCGACATGGTTTGACGTGCATCATTTCTAGGCGGGGTATCCGAAAGCGGCGCTTCCCATCGAGTCCCGCCGTCAGACTCGGAACTCGGAAGCAGTGGACCTCGTCCGATGGACCCTGGGAACAAGCAGTAGGGGCGACTTATCAGATCCGGGGAAACGATCGGCTCCAGCCCGCGTCCAAACGGTCTCCTGCCTTCAGTCACGCTCTTTGGCTCTCCAAAAGTATGTGCACTCAACTGAAAGTCACAAGCAACCCAACCCCCCCTCCTCTCCAGTTTTATCGGCTCTAACCGAAGAGCAATAGTCTTCCTTGTGTGTGTACTGACTTGTCCACTAGAATCATGCAAGAGGGGATGTAGAATGAAACCCCGATTTGCGCAATAACGAGCGGCATCAAATGCGGCCATAACTCATAGGTTCAAAGACGGAAAAGGCAACCATGCTGGTAACTGAGAGCAAGCACTATTGTCGATGGAGAACCATCGCTGGGGCCGCCATGACCAGCTCCCTCCACAGAGCGCAATCGATGGCGTGTGGTGTGAAAACATTTACGAGCCCAACGTCTGGCCCCGTACTAAGCTGTGTGCCAAGCTGTCGCCGTCGTGTTAGGTTTCCTCTCGCCAGTTACCACCGATACAATGGAGTGTTCGTTAATTGGCAGGATGCAGGGGAAGAAGGGGAAGAAGAAAATCTGGACAGGGTCTGGGCGTGTGACAATCAACAGCCCCTCCATAACTCTCGGTTTCTCCGTAGGGAGTGGGAGTACGTGAGGTGTGAGAGGGTGTGGCGGGAAGGTGAGGCGGGAGAAAAGGGAAATTATGTGCCTCGTTCGGTCTGGATCCTGGAATTAGACAGACACTGTTGCTGGAAAGAAGTTGTCTATCGTATCCCAACATCCTCATCATCCTCATTGTCCTCTGTATTCCCATCATTCTCATCGGCCCCTTCCTCTTTCTCTTCTCTGGTTGACGCGATGTTTTTGTCAAGAGTCTTGATCCGATGCTCGTCATCAGAGGCATCGTACTTCTCCTCCTCACCCTCGTCCTCTTCCTCGTCCCCCTCCCCCTCGTCCTCTTCCTCGTCCCCCTCCCCCTCGTCCTCTTCCTCGTCCCACCCCCCTCGTCCTCCTCCTCTTTGCTGCCATCATGCACGCCCTGCAATGGTGCGAGTGAGGGTATAACTGTCGCACCAGCACCCTCACAAGCTCAACGAACTCCTTTGTGTATTGATCATCTCAAAAACTCGCCGTTATATAACCTCCTCTTGTCTCCCAGCAAGCATGTCTTCCACCAACTCATCAGGCGCCGGGTTCCCTTGCATGGTTCAGGGCTGCACGACAAACCCACTTGTATCAAAAGGCAACCTGGTGCGGCACATGCAGAATCAACATGGCCCCTTAACCTCATGGGTGAAGATGCCTTGCGAAAAAGTGTTGAAGTCCAACCTGCACAGCAATCGGTTTCACCCCAGAGGATGCAGCAATATTCTCTGCTGGGGCTACGAAGGACTCGGCGAAGCCTTCCTCGCCCCTGCCTGCTACAACAAGGACCTAGTTCAGCTCATCGTCGATACAAGAGGCTTCCTAAGCCTCCAGGAAGCGATGTGGAACTGGATTTCCCTCGACGGCGACACACAATTTCTCAACAACTATCCGTAGTTCATTTCCAAGTCCGTTCGATGTGAGTAAGATGCCCTGGACACCGCAAACACAGCTTTCTAACCAAAATGTAACACAGCTACGATATACGTAATTGGAGACTACGCACACATACATACTTACTTTCTCTGCATTTCCTTCTAGCTAGCGAGGAAAGCCAAGCAAAACAACAACGGCCAAGAAAAATGACAAAAGACATACAACACCAGGTATTCGCTGGTCGTCACCGACCCAACTACTAATCCGGCCCTCATTGGCTTATCTATGGGAGAGCGGACGGGATCCCGAGTTTTCCAATGGGTATGGTCGTATGTGATGGTTTGAAGAAGAAATGGTGCTTATGTCGCTCTGCGGAGGGGTCGTGTTGGTTGTGTTCCAAGTTGCAGCACTCAGAGGTTCGGGATACAGCCTGCGGCTCACTTATCGCTGAGATGATGGACCTTGAGTGGATAGAGTAACGTCAAATTCATTGCGAAACGCTATCCGAGCCGTGAAGCTGCGCTGAATGTTGATGAAGGGACCCGAGACGATGTTGTCGGCTAAGGAAGGTGCTGATTGAGACAACCTAATTGTCTGCTGTGGCACGGTTTGAAAAAGACGATGATGCAGAGTACACATGTCTACTCGGCCGTTGTGAAGTTGAGGGATGCCTAGTTTGAGATATCAATCCCGAATCGGGGAGGAAAGATTGGGAAAATGGCACATGGTCGTCGACGGCGAAACACGGACCGACATCTCTTCGGCGCCAGGCTTGAGCCCGGGATCTTGGCCGGGGTATATGCCGCTTGGACCCAAGTTCAGCTCATCATCAATGCGAGAGGCTTCATGAGCCCCCAGGATGCGGTGCTGAATTGGTTTTCCGTCGACTCTTATGCTCGTAGTCTTCACCATCAGCTTGAAACCCCCAACACCAGCAGGCCACAGAGAATCCGCAACATGATCTCGCAATTTTCTTACCATGACCCCAAACCCGACACTTGACTTTTATCTTATGATTTCATTGTCCCTTGTGCCAGTCTTTGGGCAATCCTTCTTTCGGATCTGGCAGCCCGCCTGGCCTTCCTTCTCATTTTCGATTCCTTTTTTGCGTCCCGGTTAGGTTTGATTTATTGGTTCCTGCTTCTCTCCAGCTGTAAGCAGCCGATCTGCTGGCGAAAGCTTTCGGAAGAGCTGTACTAATGGCTGAGAACCCAACGATTGCTGTTCTGCATCCCTTACAGCAATCATGAGCATCGCTTGTAGGCAGAAGCGGGCATCATTGCCAGCAGCGTGCAATGCTGCAAAAGGGATCTCAAGAGCCCCAAGAAGCTTCTCTAAGCTGTATCGACAATGCAATGGGAGAGGAAAATGGGCCGTTTTGGTTGTGTCGATGACGTAAAGTGCCTTTGTTGGCAGGCTGATGTTGAGTTGTTGAAGAAGCTTGAGATCTGAGCTGACTCCATGTAGAATGAGAACGATTTTCCTTTTTAGAGGGTATCAGCGACTCCATTTTCGATTGCAATTGCGTGATTCAATCGGTTCCGATATTCTCCAAACGGAAACCTCCTTGACGCTCGCCGGCAGTATTTTGATTCTCCGACAGTAAACTGGTAAGAGCTGATAGCATTTTCCAAAGATAACACATCCGAGTATATGCCTTGGAGAATCCGGGTGTCTAGTATTGATATCCCAACATGAAGCTGTTGATCTGGAATAAGGTGATCATATCCCTGAAATGTGTCGATATCGAGACCAACCAAAAGCACATCTCTCATCGGAGAATTTTGCAATAAGTCGCTGGGTCTTAGGAAACCGTTTGGTAAGTCTTCTGAATGGTTGCAGTATCGCAAAAGATGCCCAAGTATGACTGTATGAGTGTCTCCTCTCTTAGAAGGCCAGCGTGAGGCGGAAGTGTTAATTAGTGTCTGAGACTCCCTGACAGCTGATGGAGCGTCTGAATTCATGATTTTGAGGAGGGCCATGGACCAAATTCAACTTTGGGGTGGAATCTTGGTAGGCTGCTGATCAAGAGGGTGAAACTGTAGTGATGATGTGTGTTTTTCCTTGGAAGAAGCTGCGAGGATAGAAAAGTTATTTGATGCAGTGTGGCGGCCAAAAGTTCAAGGGATGGGCGATTATGACTCATCCATCGACCGTGAACGCTGACCATCATCCCTTCAGCGTCTGGCCCGATCTCGGTCGGGGTCTTGGCCGGGATGGATCCCGCTTGTGGTACGGTGGTATATTAGTGCCAACCTGACTAATGGCCAGAATGCCCCTTGTGTCTGGAAATGGATTTGATCGACCGTTGCTTTGACTGGCTCATTGCGATTTATCAAGAGCTTGCTTCACAGTACGTGTTGCTGTCCAGTGTCAGATGTGCCTCTTGGAAAGCGTCCTGATGCCTTCGGCGGCCATCACGCCATGTGTACCCACCCAAGCCGGTGACAATAGAAACCAGGGACACTACCATGCGGTACCTGATTGCCTGAGTTCATCTTAACGTAATTCTAGTAGAAGTATAAGAAATACTGTTGCTAAGGAAGGCTAACAATCTACTAGATAAAGCTTCAGTGCAGGTTATCCGGTATGGTTGGGCCGGGTTGTATCAAATAATACAGCTACCTTTAAAGTGTTCATGTGTTTACCTGCAGGCTGCCACCCTCGGGCGGCTGGAACATGACCAGTACCTCCAGAACGCTGCACACACCCACACACCCACAACACACATTATTACGCGGTTATGAAGGAAGCCTTCGCAAGGTAAGACCGGCTGCTGAGGGGCAACCCATGTTGGGGCCGTTCCGGTTCGGATTTCATTCCGGACGGCCGGATCCGGATCAATCCCGGGATACGGCGGTATGCCGATTCCAACGGCCCCCTTCCATCGTGTGAGATTTCGACATCGTCCACGGTAGACAACCCACGGCTATTCATGTACATGTTTATTCCGATGTTTTGTTTCTGTATTGTCTAAATTATAGCAGCCCCAGTCGGATAAGATAAAGAGCTTCTATGCGTCTGTGATTGTAAACCTCAGATTTAAGAAGGTGCCCAATATTACTCCGTTCAACTCAAAACCTCCCCTAGAGTCCCAGACCACCACCTCTTTTACTCTCTTTGCACCTATTTCCTCTCTATGCTGGATCAGGAACCAGGCTGTTTGAGCCCCGTTGAGGCTGCTAAGGATCGCAAGTCCCTCCCGCGAGTTCATTGAGAACGTCAACCGATTATCCCAGTCTGGGACCACCTTATTGCCTGCTTGCCGTACTGCCTCAGTGATAAGCTTAAAACTAAGGCGGTTCATAATATGTGCATGGAAAATGACCTTGAGGTTGCTAGGCGCAACACTAACAGCTTTGCAGCTTTGATTCCACTGCATGTAGGCAATATCAGATACTGTGTCTAGGTCAGGGATGTCCCCTTCTCTGAGTTTAGCCTGCGCGTATTTAGGACTCCAGTCGTTATCAAGAATAAATGCGCCGCTAAATGGATTAGCTACGTTATCGTATATTGCATGTGTTGGCTGTAAGATAAAGAGACTTAGTACAGCAAATAGTGCCTTAGCTCCTAGAATCTTTACTTACCTCCCCCCAGCGGCCATCTCTATACTGAAACTTTCTGTCGTGGACAAAGCTGTATTTTCCGTTCCATAAATCGTCTACTGGACAAGCTGGGTCGTTGAATGCTTCATTCAAATGGGTCCCATAAGCAGGCGATTGAATTTTCTGCGATTCTGGCAAAGGATGCCAGGGGGCTTGGACATAAGACGACCACCCCCAACTGTCTAGGTCGGCCTCCTTGAACGGGCTGGCCCATTTTTTCGCGTCTTCATCGTTTAAAGAAAATAGACTATTGAGCCAGGTGCCCTTTTGAACACGGCCCTCGAAATCTGACGCGAAATCAGGGACTGGTAATTTTACTCGCTTTGTAAGGACCGGTTCGGCAGAAAGGGGCGTGGTTTCGACTGCTGGCGTGGGAGACGCGAGGACGGGAACTAAGTGAAGTAACAGCAAGAAGAACGCGATGCACAGGCTCCTCAAGCCCAAAGGATGAATAGTTTTAGGCATTATTGTTAGTGACGGCTGAAAACTCGTGAGAGGACGTAGCTGTGATGCAAAGGAGTGAAAGAGTGCGGTGTGTTAAATATTAGCTACGACGTTTTGCGCGGCCGTGAACTCGTTTAACGAAAGTAAACTACCCAGGGGCGTTAGTAAGCATTCTGCTGTGCTAAACACCCCCTCCTTACAGAGGGGGCAAAAAAATAGGGTTTCTACGTAGAAAATAGGGTTTCTACCCTATCTACTTTCTGTCCTACTTTTTATTAGATTTACACTAAAATTAATTAATTATTATAACTTAATAAGGATAAATACTAACCTATAACCCTTATTTATTATTATATTTCTTATTGTTAATATACCTTACTAAATTAATAAGTATATAACACCTGCTAAAAAGGCTGCTAAGATGCTTTTTACTGCCTAGCAGCAGCAGTAATAAGCCCCTTATAACAGTAAGAAGGTAGCCTTTATACTGTCTATTTAGTAGGCTGCAGTATAGTATAGTGTATCTTATACAGTAGTTAGGAAGCACCTCTACTAGCTCTAAAAGGGCTGTAATATCTAGGCTAGCCTAGATAAGCTAGGCTAGCCTAAGGCTATTATAGCTATAGTCTATAGAGGATAACGCCCTAGCAGCCTATATATATTAGATTATTAAGGGTAATAGTAATAGGTTAATTATTTATATATTTAGAGATATATATATAACTGTAACTATTATGCCTTACAGCTAGCCTCTAACTTAGGCCTATAGGAACCCTATTTCTAGGCGCCTAAGGCTACAAACTAGAGCCTACTGCTTAGGAAGAAGCCTACAGCAGTCCCTCTAATATTTAGTAATAGGCTAGCTACGCTAGACTTAAGCCTATCTCTAGGCCTACGCCCTATACATATAGGTTACACCCTATATATATACACCTTTTAAATTAATATACCCCTTTAGAAGAAGACTTCTTTATAGCCTTTATAGGCTGTAAAAAGGGTGTTAATATTATATAAGCTTAGTATATATAAGAAGGCTTTTCTTACTAGCTTATACGCTTATAAGACTGTTTCCTCTACTACCTATACGTTAGGCTTAGCTATTTCTACCTATAGGTAGGCTTTATTAACTATAAGATTCTTTATATAGTTAGCCTTAAGGACCTCCTTCTTATTAGTTATATTAAGCTAGAGAAGGAAGGTATTATACTTTACTAAATTAAAGGCTTTTATTAAGCTATCTACTATAAGCTCTATTAATAGAGTATATATAATATCTATATAGCTATTAGTAAATTCTTAGTGTAACTAGTAGTTATAAATATTAATATAGTAAAGCTTAATATATAGCTATAAAATCTTACTTATAATAAGCTTTACTATCTACTAACGTATATGTATAGTAAGTTAGCTATTATAGTAAGTTAGCCACTTCCTTATTGTATGTAAAACCCCTAGTTTTTAACTATTTTTTAAAAATCTATTTTAAGCCTAAAAAACACTAGGTTTTCGGGATTAGTATTTTATAAGAGTTATATTATAGGGAAAAATATAGTAGAAATTCTAGCTCTAACCCTATACCTAGATCTCCTAAACCTTATATCTAGAGAGTTAGATAAGCTAGCTTATATAAAGATGCATACTTACTAGGGAAGGATTTTCTACTGTATTCTTTCCTATAATATAACCCTTATCGAATACTAATCCTGAAAACCTAGTGTTTTTAGGCTTAAAATGGATTTTTAAAAAATAGTTAAAAGCTAGGGGTTTTACATACAATAAGAAAGTAGCTAACTCACTATAATAGCTAACTCACTATGCATATACGTTAGTTATTATATTAGATTTATACTCTTATTAGTATTACTCTTATTAATATATATATAAATAGGTCTCTATATTATATAGGTAGTTAGATTTAAAGTTATAAGATTAGTTAGCTTATAAAAAGCGCCTCCTTAGTAGTCTAAGTAAGTATAAGCAGCTCTACTTCTATTATTAAGGTTATAACTATATCTTATCTATTAGCTTACTATATAATAATGCCTCTAAAAAGCTTTATTATAAAGAATTATAAGCTTCTTTAGGTTAGAGTATTATTACTAAAGCTTATATTAAAAGTAACTTTAAAGGTATTATTTTTACTACCTAGCTTTATACTAAAGTAAAAGTAAAAGTATTATGTTTTATAGAGGTATTAAAGGACTCTATTAGTAGCTTTTTAGTATATATCTAATAGGTTTTAATTAAATCTTATAAGCCTACTTATAGTAAAGGTAATATCTAGGTGTATTATTATAGTAGCATAAAGGATAGTGCTAACTTTACATTAATAATAGTAAATCTCTATAGGAGGTATATTATCTTTATGTAGTAGTAGTTCTTCTTTTATTATAAGTGTATACTAGGTAATATTATTATTTATAATATTAGTATATATAGGAAGTAGTTTTCTATACTTCTTAGTGTATATAGCCTATAAGAGCTATAGGTAATAGGTTTTTTAGTTATATATAACCTTAAGGCTAAAAAACTACTAAAGATTCTTACTGCCTTTAAGGTAGTATTTAGTCTGCAGTATATATAGCTTATCTATTACTATAAGCTTATAGGCCTTTAGGAAGGTAAGAATGTAATTATTAATATAAAAGAAGAAAGTAACCTCTCCTTTCTGCTAATAGTAATTCTCTCTAGCTATACGTTTAAAACCTTACGCTATAAGACCCTTCTTAAAGTGCTTTTACTAAAGTATAGGTAAATAGCGTAACCTATAGAGGGCCTTCTAAAGGCGTAGGATAATACCTTTCTTATAGTGTCTAGGTAGTATCTCTATATATATTTACTTATTAATATCTATATATATAAATATGTTTACTACGTTATATTAGAGTAGCTTATAATTAAAGTAGGTAGCTATAGCTATTAGGATCTAGAAGAATATACCTATAAGTATTATAACGTATATATCTTAGTTATCTTTTACTTATTAGTTACCTTATATTATAAGCCTAGCTTTTACTTTACTAAGGTAGCTATACTTATTAAGCTTATAGATATAGACCTAATAGTAACTAAGAATCTAATTACTATATATAGAAGCCTTAGATACTTCTTACTATAAGTATAAGGTTATATAGCTATTAAGGTGTAATATTTTAGCTTTATAAAAAGCATCTTTAAGAGAATAGTATTAAAGTTAACTATAAGATATAGGAAGTAGTAGAAGTTCCTTTTAGTAGGTGCTATATAGGGTATTAGCTTTATAATAGGCTCCCTCTAGAGATACTATAGGTGTTAGCTTTAGACTATATAATCTTATTACGTAAAGGCGTTTTAGGAATTAGTTAATACTTTACATAAGGTCTTATAGAGGGCTAGCCTATAACCTAAGCGTTTCTATACTATCTATTAGTTATTATTTATTTTTTATAGAGTTATATATATAAGAATGCTTATTATATATATACCTAGTAAGAAATATAGTCTTAAAAGATATATATAACTGCTAGTAGTATATTAGAAAGAGGGTTTTATTAGCTTATTAAGATTCTTCTCCCCCCCCTATAAACGCTACTATAAGTGTAGTAAAAAACGCTAATCTTAGGGGTATTAGTAGCAGTATTATAAGCTTAAACTAGGACTTAGTGTGTAGTGCTAAGGTAGGAGGCCTATTAGAAGGCGTTTCTACTATACTTAAGGCGCTTAGGGTAGCACCTAGAGGCACCCCCTTAGCTTTATTATAGTCTTTATAGATCTTATTAGCCTCCTTATTAGCTATATAGAATATAGTTATATTATACTAGCCTTTAAGAATAAGGTAGTTAATAGTGTGTTAAATATCTTAAAGGTCTAACTTATAAATATCTTTAGTGAGGGCTTTTAGGTTACTATTAAAAATAAGCTTTTTATTAAAGATAATATCTCTTAATATAAATACTTTACTATAAAGAGGATTCTAAATATAGTATAAATTACTTAAAGTATAGCTAATAAGATAACCTATCTATATATATAGGGTAAGCCTTTTTAGGTGCTAGTAGTAAAGCTAAGTATCTACTGTAAGTATATACGCTTTATAGCTATAGACTCTTAAGTGTAAAAGGTTAGGCTAGGAGAATTATATAGTGTCTTTACTTTAGAAGTGCTTATACTATAACTAGTATAGAGTCTTCTAACTATAAGAGGCTTATAGTATATAGTTATAAAGGTAGGTTATAGAGGTGTAAATTTTAGGCTAAAAGATATCTAAAAGCTTTATATAAATAGCTATACACCTAGCCTTATACTTAATTACAGCTATAATATACTCTATAGCGCTGTTTTACGCTTAGGTATTTAGGGTGCTTACCTTAACATATATACTAAGTGTATTAAGGCTTATAGAAACCTTATTATTATTAGCTAGCTTATTATTAGTCTTAATAACCTTTACCTTATAACTATAGTGCACTTTAAGTATAGTTAGGAAGTTTATAATTATTATAAGTAGTATATCTATCTTATAGGTGTACTATAGAGGGTCTTAAACTATATTATATTATTAAATATATAGATATTACTACCTAAGTTAAGTATTACTAACTTAGCTAGGTAATATTAGCTCTTAGTAATATAAAAAGAGGCTATAGAAATCCTACCTTAGTATCTACTATAAAGTTAATTAGAGCCTTTAGCTAATATTCTTACTACTTAAAGCTTCTTAGTAAGAGCCTTATTAGTCTAGAGGTGTATTTTAATAAGCCTTTTAATACTTTTACTAAGCAGTCTGTTATACCTCTTTAGGTAAGGAAGTATATAGAAGCACTATATAATACTATAATAAGAGCCTATATAAAGCTTATAGGTAGTTTCTAAGGTTATATACTTTATAGGTAGTATCTTTACTATACTTACGCTTATACTTAAGCGTTTATACTTTATAGTTATACTAGCTTCTTATAACAGTAGAGAGGTATTTACCCCCTTAGCTAATAATACCTCTTTTCTTCTATACCCTCCTTAGTTATAGCCTTATCTACTATAGTTATAGTTCCTATAGCCTTCCTTCTTATTATTATTATCTATTATTTTAGTGTAGGTAGGGCTAAAAGCCTCTTACCTAGCCTTCTTTATATACTTATTTTTATCTACTAACTATAGGAATTCTTAAATATTAGAGAGAACCTTTCCTAGCGTTAAGAGGTTATTAAGTATATTAGTAACCTCTATATAGTAGTATATATAAACCTAGCTTATAAGATAGGTCTACTAAAAGGCTGCTATAAAAGAATTAAACTAGTTACTTAAAAGCTAAGCTCCTAGGATGCTACTAGCAGCAGCTTTATAAAGTACCTTTTCCTACTTTATAAGCTAGGCCTTAACTTCCTTCTTAGTTCCTAGGTGCCTTAAGGTTACTTAGAGGATTTTTTCTAATATAATATATATATTCTCCTTACATTCTAAAGAGTGTATTCCTATATAAGCCTAGAGAGTAATTACCTAAGTATTAACCTTATTATTAGAGGTATAGTAATAAAGCTTAAGGTTAGTAAAGACAGTCTAATATATCTATTCTTAAAGGTTACTATAGTGCTTAAGGTGCTTCTTCTATATATGTAGGTTATTATTATACTATATGTAGTACTCCTTATATAAAAGGAGGTTAGCTAGAGAGAGATTCTCTAGCTGTAATATATACTATAAGGTGTCTACTATATATAGGAGTATATAACTAATATCTAAGGTTAGAGTTATATCTTTAGGCTCCTTACGTAAGGGCTGTAGCTTAGGTTATAGCTGCAGCTATAGCTGCTATTAGAGAGCTACAGTCTATAAGCGTGTCTTATATACTAAGACGCTTATAGCTCTTAAAGAGGTAGTATTTAAAGAGGTATTTATAGTAGTACTTATAGAGGTTATTATAACTATACCTATATATAGGTAATTATATATTAAGGGCTTTTCTAGCTTAGTAAGCAGTATAGTAAGTATCTTAGATATATTATATATAGTAATTAATAGGTTAATTACGTCCTAAAGCTTATAGGTTTTTACTTTAGTTTTAAGCTAGTTAAACTAGAGAACCTAATTAGTAAGGCTATTAAGAATAGTCTTAGTAGTATTAGTAGATATCTTATAAGCTTATAAATAGCTTTATAGTGCTTATTATTATTAGTTTATAAGTATATAAGACTCTTAATTATTAGATTATTAAGGGTAATAGTAATAAGTTAATTATTTATATATTTAGAGATATATATATAACTATAACTATTATACCTTACAGCTAGCCTCTAACTTAGGCCTATAGGAACCTTATTCCTAGGCGCCTAAGGCTACAAACTAGAGCCTACTGCTTAGAAAGAAGCCTACAGCAGTCCCTCTAATATTTAGTAACAGGCTAGCTACGCTAGACTTAAGCCTATCTCTAGGCCTACGCCCTATACGTATAGGTTACGCCCTATATGCATACACCCTTTAATTTAACAATATAATCTAGCTTACTAAGTCTAGCTTCCTAGCTATGCTGCTCTAGGTTAAAGAGATAGCTAACTACCTCTGCAGCCTCTAGGGCTAAGGTGCTATCTCTAAGCACTTTATCTATTATTAGCTTACTAACTAGTAACTATCTAGAGCTTTAAAAAAAGGGCGCTATTAAGCTAGTTAAGATATACTAAAAGGGGGCTAAGTTAGACCTAGCTCTAATTAAGGACTTCTTTACTTAGTACTAGGCTGCTATTTATAATTATAACCTTACTACCTTAGGCTATCTAAGATCTAGAATGCTAATAAGTCTAGCTGTTATATAGGTTACTTAAGTAACTAGACTTATGTTATACTTCTTAAGTAGTAGCTAAAATATAATAGCCTACCTAAGGTTATAAATCTAGTAAATTAAAGGTTATATATACTTATTAGCTGTAGTAGTACGTTTAGTAATACTATCCTAGTATATATAATCTTTAAGATATAGCTAATTACTACTTAGGCTAATTACTAAGTCTAAGAGGGTATCTACTTTAGCTATTTACTAATAGGGTTTTCTAACTAAGAAATTATAATAGACTATATATACTACTTTAATACTAAGACTTATTTAAGGTTAGCTAAGTATACCTATATAAGCTACTCCTTTAGAGACTATTTTAGTGTTAATATATATAGTTAAGATTTATATAAAGTAGTAAGTAGCCTATATATATAGTACTATTATTATTAGGAAACTATTAAGAAGTCTAAGTAGCTATATTATCTACTTCTTTTAGATAGCTTTACTAGGTATATTAGCATTAAGCTTATAGAGTACTATATTAACTTTAATATTATCTTAGGTTTTTTTCTGCCTTATATAACCTATTTTCTCTAACTAATAGATATTAGCGTCTTTTAGCCCTTTAAAGCAGCCTATTAAAAAATACTTTATTAGTATATATAGGAAGGTAACCTTACCTTTATGTAAAGTAACTTTATTAGTGCCCTTTATTAGATAATAACCTCTACCTTTATAGCTGTAAATATTATAAAAGGATTTAAGAAGTTATATATCTAGCCTATCTATAATAATATTTTACTAGCCTAGTTAGCTAGGTGTATATAGTAAGGTAATAAGGAAATTCCCTCTTACCTCCTCTATTTCCTACCTAATAATAACTACTTTAATAAGGTAATACTTACTACTAAGTATATTAAATAGAAATGCCCTTCTAAGCTATACATTATGTAAATATGTTTTATTTTCTAGGGGTCTAGTAATATGTATTAAGTATAACTATTACATTAAGTTTCTAACTAACAGTATCCTTAGAGCTTCTAGCAAAATCTCTTTTCTCTAACCTTTAGACTTCTATCTAGCCTTAATTATACTACACCTACTAGATAGCGCAGATTACTACCTACAGCTAGCCTAAGTGCTCCTTTATTATTATAATTTTAGATACGTTATCCTGCTTCTAGGCTATCCTGCTAACAAAAGAGCAGAGCTGCTGCTGTAGGGCCTGCCTTACCTTAATAATTAGGCCTATATTAGCTGCTAGGCTGTTAAGAAGTAAGATTACTAATCTAACGCTAGTAATATTAATTACTATATAGTTATCTATTTTGCTATTAATAGTAATAATATTATATAGAGAGTTCCCTCTATACTGCTTAATAATAGAGCTTATCTAAGCTGTTATAAACTATTTTATAACCTCTAAGGGGTTATAATTAAGAGGGGTGCCTAGTTTAAAGAGGTTATCTAAGTTAAGTATAGGTATAACTAAGGATAAGGAGTTAATAAGATTAGACTTAATAAGATTAAAAAGGAGGATTTAATTTAGTTACTTTAGTAGGTTTTAAGATAATTTATCTAAACTATAGGTTTAGCAGGTTATAAGTATAGTTAATAAGAGAATCCTAAGAGATTCTATCTTAGCTAACTATATATACCTAATAAGCCTGCCTCTTAAGGTTAAATACCTCTATAGTTAAGAGTTCTTACTGCAGACCTTAGTAGTATAGACCTTAAGAGTAAAGCTATCTCTAGTAAGTTAATCTAGCATTAAGACTATACTAACCCCTATAGTACTATATGTTCTTAAATAAGCTACCTCACTAAGTTAATAGCATAAGAATAGGGTATAGTGCTTATATTAAGCTAACTGCTGTTTTTTTTTTTTTTGCATTATGTGACTAATCTTAACTGTAGGATCTAATTAGTTCTACGCTAGTTTAATTAGCGTTCTTAAATTAAATAGAAATATAGTAATATATAAAGCTCTCCTATAAGGTAGGGCTTTAAGGTAATTAAGGATGTTATTTCTAAGGGGTCTCTTACTAATAAATACTAACTGTAGTACCTAAAGGACTATAATACTAGACTAGAGTTATAGCAGAAAAAGGCTTAGTGCTAATAAGCTATTAAGCCTAGTTACGCCTTTATAACTAGCGTTATAATTATAGATATAAAAGAGGTATATAAGAAGCAGGTAACTAAGGTTATAAAGATAGAGGTATATTAGCAGCAGGCTGCTATTAAAAAAATAGCTTACTAGTAAGAAAAGAAGGTCTATTAGAGGTATAGTGCTATAAAGTATTAGCTACTTAGCTAGTAGATAGGTAGATAAAGAGACTATTACAATAGGGTGCCTATTAGTGCTAGATTTCTTTAGTGCCTAATTACATAACTAAGAGTCTTAATTAGAGATAGATATTAGACCTTAGCTGCTTACTTCTAATTAGGAAGACAAAACATATATAACTAATTCTTTCCTTTAATTTAGAGATAGATCCTTTAGATTAACCTAAAGCCTTTTATTATAATTTACCTTTAACTGTAGTTACATAAGATATTTAGAAGTTTCTCTCTTAATTAGTTATAAAAGTAAGTCCTAATTAAAGCCTTTATAGTCCTAATTAAGATAGTTTACTTACGCTAATTAAGAGGTATCTTATATTAGCTTTAGTAAGTTATAGTAATTATTCTTAGTTACCTTACTGCTCTAGCTATCCTACTTTACTATATCTTTTTAATAGTCTCCCCTTCTAGAATTCTAAAAAAGTAATAGACACTAAGTAATTAAAAGATAAGAGATAACTAATTAGGGCTAAAAGTAAGCAGTAGAAGCCTAATTATATAGTAATATAGTAACTAAGCAAAAAAGTAATAATAAGATAAGTAATAGATCTATTTAAAAAGATAAGGGAATACAGTAGACCCTAAAAACTACTAAGATAACAGTAGATTAGAAGATGTAAGTAATAAGCCTACTAGATTAGGTAGAAATAACTATAAGTTAATTAATAAGGTAAGTAATAAGCATTAAAATTACTAATATTTAATATTATAGGTTATAAATATAAAAATTAAGTTATTATAGAAGACTTAAGAGTCTTTAGGAGGATATATTTAATTATGTAAGTAGATTATCCTCTACTAAGCTACTCTATTTAGAGGCCTAACATTAGTCTAATTAGGACTTATAAGGTTATTAGGTTAAGGATATTTATAGATTAGGTAATAATAAGTCTTTACTAATAGATCTAATAGTTCTAGCTAATATTAAAGTAGGTCTATAAGCACTTCTAGCTAGGACTATTAACACTTATAAGGTAAGGACTAGTTCTAATTATAAAGGTAGCTTTAATTACTACTGTAACTTTACTCTAGCTATTAGAAAGAGCTACTTCTATATTTATAAAGCTTTACCTAGAGAGCTTTAACTAACATACTATTATTAAAATTCTTAATAACCTTAATAACTAATATCTAACTACTAAAATAAGTAATAACTATACTTCTCTTCTGTAGGGAGACCTTTCCTAGCCTCTAGCTCCTACTATCCTAATTAACAGATAACCTACTAGCCTTACTTTTACTATATTCTAAAAGCCTATTCTAGCTAAATCCTCTAATAATAAAGGCAGACTAACTCCTTCTAATTAGATAGAATAAGCATCTAGTTTAAAGGACTTATTTAACCCTCTATAAGCTTCTAGTTCTATCCTAGCTGCTAACGTCTTAATTAGTATTCTCCTTAGGGTAATTACTATATATATCTAGGCTTAAACTCCTTAAAGCCTAGCTCCTATAGTTACCTTAACTAACCTAGTAGAGAACCTAAACTTCTATAAGATCCCTTTTCCTAGATAAAATAAAGCTATAACCTTTAAGAGAGATAATATTATTAAGTTCCTAAAGAAGTTTAAGGACTAATATAAGATCTTAAGAGTTCTAGACTAATTTAGAGGTAAGCTTACTACCTACACTATAGGTAGTAATTATTAGACTTTAGTTAAGGATGTAATTAGATACCTACTTTAGTCTAAGGGTTAAGCCTTTTTTATAAAAGAGTATAGTTAGTAAGATACTAACTAATTCCTTAATAAGAAAGAGTAGATTAAGAAGGTTACTAAAGGATCCTCTATCTCTACCTTTAATCTAAGCTCTACTTAGGCACTTTTTATTAAAATTAATAACATTATAACCTAAGCTAAGAGATAAGACCTATATACTATCTCTAATAAGAGCCTAATTAAGATAATCTATAAGCAGTTCTATAAAGACACTATCTAAAAGGCTGCTAATAAGATTAGTATAACCCTTAAAGCATTTATTTAATTAACTAAGTATATAACCTTTAAAGCTAGACTTCTTAATACTATTATATATAAGAAGAAGTATTCCCTCCTTTTTACTACTAATTAGACTGTAGATTACCTACTTCCTTACTTAACTACTTAATAACCCTAAAGTAACCCTAGCTACTAATATCTAAACTACTAGTAACCTTAGCAGCCTATAGTTAACATCTAGATTAACTAGTTAGCTTCTAATATAACTAATTAGGACCTAGCTTAAGGAATAAGTAAGTTAAAGATCTACTAGAATACTATTTAACTATAAAGTTTAGCTAGAATCTTTAAAGTTAATATAATAGTGCCTAATTAACCTTAGGTAATAAGCCCTAAAGACTAGTATTAGTACTACTACTCTAACTCCTACTATATTATTTAAGACTGTAATTAGTATACTTTAGATAAGAATGCTTACCTTATTATCCTAATTAGAGAAAGCTAGTTCTATAGAAAACATAATAGTTAGAATCCTCTTAATAAAATACTATTTATAGTTATTAATAAGGGCTAATTATATAGTATAGCTAATAGAGTTACCCTTCTTACCTATATTATAAATATATCCCTTAATAATAACTATAAGCAGCTTATCTAAGAGATTCTTAATTAGCAGCTTAGCCTCCCCTAGTAATCTTCCTCTTCCTTACCTTCCTTAACTCCTTTAGCCCTAGTCTGTTATATACATATAGTACGCCTAGATCTAGCTAACTAAGATTACACTAATATCTATACTATTATAAGAGGTTAACCCTAAAAGAACCTACTACTAGTTACTAATTCCTACGCTAAGATAACTTATAACGTAAAGAAGCCTACTTTACTACCCCTAATTAAACTAAGAATAGTTATATTTATAGATAAGGACTAGTATATTATAGAAATTAACTTTAATAACTCTAAGGGAGATACTAATTAAACACCTCTACTGCTTTTACTAACTACCCTAAAGAAGATAATCTTTTAATAACCCTAGCTATTAGATAATATAAAAAGTATATCTCCTAAGAAGTTTCCTAATTAGCAGCTTAAAATGCTACTTAATGTAACTAAGATTATAACTACTAACTAGCCTAAGGAGCTTAATCTGCAGTAAGAGGCCTAAAGGCTTACTAAGAAGAAACTAGACGCCTTAGTATTACTTCCTATTAGGATCTTAAGGAAGATCTAGCTAGAGTTTAATACTATAATAGAGGCTACACTTTATAATTAGGGCTATACTAATGCTAATAGAGTCCTAATTAAGGCGCTAAAGTCCCTAGTTAATATTACTAAGATAAGTTAGTAAAAAGCCTATATTAAGAAGCTAATTAATAACTATAACTACAGTATAGTTTCTAAAGCCTTACCCTCTATAATAATTAGATATATTAAAGGGTCTAAGCCTACTGCTAGGATTCTAGCCTCTATTATCTTAAACGCTTACCTCTAGCTTAAAGTCTAGATATTAAGTGTTAATTAGAGTAATAAAGGCTTTACTATCTCTATAATCCTTAATATTAGTGCTTAAGTTAACATCCTCTTAAAATAGTACGCTAAGTTAGTAGGGATTCTATATACTTACACCTAGCTTAAGATAAGGACCTTTAAGAATAATAATCCTATACTTTTTAATAGATTCTACCTTACTAATATCTAGATTAATAAATATAAGGTTATAATATCTTTCTTTATTAAGAATAAGTATAAGACCTCTAATTAACTTCTCTTTAGACTTCCTTTTATCTAAGACACTAAGCTTTTATTTAGATATAGTAATAACCTAATTACTACTTTTATATATACTAAAGATACTTAGATTAGAGTTCCTATTAGAGTAATTAGGACTAATAACTCTTTAGAGGTTATAGATATCTTACTGTAACTAGATTAGTACCTTTAGGAGGTTTTTAATTTAGGAAACTAAAGACTAGTAGTAACACTAGGAATGCTACTAGTTTGCAAGAGGAGTCTTATATTATTCACTATCTAAGTAGGAATAAGTAAGGTATTCCTTTACACTATACTATATATATAATATAGTTAATCTATATATAGAGAGAAAAACCTCTTATAATTTATGTAGGAGGAAAACTACTTTATTATTAAACATTAGAAGGTTAGCTTATTTTTACCTAACTTAGTATAGAGGTATTTCTATATAAAGGAAACATAATACGTTAGGAGGTGTACTGTTATTAGAGCCCTATTATGTATATAGGGCCTAAGGCTCTACTTTTGTAGGGCTTTAGTAGCTAATTAGACTTCTATAAAAGTAGCTTCCTGCAGTTAGAATTAAACTAACTATCTACATATATAAAGTGTATATAGACGCTGCTAGATGTATACTACTGCGTCACGTAGGTAGGAATACTACTAGTATTAATAACTTTTACCTAGACCTTAACTTAGATAATAATAAGTAAGTAGCTACTATTTTTAATTAGGACTAAGCAGATAACATTATAATAGTTATAGTAAAGAACATTATTAGCCTATATACAGCCTAGATCTAAAGAATTATAATAATTACTTAAGGAGATACTTAGAAGTATTAATATAACCTTACTACTACTAGTAATACTTCCTCTAATTTAGCTATAAAGCTAGTTACCTAATAAGAAGAACATACTGTAACCTACTAGATTATAAAGCACTATAAGAAAGTAATCTAGTAGTTTAAGATAACTAATAAGGCTATTACCTACTATATCTAGAAGTTAGATTAGAAAATAATATATAAGACTAAGGATAAGAAAATACATCTAGTAGATAATATACCTTCTAATAGATTAAGCCTAGATAGGAACCCTCTTTAGAAGCTTAAGAAGGTTAATAATATTAAAGATAAGCTTTAGGACTAATTAGGGCCTTATTCTAACCTAATTACACCTAAGTTCTTAGATATTAAACCCTAATTAAGACTAATATGTAACTAACTTAATAGTATTCTTAAGGATTTAGACTACTTACTCCTATAAGAGAAAGACCTCCTTAAGTAGATTCTTCTTAATTAGGAAAAGGCTTTAGCCTAGGACTTTACTAAATGCAGACAGCTTAACATAATAATTACACCCCTATAGGTTATTAAGATAATTCTATATAAGGCGTAGTAGGCTAAGGGTATTTTAATTCTAAAGGCCCTCCTTTTATAGGTCTTTAATATAATTAGATAATATGTCTAATAAGGTATTATTAAGGAGAGTTATACTGCTTACTAGAATCTATAGTTCTTAGTTATAAAAAAGAATAGTAGCCTCTAACTAATTAATTTAGTAACTTAAGTTAATAGTGTTACTTTTTAAGATACTTAGTAACTACTAAATATAGACGCCTTTTTAGAAGAATTTATAACTAACTAGCTTATTTCCCTCTTAGATTTCTTCTCTAGTTATAATTAGGTCTCCCTTAATAAAAAGAGCTATAATCTAATAACCTTTTTATCCCTTCTTAGCCTCTATTAGTACTATATACTTCCTATAGGAGGTATAAACTTAGTTACCTAGTTTTATTAGATTATAATAAGGATTCTTTATAATCTAATTCTAGAATACTATAACGCCTTTATTAATAATATAGCTATTAAAGGTCCTTAATCCTAGTATAATAATAAGAAGCTTCCTAACTACTTTAGTATCTAATAATTTATTTATAAGTATTTATATAATATTAATTAAGTCCTATTTAATATTAAATTAGCTAGCTGTATAGTTTTAAGGGCTAAGTCTTAATAGTATTATATTTCTACTGTAATTATAGGTTATATTTATAGCACTAAAGGTAAGAAACCTAATTAGGTAAAGATCCTTAAGATTCTTAAATAGGAAAAGTATAAAAATGTTCTAGATATCTAATTATTTCTTAGGATTATTACCTTTTATAAGGTTTAGGTTAAACACTTCTTAGAGAAGGCCTTACTATTATACTCTCTTCTAGGTAAGAATCAGCCTTTCTCCTAGGGTCCTTCTTAGATTAAGGCTATAAACACTCTTAAGTAGGTACTTACCTCTATATTTATTCTTATTCTAATTAACTATAGTCCTAATACTAGCTAGATTATTCTTACTACTAATGTAAGTATTAGAGGTTAGGGATATACACTTAGCTAGATCCTTAATAATCTATAGACTATTACTTAATTTAAGAGTAGTATTTAGCATAGTGTAGAACTTAACTATAATTTAAGTAAGTTAGAAATAAGAGGTATCCTTATAAGTCTTAAGTAACTATATAACTATCTTTTTAGCGTTAACTTCCTTCTTAAGACTAACATAAAGGTCTTAGTTACCTAGATTAATAAAGCTATAGATAACTTACCTTCTGTAATAATAATATATTAGCTTACTTAGATTAGACTTTTTAATTTTAAGATTAAGTATATTAATAGGAAGAAGAATACTACTGCTAATAGGCTTTTATATAAGCCTCTTAGACCTTCTAATCTACATAAGGCAGATATAGAAGAGGATATTAAGGATTTTATTAACACTAAGGTCCTTTAAATATATATAGCTAATAATTTCTTTCTTACTGCTTATACCTACCTAGATAACTCTACTAATTAGTCTAGCTAAATTAATATTCTAGCTAATCTTCTCTTACCTACTAAGAATTAGTTACTATATTTAAAGTAGATTATATATTTCCTCCTTACGCTTAAACAGCTACTAGGAATCTTATGCTTCTACTACTGCTAATTTAGATAAGTTACTATGCAGTTTGTTATCTATAATAGACTCCTTTTTAAATAAGGAATAACTACTTAACCTTAGCCCTCCTAAGTTATTAATAATAAGCGCTATTATAATAAACTTCTTAATAAAGTATATAATAAATTAAGGCATAAGGGATAAGAGGTAATATATTTTTGTCTTATAGAACAGTTCTACTAGCTAGGTATATATATCTAAATCTATAAACTAATCTTAACGTATAAGGCCTATTAAAAAGCATAATTAAGGTAATTTAATAATCTATATACCTTTACTACCCTAATCTTATAACTATTTATATAAGTATTACTTAACGTTTAATATATTAGTAAATAGAAAGTTATTAAGGCTTATTATTAGTTTACTAGTTACCCTAAAGCCTATATTATACATTAAGCTACTTTAAAAAACATAGCTATATTTATCTAGGAAGATATTATCTATTAACATAGTATCTATAGCACTCTAATTATTAATAGGGGATATAAGAATATAGGCGCTATAACACTACTAAATTAGCGTTACGCCTCCTAATATAAGGTAACCTCTATATATAATCCCTATATAAATAGACTTCTTAAGAAAGGCTATTAACTAATTACCTACACTCTTTATATCTAGTCTAACTAAGGCGCTAAAGATATTTAGCCTATACTTATAACTACCCTCTTTACTAACTATACTACTGTCTGTATGTCTATAAGCTATACACCTTTCTACCTTATTTATAGATAACATACTATTACTCTAATTAAGGACTGTATAGTAACTTAGAGAGTTCTTAACTAAGACATACTAATAACTTAAGACTAAGAGACCTAAATCTAACTTTAAGCCTTTTTATAACTAGATAAAGACTAATAATAGGCTGCAGATATAGTTACTTAACACTAGGCGTAAACTTATAATTAGTTTAATACTACCTATTTAAATACTCTCTATAAGGATTAACTACAAACAGGAGATCTAGTTCTTATTTTTAACGTTTAGTAAAAAATTAATATATTAACTACTAGGAAGCTTAACTACTAGGAAGCTTAACTACTACTAGAACAGACCCTTCTAAATTCACTTAATTAGCCTATCTAGCACTTTATTCTAACTTAAAACCCTCTCTAGCAATCTTATTACTAGAGCTACTTATGCTAGTAGTTAACTTAAGAAGTTTATAAAGAGTCCTAAAGGCCTTTTTATTTCTCCTAATAAATCTAATCTCTACTCTAAGATTACTGCTAATCTAATAGATTTACTTCTAAATAATAACTTACTACTAGATTAGGACTTTGTTTCTAATAATTTAACTAATACTTCTAACCTTAACTTTAAGAATAAACCTAACAATCTAATCTATAGGGTAACTTAATTATAAGTTACATCCTTATAATAGCATACTATACCTTTCTAATTTTTTTTATTTTTATTTATCTCTTAGTTTCTATATAGTTTCTTAGTTTCTATATAGTTTGCTTTATATAACTAATCTTTACTTTATTTCTTTATATTTATAATAGGGATACGTTTCTTATTTATTTAGTTCTTCTTTTACTATAATTATCCCTTTTATGTAGTTTAGCAAAAGACATAAGAGGATAAGACATAAGAAGAACTATCCTTTTTTAATTAACTTAAAGACTGTAATTACCTTAACCTATTACTTAACTCTAAAGATTACTACTACTGTTTCTATCCCTTAACTATAATCCTAAAAAGCTTCTACTATAATTTAATCCTCCTTTAATATTATAAGCTTAAGCTCCTAATCTAATAAGTTACATTCTTAAATAGTCTTAAATACTACCTATTTGTTATTATCTAAGATATAAGAAGCCTTAGCACACTAGTTACAGTATATACTAGCCCTCTGCTTATAAGCCTCCTTAATATAGTTACTAAGTATATAGTGCTTTAGGAATTTAATCTTAACAATCTAAGGAATTAATAATAGAACCCTATCTCTACTTATCTTTTACTTATACTGCAGAGAGCCTATCTTATTAGGATTAACACCTAGATTGCTACTGTTTTCCTAATATTTAGAGGATAATTTAAAGTTATACTCTCTCTTAGAGTATATATAGTTAGTATATTAATTATAAAACTTACTAGAAAGAGAAATACACTTAAAGTAGGAAGTTATACTTCTTACTTTCTTTAATCTACTACTATAGTGTTTCTAAAAGTTATAAGTATAATAATTATAAATAACTTTATTTTAAACACTATAGGCTTAAATTAGTAAAGAATTAACTATAGGAGTCTAAGAAGTAAGGCGCTAAGTAAAGGGACTAAAATAACTAGTAACATTAATACTAATAAATATATAACAGGCAAACTAAGAAGAGTTATTACTTAGCTTATAGTTACTTAGGATCCTATAGATAATAGTCTAATTTAGGATATTTAACTAAAATAAGCTACTAAGCTATTATATTTTCTTATTTACTTTATAAGGATTAAGAATCTTAAGCTTTAAGTATAGAAAGCTAGCTAGAGAAGGGAGACTAGCCTATATAGTTACTTTAAGAATCTAACTAGAAATATTAATTAGCGTTTTCTAATAACTAGATTAAATAAGAAAGACTTACGTTTAAGTAGTAGTTATTAACCTTTTAGAGTTTATAACTTTAGAGACTTATTACCTCTGTCTTTATAGGTAGTATTAAGGAGAACTACTACAGCTTAATTTTATAACTAGTATCCTAGTGTATATAATACTAGTTAATCTTATTAGGAGTATTTATAGTAATTAAGATTAGGTTTGCTTTAGTTTAGGGAAGGTAAGGGTTATTTAGTTTATTTAGTTCTAAATAGATAGAAAAGTATAAAGGAGGGAGAGATTAAAAAAGGAGGATTAGGGAAAATAGGCCCCCTTTATACCCTTTAAGTTACTAAAGGAAGAAAGGTGCTACAGTAGGAGCGTTATAATTAAGGCTGCTTAATAAAAGGTATAATTTATAATAACCTTACTTTAACTTTAGCTAAAAGAATAAAAGGAGTAATTTACTACTTTTACGCCTTCTAATTACCTTAAGGATTACTTCTACCCTTCTTTAAATAAATCTCTTATCTTAGGTAGTATAAAACCCTTATCCTTTTCTACCCTTTTAACCTTTCTTTTCTTCTTTACTAATAACAACCTATTAACGATTTTAATATTAGTTTTAGCATACTACTTCTATATATATATATATATTTCCCTTCCTTTAGATATACTTCTTCCTTCTAGATACATAATTTCCCTCTTATGTAACTTCCTAATTAACCTTTATAATTTTAACTCCTACTTCCTTCTCTTCCTCTCTTATTCTAAGTCCTACCCTTTCTGCTATAAAGATATAGAACTTCTTTACCTACTAAGACTATAACTTAACCCTTAAGTACTAATATAGTAACTAAGCTAATAACTAAATTATTAATTACCTCTTTATACCTACTAGATAAGTTACTACTACCTATAAATCCTAGTTCCTTAACCCTTATATAAACTTCTAATTCTCCTAACAAACCTAGCCTTACTATAGGGAGATTACCTACTAAATAAACTTTAACTATATAATTCCTACTAAGATTAACCTCTATTTTCCTAACTAGCTTTAGTAGGAAGATGTTAATACCTTCCTTTAGTAGTAACCTAAGGCTTTTAAATATATTAATAGTAATTATCTATAGGAAGGTTAGACCTATAAGAAGGCGTAAGGTATCCTCTTTAACTATTATAACCTATAAGGATACTTACTTTAAAAGTACTAGATTATAAGAGATAAGATTAAAGCTACCTTTTAAATTATAGTCTGTAATCTTTCTCTAGTTTGTAATATTATAGTTATCCTAATTAGCTAGTAAAGTAACGTTAGTTAAAACACTAATCCTATCCTTCTTCCTTAGGCTTATAAGACCCTTTATGTAATTAAGACTTTAGTATATCTTATTCTTTTTTCTCTTTTTACTAATAACTCTAAACACTTTATAGGTATAATTATTAATTAGAGAGATAGTATAGTGTACTAGTATAATCCTCTTTAGTCTAGTAGCTAATTAGAAGCTCTCTTTATTAATAACATTTTAGCATTAAAGACCTTTTACTATAATACTAATACTCTATTCTATATTAAGAACCTAATTAATATATCTACCTACGTTATTAACTTAGTCTAGCAGCCTAGCAGCTAGAAGTGCAGTCTCTACGTTTTTAAGTAGTTCTAAATAGCTATCTAATACAGTCTTATATACCTAACTAAAAACCTAATCTAGAGAGACACTCTTTTTACTTCTAAATAAACCTTTAGTAATAAGTTATATACTACTTAGATTTACTAGATTAGCTATAAGTTTTAGTATAAAGGATCCTACCTTTATAATGCTATAAGAGATATCTTCTGCCTATCTTTTAAAGAAACCTAAGAATAGTTCTATAAGAAACGTTAATAGTAATTTACCTCTAAGGCCCCTTCTAGTAATAACTTAGGTTTAGATCTTATAGTAACTAGCTCTAAACATAGAAAAGTTAGTAAACTTAGACCTTAGACTCCTTTAAAGACTAAGCTCCTATTACTACCCCTACTAATTACTTTAGTAAAGCTACTATTAATACTACTTAAATCTAGATCCTAATATATTACTTAATTAATAATATAGAGTACCCTCCTTCTACTTACTACTAAGAGTGTAGATTACTAGTCTTAGCCTCTTATAACTCTAGCTATAACTATTCTAATTAATACCCTTCTTATTCCCCTAAGCTACTAACTTCCCCTAATTAACTAATAGTTCTATAATTATAAGTAAACTCTAAGCGCCCTTCCTTTAGCCCTTATTAGTACCCTATAAATAAGACTTACTAAGTCTCTCTTAAATATAATAATAGAGGATTTACCTAAAAGAGACTCTATAGATCTTAATAATATAAATATAGATAATATAGAAACAGATAGTGTAGATATAGAGGGACCTCTATTCTAATCTAAGTATTCCCTACTGCCTGCTAATATCTAGCCTTATTAGGAGAAGGTCTAAGTTACACTTTCCTAGACTAAACTTAACTAGTAGCTTAATAATAAACGTAATTACTAATCCTATACTCTCTAGCATAAGAAGCTTCTTAAGTAATATACTAACCTAAGAAGCTTATAGATTAATAAGTGTTCTAAGGAGGATTAGGTTAACTAATATAATAATCTAATTAATAAGGCTGCTTTCTTAACTCCTCCTTATACGCCTTAGCTTCTGCTAAGTAGAGGTTAGGATTAGAATAGATAGGCTTATAATAATACTAAAGATATATAGAAATAAAAGTATACTATAAGGATAGCTAAAGCAAATAAGATAGGTAAGATAGGTAAGACTAGTAAGACTACTAAGGGATCTAAGAAGGGTAAGGCTTAATTACAGTAGACTGTATGCTAGATATTTCTTTCTTTAGCACTAATTAGGCGTTTTAGGTAGTTTCTTCCCTTTAGAGAGAAGATAAGAAACTAAAGGATAATTACAATAGGGTGCCTATTAGTGCTAGATTTCTTTAGTGTCTAATTATGTAACTAAGAGTCTTAATTAGAGATAGATATTAGACCTTAGCTGCTTACTTCTAATTAGGAAGATAAAACATATATAACTAATTCTTTCCTTTAATTTAGAGATAGATCCTTTAGATTAACTTAAAGCCTTTTATTATAATTTACTTTTAACTGTAATTACGTAAGACATTTAGGAGTTTCTCTCTTAATTAGTTATAGAAGTAAGTCTTAATTAGAGCCTTTATAGTCCTAATTAAGATAGTTTACTTACGCTAATTAAGAGGTATCTTATGTTAGCTTTAGTAGGTTATAGTAATTATTTCTAGTTACCTTACTGCTCTAGCTATCCTACTTTACTACACCTTTTTACTATCTTTTAAATAGTAGCTAGCCTATACTAGAGAGGTTTATAACTATATACCCTTTAACTCCTTAAATTCTCTCTAGTATAATAAAAAGCTAGATAACTTTACTATTAATATTAACCTAACCTCTCTACTAGACTATATTCTTAATTACTTTAAGTATATAGCTAGGCCCCTTAGTTAGTATAATATTAACTAAGCACTAGCTAATATAGCAGTAGAGGTAACTAAGCTAGACTTTAACCCTAAGATCTTTACTAATATTAATAATCCTATTAAAGATAATAATAATAAGGTAGGCAGCAGTAATAAATCTATTAACTTACTTAAGAATAATAATAATAACTTTAATAATATATTATTACCTCTACTACCTATAACACTAACGCTACAGCTTACAGCATTATAGGTATAGTATAAGTTATAATACTATATAATTAAGGATAGAATAGATATATAGTAATATAGAGGTATAATAAAGATTAGAGGGTAACCTACTTACGCTACTATCTACGTAGGTAAAAAAGAGGAAGTAATATATAGTAGATAATAGTAATAGTAATACCTATATTATTATTATAAAATAAATTTATATAGTATAAGTAAATAGAAAACTTTTAATATTACTAAATAGGTTAGTTTTAGGGCTATTTATTAATATAACCTTTTTTACTATATAACGTTATAATAGTTATAGGTTATTAACGTAAAAAGTAAGGTATAGTATAGGTAACAGGTAAAATAAGGCTTTTTGTGATTAGGGGATAGAAACCCTATTTTCTGCGTGGAAACCCTATTTTTTTGCCCCCTCCGTGAGGAGGGGGTTTTTAGCGCAGCTAATGATGACTAAAACCCCTAGGTATTAAGTTCTAGAACAGAATAGCAGAGCATCCTACAGCAGCCTACAAGGGACACTCCGCTAAAACAAAAACAGAACTAGACACACCCTCCTAGTGCTAAGTCAGATTTCTGCATTAGTACATAATGTATAAGCCTTCTTAAAAGGTAGTAAGCAATTACAGTAATTACAGCAATTATAGCAGCAGGTTAATTACAGCAGCAGGTCAATTACAGCAGCAGGTTAATTACAGCAGCAGGTCAATTACAGCAGCAGGTTAATTACAGCAGCAGGTCAATTACAGCAGTAGGTTAATTACAGCATGTATATGCAGCAGGCGCTAGCAGGCGTGGTAGATCACCTGCCACGCCTGCCACGCCTGCCACGCCTGCCAGCAACTGCCACGCCTGCCAGCATCTACCACGCCTGCCAGCGTCTACCACGCCTGCCAGCGCCTGCTGCACATACATACTGTAATTAACCTACTGCTGTAATTGACCTGCTGCTGTAATTAACCTGCTGCTGTAATTACATATTAGGTTAAATACTTACAAGCAGGAAGCTACTTTATACAGTAGTGTAGCTGTATTAACAAATTAGAGTAATTACCCCTATAGAACTAGTTTTTCTGCCCCATAAAATTGGTTTTGGCGGAGTGTCCCTTGTAGGCTGCCGTACATCCACCTGCATATTGCTAAGAATTTCCAGATTGCTTATCCGGTTATGCTATCGGGTATAACAGTTACAGTATAGCCGCTCTTCAACTAGGCCGGGCTAATTAATTTCCCTCTCTTACTGCATGGATACAGCATGTAGTCAGCCTGCAAGCCCCTTCGCAGAAATTTGTCTTTCGTGAACGCAAGGAGAAGGCTGCCTGGTTATTCTCATCGAATTTCCTTACCTGGGTCTGTTGTACGGCAGCCTGCAGGGACGACTCCGCCAGATCCGAAAAAAAACTAGGTACACCTCCTGAATGCTAAGCGAGATTCTATATTAATACATAAGCTTATTTACATGTACCTACTACGTAGTAGAGAATAGTAAATACGAACTGCAGTAATGAACAGCAGTAGTTAATTGCTGCAGTTAATTGCTGTAGCCTGCTGCCGTACTGCTGAGCAATTTGGCGTGACTAGAAATCTGACCCCGGTAATCTCCGATTGAAAAATTGACAATAGAAAAACACAAACAATGTGTGAAAGGAATAATGAAGGCACGAATCTTAAAACAAACCTTTCCGGTGACTGATGATCAAGCGATGTTCTACTTCCAAGTGCATTAGAATCTTCAGCAGCTCCGGCGCTCGTGTAAAGGAATTGTCTTCCTCGATGTACGAAAGACTAAATGCCGTTCTCAATTCCGCTAAGAGAACATGCCAACTCGGGGTATTTGGTGGCGTGTCTGTATATTCATACCCAAAGAAGGCAAGTTCCCATCGGATCTTGGCTTCTGGGTCATCGATATCCATCTCCATCACTTGCCTCATCGACGTGGATTCCGCGCAACCTGTTTAGTGTAGTGCTAAAGGGGTGCTCATGTAGGCCAACCCTCTCAATGCTTAAAGTGACGGGTTTCCGTACTTCATCAAGCCTCTCGTGGCGGTCTTTACCACATGCTCTCACCCGGATCACTACTTCAGCGGCCAAGCATTCCTGGACCACTTCTCCGGGGGCTAAGCATTATGCGACACCCAAGGCCTCGACTTGGATCTAGAACAGGGGAGTCCAAGCCCTTACCTGTATCCTATCCAAGTCCCACACTACTAACAGTCTGGAACCCAGGTGGAGTACTGGTCCGTAATTCTCGGGAGCCAAACTATCATCCCAAGCCTTATGTCATAGGGAAAATCTCCCTAATTTTTAGCTCTCTAAAACAGGCCTCACATGTGCTCTTCTACGTGTATATATGTGTATATTAGGCAAATTTTACTTATTTTATACGTCCTAGAACTAAGCTTCTCTCACCCCTGATCTCCTCTACCTACTGGGTGCTCTACCTGATGACACCTTGTAATCCCTGTCCTTCACAGCCATTCGTTCATTAAAGAGAGTGAAGATGTCCTGGTAATATACGTGTAACCACGTGAAAAGGCACGTGAGGGAACTGATTCAGTGAGTCTTGATATATTGAGGGTTTCCTTATGAGATTTTAGGCACTGGCGTGTTCGAAAGTTGCAACTCGGTGACAGCCGTTGCCTCCCATTGAGAAGTTGAGAACGACCCACGCAATCTCCCCGTTTCATCCGCATCAAAACTTCACGTAGCAGGTAGATCCTCATATCCAGACAAGAAACGGTTCAATTGGAATGCTCCGTGGTAAATGCATCGTCGAGGCTTGGGGATCAATGCCGACCATTCAACGTGAGCTCGATGCCCTCCCTCGCCACAAATCCCTCAGACTCGACAGGGGCATCCTCCAGCCGTTTGGCCTTCTTCTTCTTCTTCTTGTCCTTCTTGGACGCCGGGACCAGGCTGTTGCCCAGGGTCGACTCCAATGCAAGCTCGCCGGTCAGGTCCAGCTCATGCTCGGCAGCCTCCGACCAAGGGGCCGCGGCGGGCTTTGACGCGACCGATGGCCCGACTCGAGGCGAAGGCTGGGACTCGCTCGGGTTGACAGAGACCGAGTAGTCGCAGCAGATCTCGATCATGCTCTTGACGAGCAGCCTCGAGTACGTCGTCGCGCTGTCGAAACACCCCAACAGGCCCGACTTGTTCAGGGAAGCCGGGTCCTCGAACAGCTGCCGGACGCGACGCTTGACAAAGGCCGAAAACCACGGGTCGTCCTCCCCGAGCGAGGCGCAGGCATCCGAGGCCAGCAGCAGAACGTCGAGCGGGGGCAACGCCTCTGCATAAAGCGACACCTTCTCCCGGGCGAGCTCTGCCAACTGGGGGAGCTTGTAGGCCTGCGCGGCTGCGTAGACATGCAGGCTGATCCCGAGGTGAGTCGTGTACTTGGCCGTGTCGGGCGAATCCTTGACCCTGAGCGTCTGCCACGAGTTGGTGTGGAGGTAGTGAACGAGCACGTGGCCGGCTTCGTCGGGTATTTGCTTCAGTCGTATCTCGCCCAGGCCGCGGTGACGGATGTTCTCGAGCTCGCCGCAGAGAAGATTGCGAGGAACCCTGAAGGGCTGTCCGCTCTGGAAGTAGACATTGCACGCCGGGCTCGCGTACGGCCTTTCGAGTGGTCAGAGTAGGACGGCAAGACACCATATACCCACCAAAGGGTAAACTTACGACACCTCGGGTCCAACATCCTGTAGGTTGTCGACGGAGGCTTCGAGTCCCTGACTCCCAGCGGTCTCGTGGGGCGATGCCGGCGTCCACCCGTTGGTTTCCATGATTGTGGCAAAGGCCTTGTTGGTCGAGGAAATTCCAATGTCAACAGCAGGTCCCAGCGCGGGCTTATAAGCCATTTGGTCCGTCTGCCATACCGTCAACCGCTCGCCTCATATCCCCATGCAGTGCGGCGCCAACAATGGCAATGGTACTCCTCAATGGAATCGGTATGCTTCATGCGGCGACAGAACGAGAGCAGCCACCACTCTATGCATTGCGGGTGCCACGTCGAAGCGCAGCAGCAGGCTGCTCAAGTGTCTACTCACCGAACTCTGTCGCCATTGGTTGCCTTGAGAAACCATTCGCCCGCTGGCACCATTGGGCCTCGCAGTCTTACATGACCTGCATACCAGTGAACCTGGGTCCTGGTGGCCATTCGTGAGGCTCGTCGACGAAAGCACGTTAGTTGGAAATGTACCCCGCGTTGTCGTTGCGGAACACGCGCGTCCTGTTGGCTCGAGAGGTGCGCTCTACACCCTCTCGACGACTACACGCGCCTATGGGAGAGCCTCTGACCCCGGCAGCCTTCTCCATTAATGCGTGCTCTCATACCATTCATAAATGCTGTAACACACGAAACTCATCGGGTGGCCCAGCGTGTGTGGTTTGCCCAAAGGAAAGCTACCCGGAGTTTGGCGTGTGCTATTAGTTACCGCCCGTCAGTCTGGAATCGTCTGCTCACTCTTGTTTTACTTGAGCAACCGTCGTGAGGAGACCACTACGAGATGCTTTTCTATTCATGCGGTCGGCAGAGGGCGCAGGGGGCGTTGCTGCCCCAGCCCAAGCCCTTAGAAACATCAAGGCTGCTCTCCAGCAAGCGGAGGCCAATGGTCCATGCACCCCGCATCAGATCCTCGATCTTTCGGAGGAGGGTCGTGTCGTAAACGAGGCTTGCAAGGTGCAGGACAAGAGGCCCAACCTGCCCGCAGCGTTCCGAACGATGTTTGCCCGACGCAGATCATCGGCCATGACGCGACGATCCAGGCAGTGGCCGAGAGGTTCACGGTTCTTAGGGAGGCTCAGAAGGGGGCTGCCCAACCCCGCATGCGTTCCCCAAGGCGTTGTTGCAACGCTGAGAAGTATGTCTTCGTGCCGAGTGTGCTCCTCCACGACAGGCATTAACGCGCACTATGCGGTCGTTTCTTGTCTTATCCACTTATTGGTTGACTTTGGACTTTTCACGAAAGGAGCGGTAGAACACGGGAAAGATGTTGACTGAGAGGATGGCCACCGAGTTGGAGTCACGCAACTGCAGTTGGTGTTGAAAAGGAAGACACATGTTTGGGAACAGGAGCGCGCGGTCACAAGCGAGCAGCGAGCTGCACTTGACAGAGGGGACATGACGGGGAAATAAGGCAAAGAGGAAGTTAAATGGGTTAGCTGAAGCTTTCTATTCACGTTTGAAGGGCACAGAGAACGATACGGAACCCGTTATCGGCTGGACCAAGGATGTTGGGTAGTCTGCGTGACCACCACAACCAAGTAGTGTGGCCAGGAACTGTCTCTAGAGGCCTTTTATACCAAAAGAGACGGTGTTGAGGAAACGCCCAGGTCGAAACCCGCACCGGATTCGGCTCCTGGCTGCAACGACAGGCCACGTCCAGTTGATAGCAGACGTATGTTCACGAATCGTAATAGACTGGCGGACGTCAGCGACGCGACTGAAAGCGTGTCTCAGGGTTTCCGGGCACTGGAGGTTCACCTTACAGGCGAGGGCTGGTGGCAAAGACAAGAGGCATGTCTTTCTTCGTCAGTGATATGTAGATAAGGGGTGTAGTCTTACCGGCGGCCAAGGGTACCACACTACATCACTCGAGGAGTCGAGGATGCCCCCTCCCNCGGTAAGTGGACACACATGCGTCCCCATGCTTTAACACTATGAGCTGCCATGTGCGCAGGCCACGACAGTAGTGTAGGTAACCAGAGGCTCCGGGCAAGACCCGCGGAATTGCCAACGCAATCCCCCATAACAGGCCTCCAGAAGACACTAGTCCGCCCAATCCGATCCCGGTCCACATGCCCCTCCTTCCCCACCCCCGGCATTTCCCACAAGAATGCCGGCCGCGAGCCGGCCCAAGAGGAGAGACACGTGGGATGGTCCCAATCTTTCCCGATATGCCCTCTTCCGTGGGGCGGTGTGGGCTGTCCAGCGTCGTTCGTCCATTCTGTAAGACATTGATTGATATCTTGTCGATGCTGGAAACTTGGAACCCACAGATGGAGCCCAGCTCAAAGTGGAAAAACACTGAACAAGGCCTTATTTTTTAGGGGGGNGGGGCTCCCTGGCGATGACGATGTTAGCGGATGTTGGGGGGCTGTTCGGGGCCGCCTGAGATGCCGGGGTCGCGAGCACGTCTGCGTTGGCAGATACGGCTGCCTGCCTGCCTGGACGGGCTCGACGTGAAAACTTTTTCTTCCTTGGGAGATTAATTGCTCTGTGCTGACCGCTAGCCGCTTTGCTTTGGCAGTCGGTGGCCCGTCCGGATGGCCAGGCCGTTCCTCTCGATAATTATTGAGATTGCCCCCCCCCCCCGGCAACTATTTCCTTCCTGCTTCAACCCCCGGGCGGACGACCTTGAGCAAGAAGGCTGATGGGACACGCAAGTTTCGGGATTATGAGTCACTGAGGCAGATAATCCTACTATGTACGGATACTTCACCAAGAGCAATAAGTCAACATACCCACTTTCTGGCACCCCCCACTTCCTAGCACCCCAAAAATGCCTTAACACTATAACCAGCCTCCTTATTTCTCCTCCTTTATACTATCACAATAATTATAATTATTATCTAAATAACCTTATTTTTTGTATACACCTTCTTCTTTACTTTATAGTCTAATACAGCAAACATAACGTCTATTAAGCACTTAAGGCTATTACTAAGGGTAAGTCTATAAAGAGGGTAGCTCTAAAGTATAGCATCCTTAGGTTAACCTTTTAACTTTAACTCTAGGGCAGTTAGTCTAGAAAGCTTATATTTTCTAACCTTTAGAGGCTTTCCCTTAATTAGGAGGCTAAGCTAGCTAAATAGGTATAAATCTAGTATACCTTTAGTGTTACCCTAACCTATTAATAAGTAAGAGTATTTATAGAAAGGATCCTCTATACTATAGGGGATAGGAATCCTATAGGGAAGGGCTAGATCTAAGCCTTCCTTAGGAGGAACCTATCTATTAAGGTCTAGAGAAGTTATCTTATTAACTTTAGATATATTAATAGGGTATCTACTAAGGTTATTAGGGACTAGTTTAACCTTCTTACTATACTAGAGATCTAAGGTATTAAACTAGCTAACAGATATAATATAGATAAGACTAGTATCCTTAAGGGCTAGGGATCTAATAGGCTAGTGCTAGGGATAGCTAAGATAAAGTCTATTTATAAGAAACAGCCTAGATTAAGGGTATAGATGTCTATTATTAAATATATTTATACCCTTAGGTATACTCTAAATCCCCTTATTATATATAAGGGTAAGACAGTCTAGCAGCAGTAGTTTCCTTTAGATCTTAGCCTTTATAAAGGATAGTAATTTACTGTAATAAAGAATAGCTAGACTATAGATAACACTATAGTTAAATAGCTATAGAAGGTCTTTATCCCCTAGACTACCCCCTATAAGAAAGAGGATACTAGACTGCTAGTTATTAATAGCTATAGGAGTTATATAATAATAGAATTTATATAGCTTTACTATATTAATAATATCTACTTATTATTCTTACCTCTATATACCTCCTATATCCTCTAGCTACTTAACTAGTTAGTTTTTAGCCCTATAAAGGCAGCCTATAGGAAGAAGCTTAGATATCTTAGCTATTAGAATAACTTTACTATTATAAGTAAGAAGAACTTTATAGGCTATTATTAGAAGGCTTACCTTATAAGGCTAATAATATAGAACATTAGAAGTAGTTAGAAATAGATAGAGTTATAGCCTATCTCTATAGTAAAGCCTCTAATAAGCTCCCTCCTGCTCCTATTAACACTAAAGCTATTAGTATTATTAGATTAGACTAGTAAAGGGCAGCCTAGAGGTAAGGAAGCTAAAGAATAGGTATCTATATTATCTGCAGTAGTATAGTTAACACTAAGGAAGATATAGGATCTAGCTAGGTAGCTAAAGCTATTTATAGAGCTAGATTATAATACCCCTACTTAACGCCTTCTATTCTAGAAGGTAAAAAAAGGCTTTAGTAAGCAGGCCTATAAGCTAGTAACTACCTAGCAAAAGCTAGAGCTTCTGCAGGCCTAAGTTAATAACACTACAGTAAGGAAAAAAAAGGTAGTCTAAATTAACCTAAACACTAAGTTTACTAACATTAAGGATATCTAGAAGGCTTAGATTGCAGCTAGCAAAAAAGAGGATATTATAGATAAATCTAGTGAGGCTGATTTACCTAGTGAAGCTAAAAGCTGTATTATAGTAGCATCTAAAAAAAGGCAGTAATTAATTAAAGTCAATAGGTATGGTGGGAATAACTTCATTTTTGGGGTGCCAGGAAGTGGGGGGTGCCAGAAAGTGGGTATGTTGACTTACTCCACCTTGGCGAAGCCACGACAGAGGCCAAGACAGCTTGCAAAACGTGGGCTTGAGCCAATCTTCTTCCTTCCCGCCAGGTTTGGGTCCTTGTTGAGACGCTCGAGTCGCTTGGACAACGAAATCACGTCTTCTTTACCCATGCACCACCACCACCGCCACCCAACGTGGTGTCGTCGGAGGCTCCACCAGGTTATAGGTATGGTGGTAGGTGTGATCCCTCTACGTCCAAGGTCGATCTCCAGTACAACATCATGATCCGACCTTGGATCTCTCTGACGCCACCGAGATTGCAAGTTACCTCCCTAGGCCCGTGCTCTCTGGGTACCGCCAGCTGGGAGCTTTGGCCGGCGGAAGTGGACCCAGCCGGCCGCAACCGGAAAACCTGTGGGGTAGCGGAGCCGTGGCGGCCGGCCCCCCATACGCCTCGGAGAATCGGCCGCCGGGCAGTCAGTCTTTGACCTTTGTCCGTGCCAAAAGCAAACTGCCTAAACCCCGATTTTGAAATACTATGTTGTTTTGCTTTAACTGCGTAAGGCCTTCGACGGCCAACGCGGGAACAGCTGGCGTGCTTTAGCGTCGCATATTGGCTAAAATCTGGGTCATTCTTCCTTCGGCCCGAAGCGCATTCTTCTCCCCCTCGCCCCAAATACTGACTGACCCGACACTATGGACGGCGGAGGATTTGACGTGTTTTCTTGAACAGCGTGGTGGCTAGAATCCACAGCGGGGGGTGACCAAAAGGGACGATGTGAACAGTGAGACGTGATGCTTACTGATACTTACTTTGTACCAAGAGGATGAGAGACATGGGGCAAGGGTGGCCCAACGGATTGTGAAAAAACAGACAAGCAAGCCGTCACGGAAAACGCTACCGAAAGCCGAGAATCTGCAGCCAAAGTCCGAAGTCGAAAGGCCGTACCCCAGGTGTGAGGCGCGGGGTGCGGTCCGATTAAAGTTTTGCCCGTTCGCTGCTTCTTCATTGCTCTCTCGGTCCTTCAGCCCCAAGCAGGCAGGGCGCCTCGGGGTCGGAAAGTCTTCTGTGGAGGTCAACGCCAAAATGGGCGCAATGAGCCTGCTATGCATGCATCGATACCGCTGTCGCCTCGTTTCTTTTAGTCCAGTTTGTCAAGAGGGACTGGGGGGGGTGGCATAATAATTTTCTGGCCCGGTTCACAAGACTGCACTTTGTACTGGAGGAGGATTGTAGCCTGGCAGCTACCGTACCAGTGACATGGGCGATGAATGCTTCTCCTTGCAAGATACTAAGACAATCGTAGTATTCACCGCCATCACGAGACGACATCACGGCAAAGGGATAGACGGGAGACGGGGGGGGGGGGNGGGGCCCTCAAAAACTGTGCCGCAACGAAGCATGAACTCTGAAACGATAGAACAGTGTGGCTTTGGTCGGTGAGGTGGCATGAAATATCCATTTCTAGGGCTGGGCAAAGGCGCTGGGGGCCGACCGTATGAGCACTTCTCTTCGTAATACCCGCACTGGCTGGCAAGTGGACTGTAAGCCAGAGCTTCACAAAATGACGACCCGGGAGGTGGCTTCCAAACCAACCCGGTTTTCCAAGACTACCGAGTGCCGTTGAGGCTTGAAATTGGAAGAATACAATATTTTGTCCCCGGATGCATCGCACACGTGCCTGTAAGCCCCTGCCAATATTCTTTGCTTTTTCCTCCTCGGCCACGCCGTGTCATCGTCAGTGCCAGGCCGCTACCCTCACTCTCCAGCTCAGCTACTCTCACTGCAGACATCTGGTGTACCGCTCCCATCTCACATCTCACATCTCATGATGGGCCTGCACGTACATGAACGGACCTGTGAGAATGACCCCCGGCCCTGATCTGTGCTACGAAGGTTTCCAGGCTAGGTTCGCCTAACAGGGGTCAGCCCTGTAGCGGAAGCATGTCGTTGGATCCGTCCCCTGCAGAACATGTTCCTTATGCTCGAATGCGCCCACCCCTCGACGAGGCCTTGACCGTTCGACTGCCCCGTCAAATACAAAAAAAAGGACACCAGCTGTGAACCAATTCGAGACTGCCGTGTACATGTGGCTTTGCAAGGCTTCCACGCGAGAAGATGAATGGTTGGTCTCGAGCTGGCAAGGACAAGACTAGGATACTGCATAAAAAAGCTACTGCATAACAGGGGTACAGCATGACAAAGAAACCGCAATGCCAGTGCATCATCTGTATGCCAGTTGGACATTTTGGATCTTCAGCAAGAAGCTGAATAGAGCGGAGGAAAGAGAAAAGAAAGCAAAAGCGTAAATAGGAAGACAGCGGATGCCCTCTGGCGTGGTCAAGGATTCTGGATGGCGAGTCGGCTGCTTCATCACTGACTGTTGTTTTGCAAAGCTGTTCCGACCTTCGACTCATCTTGGTGACCCACGTTTTGCAAAACCCCGACACCCTGCGTCCGTGAAGAGGGGTGGTTATCGCTGATCTCACCCCAGGCAATCTTAGACGCGCAATGAGGTGGATGAGAATGGCGCCATCCGCAGCCTCCTCCCCCAGGGCGTTGAGGGCCCAGCCACCCGCTGCCCGTAGCCCGTTGCCGAGTAGACGTGAGATGAGCGCGTGGTGATTCGCCGGGATGCTGGCCGAGACTGACCAGCTGGGAGGCTCAAGTGTACATGTCCAAGGAACCAGGGCTAGATTACCGCCCGGCGGGCAATGTATTCGACTAAGCGTCGCAGAGCTGGACCGTTCGACGTGACTGTTGGAAGTCGTTGCCCTAATATTCGCTATCTGCATACGACGCCAAACCGCTACTCTCTTTCTCCCTCTCTCTCTCTCTCTTTCTCTCTCGTTCAACAATATCGGTGGCTTGGTAGACAGACGCGCAAGGGGACTGGCATAAATATCTGCGTTCCTCCCACGTTCGATCAGAGAGTTACGCACCAGTCCTCACGCTCTCAGCCTCACTCTCTTCCATCTCCTCAAAGACATCTGTTGTCCCCAAACCCTCTCTCAACTCTTCGAAACTGTACTTGAGCCTCGTGGCCAACATGTCCACATCCGCCTCCACCATGCAGAGCTGCCCCTTCGGTTGCGACTGGAAAGCCAGAAGCCGCGGCAATGCTCTAGAGGCTCACATACGCCGCGATCATACAAAAGAGGTGCCCCGTGGGGGATCCGTTAGCGAGGACAGCGATGGTGTTCGAGAGCATCAACACAGCCTGCAAGATGTCGAGAATTCGACAGAGGGCGGTACCGCACGCAACACCACCCACACCACCGAGCCCAACGCCGGTTTCAACAACGACAACAGACCTCTTATGGTCTGTATCAATACCAATGCCACGAAGATTCGCTTCTCTGCTCAGCTGTAGATAACTGTCTCTCTGTGGGCAAACCATCCCACGATCTCAGTCTTCGCACCACCGTGCGACCCCCAAGGACAGCATTACAATCGACGTCGAAACATGGCCAGAGTTTGCATTATACGGAGGGAGTTTCTCAGAGGAAATGAAATGGGTAAATTTGTTTCAAAAGTAGAGCAAGAGGAAAGAAAGGCACGGGATAATTCATGGACAAGGAGGAACGAGGAAACGAAAAGGGGAGCTCCAGCTCAGGGTGAAGGATATTGACAGCAAATTCAGTTCAGGCTTGGACATGGGAAAATTCTTGCTCGTTTTGATCGTTGAAACTTTTTTTCACCACACACTGTATGAAAAAGAATTACAAATCTAGAAGTAGGACTAAACACGGCGTTTTTCTCACCAGTTGACGGGTCGAGTGAAAGGCTTGCAGGCGGCCAACGAAGTGAGACGCATCGGCGCTGCGTATTCAAGACTGAAGATACTCCGACTTGATGTCCCTGGCGCGTACCCCTTGTACATGCCCAAGGGTTAGGCCCAAAGGCCCGCCGGCTACTCTAGATTCCCCTTGCGTAATATCTGATGGTTTCCCCCAGTGCTCTTCGAGTGTCAAGATTCACAGCTGGTACCTATTGGTACTCTAGCAGTGCTACGTAGAAGCCGCGCCCCTAATCTGCGATGAAAGTACATCAAAACTCACACCGGCATCACTCATCCAACTACTAATGGACGGCTCGGACCGCCAGTGAGGCACGAGTCCTTCTGAGAGACTCGCGTCACTGGACAAACTGACCGCGGCGAGATACCTGGAGGGGTGGTGCTAAGACGGCAGGGCAAAAGGGGGAAAGAGAAAAATTCTCTCGCCCGGCCGGAATAGGGGGTAATCTGTTCAAGAACTGAGTCACGCTGACCGAGGAAAAGAAAGAAAACAAGAGCAGAGTTTCCCTTTCTGCTCACGGGGATCGAACGGAAACGCAGCAGTGGCAGGTCGTAGCGCCCCCCGAAGAGCAAATTATACTTGGCAGTGTGTACTTCTATGCGGCCTGCAGGCAGCGTGAGTGTATGCCCTACGTTGCCCTGTCTGGGTAAACAGGGAGGCAAGACAACGACCCATCCACCCCCCTCTAGCGTGGCAGAAAGATGTCCCTTTCTGATGGATTTACCGACAGACGGCACAGGGGGGGGGGGGGGGGGGNGACAAGATTGCTCCTGCAATCACTCCTAGAGGAGGTTGCGGGCGTGATGAGTGCGAGAGGAAAACATCCGTCATTGTTACTTGTAGAGTTGAAACCCAGGGGGAGGGGGGCTACCAGCAGGCGAGTAGGTGTCTGCATATCGCCAACGCGCACCTATCCCCTTTGCAAAGGTCGCCGCCGGGGAGAGCGCGGAAGAGAGCGAGGCCTCGCCGGATGTGATTTTTTTACACCGCAGAGGTATAGGACTCGTCAACGTAGATGAAGGATGAAATGTGACCGGCTTCTCTTCCTTGCCGCCGAGCTGCAGGTCTGTATGAAGGATGGCAACTGCGGATGAGACATCAAATCAAGAAGAGCGAGACGGTATTCTCCTACACAAGTGGTACGAATCTGGGAACACCTTTCTGGTCTCTCGCCTGAGTTGGAGAGGCTGTTTTGGATCAGCCCCCTTTGTGTTTTCGCTCTGACCGGTCTCGTGAGGGCAACCGCCGGCCTCCTGTGTCTGGGTGGCTGGACTGGAAGCAGCCACGTGTAGGCACATGAGACAAATGACACATGTCGTTCTGATCAGAAACACCACTATTGCAGGGTTACTTGACTCTACGATGTGGATTTCCCTCTGACTGCCAGGTCGAAAGTGGTTTGCGAAGGCGCAACCGCTGCCGATGGTGATGATGAGATCACGAACGGGACGAGACTAGGAACGGGAACCCTTGTCTTACGCTTCTGACAGGCCATCGGATTCCAACGGGTGCCTGAGGAAGAAGAAGGGGAAAAAACTCCACAATCCAAAGTGTAAAAACTCCACGGCGGATCGAAGAAACTCAGGAATGACGATGGCCACGGGAACTGCGGGATCCTAGGCATGGACGGGGGCGCTTGCGACATTGGACCCCAACCGTGGGGTTAAGCGCCGTCACACCGATCTGGGAAATCCCCTCGCCGGCGTGTTGGCGTTTTCTTGCGTTCGTGACTCTCTCCCCCATCGCCTCGACAGTGGCCTTGGTCTGGGGCCGTCCGGCCATGACTTCGGCCAAGGTAGCAGCAGCATCCTGGGAACCAACGAAAATCTGCCCTGCCGGCGGCCCCCATGGTCGCCGACGAAATCTGCCTTCTTGGCAGAAAAGGCCCTCGATCATGGCCAATCTCCAGCAGGGCTGCCTGGTTGCCTTGCGTCCCGGGTGCAAATTTTCCACAGCGGGGGGCGCTTATCACGAGATGGAACCAGGCCGGGAAACAAAACAACCCGCCCCCGGGGCACAAAGCGGCCCCGACGTTGTGTGTGTGTGTGTGTGTGTGTGTGTGTGTGTGTGTGTGTGTGTGTGCTGTGCCGTACTTCGGACCACACAGATTCCGCGTGAAAGGAAAGAAGAAGAAAAGGCAGTCAAGAAGCGGGAAAAAAATCCTGCAGATGCGCGACGAGGCGGTAATCTCCCAGAAAAAAAAGCAGTTTTCTCACCTTTGTGTTCTGGCCGCGGTTACCACGCTCAAACTGCTTTCCCATCTCGCAAGCCACCTACTGATACCCGGGAGAGTTTCCACAAGGGCTGGTATGCCTGGGGGCAAGTAACTGGTCTCGATATGGCTTTCATACCAGGTAGAACCAAGCCTGATGGTGTAGACTTTCCTTGGTTCCATGGATACACACCGGTGCGTTGTCAAAGCCCTCTCGGACTCGTGCTACCCGCTGTGCAGCTGTTGTCAACATCAGAGGCTACTGCTAACTGGCAAACGCATAGCAGAACAACTCGCCACCTGTTTCCGACACTCCTATCGATCGTGAACGATATGAGAACGCCGAGGGGACAATATACACAGGCTTTTTAGGGAGATGGAGGAGTTCCGACTGATACCCGACTCGGGTCAAGTTTCTGAGACCGAAATGTCGGCTCTCGAAGAGCAGACGTACTCAAGGTTATGGCATTCGTCGCCAAAATCCTGAATCGAGGACAATACTGTCAGCGTAAGGCGCCGCCACAGACGTCTCGGGCACTCCACGTGTTTTTTATCAGGCGGTTTGGTTCGCCGCACGCGGACTCGGGTTTCGTTGCTTGCATCGTCTTGCCACTGGCGATTCTTTCGGGGGATCGTCTTCCTGCGGATGCCGACTTACCGTCAGCGAGGCTGAGATATATTCTCAACGCTTCAGAGGTTTGGTTTCGTATTTTTTACCCGGGTCTCCTGCACGATGGCTGCCGTCACCAGAAGCCCAAAGGCGCCCCGACGAATGTCTGCCCACGCTCGCCTTTTCAAAATTCTGAAACGACCCTCGAGCAAGAGACGTCAGACGATGGATCTTGGAGCGCAGGAATTAAAGTGCAGGTATCTGCGTTCGGCGCGCGCCTTGCTCCGATGAAGCCGGGCTGGATCACCGGACCGCGAGTCACCCGGTCGGCCGTCCGGCCCCACCACATCGGGACCCCATAACGCCGGCCTCTGGTTAGCCTATAGCTCCTCTCTTCCTCTTCGCCATGTACCTGGATACTTCCGCCTTACCATTTCCATAGACTGATATCGCGCAGCGCGGTCTCTCGGAAAGCACCTCAAACCAAAAGATCGAGAAGCAATACGAGGCATCTACACCTCACAGTTGTCCACTCAATGCAGTCAATCGGTGGCAATGAGATGGCATCATTGCGGCGGTAACAGCAGGCTCCACCAGGCAAAGAGAAGAAACCAGTCCCTTTGTGCCATCTACAAACCAAATTGAGGCTGATCGAGTCACTTGCAGCGGTCCGAGGTCGTCGTCGAAAAGAGTCAGCCCACTCGGCCCGTGCCATCTCCACGGATATCCACCACGGCTTCTCCGCACTCGGAATCAACCGGGTCTACCCCAGGGCTCCAGATTTCTGCCGCATTAGCGGCCCCGGTGATGGATGGCATAGCATTGGGTCCTCACATCGAGTAGCAAATCGCTGTGCAGAGTCCGGCCCCCTTGGTCCTGTTTGGCTGGGTCAAAATGGATCGGGATCAAGAAGGGATTTCAGAGGCAATTCAATTCGTCCATCTTGGACGTAACGCCAACGCTGTCTATCGAAGCAAGCAATGCTGATCCCGCTGGACGACTCTTGCGCCAGATTTCATGCGTATTCCTTGTTCTGCCCCAGCCGTCTCATATCCTCTGGATTCCAAAGTTCGTCCCACGAGCCGGGTCGATATTGCCTACCTCGAACCAGAACCCGCGCCGAACAATGAGGTGACAGGCCATGCGGCAGGACAGGGTGGGTGAGACTATGCCCCACGGCTGAATGAGCCTGGCTCAGTCTGCTGCCCCTAGCCGGAACCGCAGACGCAGCCCTCGCGAAGCGCGGGGGCGATGCTGGGGAAAGGGAAGCATTGCCGGCCTTGGGCGTCGCAGTTTTCGCTCTCGACGCCGCAGGCCTCGTCGGTGCAGGGGCCGGTATAGGGGTTCGTAGGAGCTTGGGCGACGGCGGCGGCGACGAGGGCGAGGACGCTGACGAGGACGCTGCGCATTTTCGTATTATTAATTTTTTTAAAATTCCGTTTGAATTTGTTTTTGCTGACTTCTAGGGGAGGGAGTATCTTGTGCTTGGAAGTGGCGGCAAGGAAGGACGAAGCAGAGGGTGGGGTTTCCGGGTAAGGTGCTTCAACCGGGATCAAAGGTAAAAGGCTTGGAGAGACTCGATGAGCGGACGGTGAGGTGGCGGAGAGATGGGAATCCTTCTCGGCTGTGCGTTCGTCTCGATTATATATACGTCTTTCACGACGGGACGACATGTCATTCGACTTCACGCACCACCCCCCTTTTCTCCTCTCTTTCTCTTCTCCCCCTCAGTCTGTCGTCAATGGCCCGCCCGCCAGGAGTGTCGGGTCTATTTTGGGGGAACGACAACCGAGACTCGGTCACGACTCACGGACGTCTGGTGATGCCCATCGGCCGGTGGCGCGGAAGACTTGGCTGCAACTCGGCGGGTTTTGGATCTGATCGGGATGGGAATGGAATGGCGACGAGTGCGGGCAAGTCGCGGTAGCCCGGACCAAGCGTGTTATATGCGATCTGCCATTGCTCATGAGCGGTACAAATATGGAAGCCCCCCTCCCCCCTACGACGAATAGTGGATTGATGATGAATGAGTTGTCAAGCTGTTGTCCCCCGCCCCCCTCCCAAACCTGCGAACGGATGGTTCAGCTCTTCAGGAGCTGTTTAAATAGTATAAAGAAAAAGGGGGGCCTGTGGTGTCGTGTCAGGGGGGGAGGACTCTCGGCAGATGTATTTTTGTACCGCTGTATGTATCTCCAGTCAGCAGCGATCGCGGGAGCGAGTGCAACCCACCCGGGGGATTTTTTTCATAATTGATAATTCAAGTCATCGACCCGCCGCGCTAAAACCAAACCCCTGGGTAAAACTGGGTGGTGTGTTATAACTTGTAACATAACTTATAAGTGGTTGGGTACCTACCTAGCCTGGTCTGGCAGGCTACCTAGTGTCGAAAGTACTGCCGCTGGACTGGCAGGTCCGTCGATGGACGATGCGTACGCTGTTTTGAATGCCGGACAGACACGGAATGGCACTCATACCACGTTTTCTACCGTGGTTTCTCTTTGCTGACCTCCTCAAGAGACACCGTCCTAGGTACATGTCTCGATCTGCCAGTGGCGGCTGTTTTTAGGGTTTTTACCCTGTTTCTGGGTGTGCTTCTCGGCTCCGTCAGTACTGCTGACGTAACCGATTGTCCACGAACGCGAAAATGACTGTACGTACCTACTCGGGTATCTCTAGTAAGGCGTGTAGGTACAGTACCTACTAGTAGATGGGGGTGAGTAAGTACGGATACTTGGTACCTGATATCCCTACCGGCGACGAAGCTGCAATGCGGGGATAGTAGTCAATAATAGCATGCCAAGGTACGGCCTTCTTGCGGGATATCTCTCTTTACCTTTGACCCCGCCGGCCAAACACCGCCACTCCGACTCATCTTCGCATCGCCAAACGACAACCAACTCACTCCCCTCCAGAGGCACGAAGATGGAGCAAACCCTACGCGAATTCAACGCCCTCCCTCGGCCCAGGCCGACCCCGACCGGGTCGCCCTACCACTGGGTTTTCGGTGTCCGCCACGTCGATCTCCATCCGCCCGGAGACATGGTCGTGGCCGTCCGCCCAGAGAGCGCCTACGCCGTGCAGGCTGGACCAGCCCAGATTCTTTCGCATCCTACTGCGTCTGCAAAGGCCAAGGCCCTCGTGCCGCTTCTTCTCCGTGCCTTTATCAACGGCGGCGCCCCGCCCGGCGGAAGACCGCAAAACGCCCCCAGGCCGTCTGCTCCCTGGACGTGGTCGTGCGATGACCCAGGGCTTGCCGCCGCCATCGGGGCGGAACTTTCTGCAATCGGGTTCACGAACGAGCTCCGTAGCGTCGGCGTATGCCCTGCCGAGCACAGGCGCGTACTCGACGACGCATGGTCCCGTATCACGGACATCATGGCGGGTATCATGGGAGGGGGAGGGCAGGCCCCCGCCGCCGTGCTTGGTGACACGTCAAGATGCCATGGCTGCCGCCTGAGCAGCGCCAAGTTCTCGGCGCCGTTGAAGAAATGCTCTGCTTGCGGCAAGGCCTGGTATCACTCGCAGGACTGCCAACGGAAGCATTGGAAAGAGCACAAGCCCGACTGTCTTGCAAATCGCCCCGGCAGGGACCCTGAAAACCCTTTCTTCCCCGACCCGATGGCTCGCTTTGCCGCGAACGGCGCATACGATTACTACAACGACGTCGGCCGCAAATCGCCCGAGGCTCGCTCATTGCTGCTCTCCCTCCGCCTCGATCCTGCTTCTTCCGAGGGGACGGCCAAGCCGCTCAGGCGCCTCGTCCTCACCGGCCAGGACAGCCCAGAGAACATCCGGCTGCTCTTCGGACCCGATGCGCCCACAAGCATGGCGCATGACCATGCAGAGGCCCGGATCGAAGCTCTTTTGGACCCTCCGCCCGGATCTCCAGCCTACGTCTTGAGTGCGTACGACAACGACACTGCCATCCCGAGGTCACTCCGCCCAGCGACAGAGGCCGAGCAAAAGAAGGTGAGAGATGTCAGAGAGATGCAGGAAGTTATCAGGAAGAAGATCGGAGCGGGGAAGTCACCCCAAAGGGACGACATGAAGGCTATCTTGTCATCTTTTGGACCAAACTGGCCAATCAAGATACCATTGTATACGCTTGCCCTTAACACAATGGACCAAGGGAGGGGTTAATCCCGGGGGTAACCGAGCGTAACCCCGGAGGGAACTCATGTTTCTAGGGACATGGTATTTCTCAGG
>NWBT01000048.1:3722685-3736572 GCA_003386485.1 Colletotrichum lentis
GGACTGCCTCTGTTCGACACTATCCGGGGGGGAGGGGAGAAATCGAAGGGTAAAGAGAAAATGATTTGCGGAAAACCAAGGATTTTTGTCATCAAGTTCAAGCAGCAATTGTGCACGTGACTATCATCATGCACCCCTCAAGAACCCCCCCTGGATGAGGTATGCGCGTTGTGCAATCTTATCAGCACGTGACCATGTTACCAACTTTTATGGCACCACACCCCACTCACCCAGACATCTACCCAACATCGACCGGTCAAATCAAGCGTCATGTTAATTGCACGTATAACAATGAGCCGCCAGCGCAATGCGGCATGCTTCACACGCAAGAGGGCTCCCTTCCGCCTCGGAATTCCCGATAGTCCCTGATCTTGCCGACAACAAATCGTACGTTTCCCTCGGGTAGTCATCTTGCTAGAGGAACTTTCGTTATCGACAAACCATCCCCTTGGGATTCGTCTCACCCCCGGCGGCCAATGGATCAACCCGGACAAGGTGACATGCAGGGCCTCCGCAACCCTCCTTCCGTATCGAGTCTGGCCGTGACCCTGGCGTGGCTGACAGCATCCCTGGAACACACCGCGAAGAGAGGATGGCAGCCCTTCTCGACTCGACTCTCCTGCAAGAGACAGTTGGACCTATTGGTTCGCACCGCTGCTCACCATCGGCGACTTGTATGCACTCGACCAGTCAATGTCGGCCGAGGTCTTGTACACCAAGCTCTCGCCCCATCTGGAGGCAAACGTCGCCCAAGGCCGCAACCACGCCCTGCTCAGGAGTCTCGCCGGCACGCTCGCGATCCCTCTGATTCTCCCCATCGTGCCGCGACTCTGTCAAATGGGCTTCAAGTTCTGCCAACCCCTCATGATCGAGAGCTTGCTCAACTATCTCCAGGAGCCCCAAGGAGCTTCTTCGTCGAACAAGGGCTACGGATTCAGAGGTGCGGCCATGCTCATCTACCTTGGCATGACCACCTCCTTGTCGCTGTACTGGCACTTCCAGGAGCGTTTCGTACACATGGTCAGAGCCACTCTGGCTTCTGCCGTATATCGTAAGACGACCACCATTACTTTGTCCGCCGCAGACGATTCGGCCGCCTTGACCCTCATGAACGCCGACGTGGAGCGTGTTAAGATGGGTTTCCTGCCCTTACACGAGTATTGGGCCAACATGGTCGAGGTCGCCTTGGCATGCTGGCTGCTCCAGCGTCAGATCGGTGCTGCTTTCGTGGCACCCGTCATTGTTGTCATATTCTGCACCGCCGCTTCTATTGTCACGGCCCAACTCACTGGCAAACGCCAGACTCTCTGGATGGATTCAACCCAAAAGCGAGTGGGCGTCACCGCCAAAGCCATCTCGAGCATGAAGGCTTTGAAGATTTCGGCTATGTCTGGCCCGATAGAGACCCTGATTCAGGGCCTCCGGCTGAAGGAGCTCAGTGTGGGTGGCAAGTGGCGTTGAATGCTCCTCGCTGCCGTCACGATTGCCTACACGCCGTCCCAGCTCGGCCCCGTCATGGCATTCGCCGTAACCTCCCAAACCCTCGATGTCACACGCATCTTCACGTCTATGGCATACCTGATGCTTCTGGCCAGTCCCCTGGGGAGCCTCTTTCAGTCGAATCCGCAAATGGTCTCTGCCTTCGCCTGCCTCGGTCGCATTCAGCCTTATCTCGCCAAGGAATCCCGGGTCGACTTCCGCAAAACGCCCGAGCCCCCGCTCCTTTCGGAGAAGCACGCTGATACCCCAGGCCCGGAGCCAGAGACGGCGGCTATCGAGGCGAAACAAGCCTCGTTCGGCTGGGTTGAGGGGAAGAACGTCTTGGAAGACGTCGACATCTCCATCCCTGCTCACGCACTCACTATCATCGTGGGCCCCATGGCGTCCGGCAAGTCGACTCTATTGAAGGGCCTCCTCGGGGAAACGCCAGTCAGCTCCGGTGACGTGCTCATGAGCGTCAAGCATAGCAGGATCGGATACTGCGACCAGTCTTCTTTTCTCTACAACAACACGATCAAAGCCAACATTGTCGGTCATTCCGAACTTGACCCCCAGCGCTACAGCCAAGTCATCGAAGCCACCATGCTGTCCACCGACTTTGCCACGTTCTCAAAGGGAGACGGCACCAACATCGGAAGCAACGGTCTGACGTTGAGCGGCGGCCAGCGGCGACAAGTTGCTCTTGCTCGTGCTCTTTACTTGGAGACCGACCTCCTCATTCTGGATGATATTCTTAGCGGCCTCGATGCGACAACCGAAGAACACGTCTTCCGCAAAGTGTTCGGCAGCGATGGCATGGTCCGTCGTAGGGGCGTCACGGCCGTGCTGTGCACGCATTCGGTCCGACATTTGCCACTGGCCGACCATATCATCGCGCTCGGTGTCGATTGCACCGTGGTAGAGCAAGGCTCCTTTGCAGATCTCCAGGCGAACGGAAAATATGCGCAGAGCCTGAAGATCCAAGAGATCGAGGAAAGCCCCGAACCACAGGCCGACGCCGACGACACTCGGACCGACGAATCGATTCCTTTGGCGCAGGCAGTGACGGAAGTCTCGGTCGTGGCCGAGGATTCGGACAAGGCACGTCAGCTGGGCGATGTTGCTGTATACAAGCACTACTTTGGCAGCATCGCGACGTGGGTCATTGCGGCCTTCTTCTGGTTTTGCGCATACGGCTTCACATTCAACTTCCCCACCGTGTGGTTGAAGTTCTGGTCCGAATACGTTGTTGCCTCGAACCCGAAACGCTCGGGATCTTTCTACATGGGCATCTATGCGCTTTGCCAAATCATGTGCCTCGGGTCTCTGATGGCGGTTGTCATGATATGCACGCAGACCATGATCTCCCAGTCGGGTTCCACGCTGCATAAGCGGGCGCTGCGGACGCTCATCGGCGCACCTTTGCGATTCTTCGCCACCACGGATACGGGGACGGTGACCAACCTGTTTACCCAAGACCTGGCTCTGATATGATAGACAGCGAGCTGCCTATGGCCTTGATCAACTTCTCGGTGCTGTGTTTCGCCGTCGTGGGCATGGCGGCCGTCATCGTCATTTCGTCACCGTGGCTGGCCATCAGCTACCCATTCCTCGTCGCAATCCTATACGTTGTTCAGACGTTTTACCTTCGGACGTCGAGGAAGTTACGTATCATGGATCTCGGAGCAAAGGGCCCCCTCTAGTAAGCAGCCGGCCCTCTCTCTCTCTCTCTCTCTCTCACACACACACACACACGTGGCTTCCGTCGACGACTAACTGACCCCACGTCTAGCTCCCATTTTATTGATACTCTCAAGGGTCTAGCCACGCTTCGAGCGCTGGGATTGATTCATCGAATCCGACATAGGCGTCAACAACGCCCTCCTCGATACCAGCCAGCGGCCGGCTTACCAGCTCGCAATCATCCCGCGCTGGTTACAGCTGACGCTGAAGCTTCTTGTTGTCATACTCGCCACCGTCGTGGTGGCGCTGGCAACCCAACTCCGGACGAGCTCCGGCTTCACGGGAGCGTCCCTCGTCACACTCATGACATTTGGCGATACGCTGACCACGATCGTACAATCATACACGGTGCTCGAGACAAGCATCGGGGCCGTGGCGCGTCTCAAAACGTTCAGCGATACGGTGACCCCAGAAACTGGACCCGAAGAGGATGTCATCCCCAAAGAAAGCTGGCCCGAAAACGGCGCAATCGAGATCAAGGCCGTTTCGGCCTCGTACGGGGCTCCTCAAGGTACAACAAGCGCGGGGGCGGAGACGAAGCCGCAAAGTGACCTCGCCATCCAAGACCTGCATCTGTCGATCCGCCCGGGTGAAAAGGTGGCTATATGCGGCCGGACAGGCAGCAGCAAATTGTCGCTTATCCTGCTGCTCCTCCGCTTCCTCGAGATAGTCCCCGGTAGTGGAAACGGGATTGTGGTGGATTCCTTGCCCGTCGACAAGATCGACCGTGACGCGCTGCGGCGCCGCATCATAGCCGTACCACAAGACGCCATCTTTCTCCCAGATGGCTCGTTCGTGCGGGAGAACCTCGACCCTTTCCAAGTGGCCGACGAATCCGAATGTCTCAGCGTCCTTGGGCAGGTCGGGCTGCTCGACGGGATCAAAGAACGGGGCGGGATCGACAGCAATCTCATTACGGACTCGTTCAGCCAGGGGCAGAAGCAGCTGTTCTGTCTCGCCCGTGCAGTATTGCGCCGGCGCGTAAAGAGCCGTAACGGGATGGACGGCGGTATCCTCCTGCTCGACGAGGTTTCTTCCAGTGTCGACCGGGTCACCGATTTCGTGATGCAGGACATCGTCCGGCGCGAGTTCGACGGGTACACGATCATCATGGTGTCCCACCGTCTGGACATGGTTCTGGAGTGCGACGCGGTCGTCGTCATGGACAAGGGACACGTGGCTGAGAAGGGCGCGCCTCGCGTGCTCAAGGAGCAGGAAGGGGGCATGTTCAGAGAGCTATGGAACAGCAGCAAAACGGCAGAGGAATGAATAGTCAGTCACGCGCGCTCGACCGAGCCAACAAGATGAGAAAAGGGATATGCAATAACCGCATCCGATGGGCGTGGGAAACACTGCTTCGGTGCTTTGGCCCGATTGGATTTCGTTCGGATACTCCGCTTAGGCAAACGCGTCTACACGGCACAGCATTGCTCATCCCCCTCTCCCTCTCCCCTCTCCAGCCTTGGTTACTTTTTCCAACGAGTTGCCTATTTCAGTTTTAGTATAATCACTTGCTACTTGCCTCGCCGGGTTCGTGATTTCTTTTTCTAAAAAAAACTTTTTAACCTTTTATACACAGGCGCTGACGGAGGCGATGTGGTTGTCACACAACCCCTACTAAACCTATAATTTAGATAAATTATCCTAAAACTAAAGTAACTAAATTAAATCCTCCTTTCTAATCTTATTAAGTCAGCTACAATGCGGCAATGGAACCGTGACATATCCATACACTCAGCTTAAAGACTGTGCTCGGATGGGGCTGTTATCCTCCTCCCCCCCCCCCTGGCCGTCAAAACTAATAGTTTGCAGTACGTGATGACGGGAAAGGCCAGATAACTCTAGATAAAGTAGGGCTCCCCTCGAATGGCTTCCCTCGAATGGCTTCCCTCGAATGGCTCTCCCCTCGATAGACTCTCCCCGGTATGTTTTGGTCGTGTCCACAGCCCCCTAATGCGCTTTTCCTGATACCACCCTACGGAAACGGGACGAACTACAGGCCGGTTGAATCCTTCGCCAAGCTCCATCGATACCCGTCACTGAAGATTCGATGGCGGGAGCTGCCGCTTGTTGTACCCTATCCCAGCCCGCCAAGATCACATACATACCTGTGTAGGATCCTTTGGCGTATAAGGACCGTCCCTGACCGTCATGGGTAGGAGAGTTCGAACTTCCTAGAGTCATCAGCCCATGCGCCAGAAGACAACATTCTGTGCGCCGAACATGATAGAATGGTATTGAGATGTTGTCGGCCACTATGCTTGGCGGCTCCTACCGGGCTCGCCCCTGGATCCCTACGCCCCCCCTCCCTCCCGGAGGGATTCTCATCCTACGCCCACCTATGCAACTAGTTCGAGACATTCCGTCGTCCCGATCCCGTGCTTGAAGTAGGCCTGAAAGAGGAGCCTCCATGATGAAGGATGCGTGGTGCGTCGTTCGCATGCAATGCGGGGATGACTCGAACCCCTGAGCCCCCATCCTCCTCCAGAGATAGCCCGCCTCGTGGCGATTCCCACAAGCTCGCCGACAAGTTCAGCAAAGACCGACTTGTTCGCTTACAAAAAGAACTGCCGTACCGAATTTGACGTACTCATTCACGATCAAAGATTGTCTATACAGTCACAACCGAAAACTGAACCGCAGCAGGCCAGCATCTGGAGGCGTAGAGTGAAGCTTCCGAGACGCTGTGTGCTGATTTCGGCTCATCAGAAGCCTAGAACTTGAACTTGTTCGTTCTACAGTTTCCCAAACCATCAGTCATCATGGCACCGGGCGTCACAAACGCCGGCGGTAATAGCCTGGATTTCGATCGTATTAAGCCGCTCGAGAAGGCCGAAGAACGTGCCGAAATATGGTGGAAGACCTCTCTTCACGGTTGCCAACCGGCTCGCTTGCCATCTCGCCCCCAAGCGCTCACGCTCACCACAGGTCAGCAACTCACAGTTGAGCACCGATTCTCCTTGCTTCAATCCACCAAGGGTGTCGATCCCTCGGTTCTGCTACTGGCCGCATGGGCCGTAGTTGCAAGCACGTACTCCAACTCTAGCGACGTCGTCTTCGGGGCCGCTGTTCACGGAAGTGGCCGATCTGACGGAGCGACCAACGGCTCCTCGACCTGTGTCATTCCGCTTCGGGCCAGGGTCGACGGCAACCCGACTGTGAAGATGTACCTCGAGCGGGTGCTGGTGACCGTCACTGCAGCGATCCAGCACAGCCATCTAGGGTTGCAGTTCATCCGTCGTATCGATGAAGAAACGAACAAGGCCTGGTGACTTTGACACAATCCTGGCCATCGGCCCGACCATGCCCGACACAGAATCCCCGTCCCATGGGCTCGGGACTCTCTGGACGCTACCGTCGATCTCGATACGGCAGCAAACCTGGCGATCTCCTGCATGCCCGGCCAGGACCACATCGGCCTGCTTGCAAGGTGCGACGGCGGGTTTCAGCCGCAGCGTGAGGTCAAGAAGATGCTGGAGCAGCTGGCCCTGGTGGCGCAACAGCTATTCGACGCCGCGGACAGCGAACCGCTGGTCGAACTGACCTCGATCCCGCCTTCGGATCTTGCACGGCTGTGGGGTTGGAACAAGGAGGTCCCGCGGACCGAGGCCGGCTGTGTTCACCACCTGATTCGCGAGAGAGAGAGCAAAGCAGGCGCCGGAATCGACGGCTGTCTGCGCTCGGGACGGCGAGTTCAGCCACGGCGCCCTCGACCGGCTCTCTGACCAACTCGCGATCGAGATCATCCGCCGGGGCGTAAAAGGCCGGGGGACTTGATGCCTCTATGCTTTTGAGAAGTCGGCTTGGACCGTTGTCGGGATCTTGGTCGTGCTCAAAGCCGGCGGGGGCGATTGTGCTCCTTGACTCGTCACATCCCATGGAGCGTCTTTGCGCGATGGTAGCGCAAACCTATGTCTCGAGAAGGACGTCCTCGTCGTTTGCCCTGACGCTGTTTCTGTCTAGCGCTCCGACCCTCAAGAGCATGACCTGCCACCACAGACCGCACCGGAATCAACCACGTACATCGTCTTCACATCTGGTGGAAGTACGGGTACCCCTAAGGGGGTTGTAATCTCCCACGCCAGCTTCTACTCGGGTCTTCATCCATCAGGCTAGACCGGCTTGGCTTCAAGCCGGCCTCTTCCGCCTGGGTGGCGATTCGCTGAGTGTCATGAGGCTCGTAGGCGAAGCCCACAGGTCCGGCATCGCGCTTTCGGTCGCCGACGTGTTCAAGCATCCCACCATTGCCGGTCTCGGGTCTCTATCGAATGCTGCTGGAAAGCTCAATCCTTTGGCTACGCCGACGAAGCCTGCCCGTTTCTCCCTCGTCGATCGCGCCGCTCGCATCCCGGAGCAGACGTTCAACCACTTCTTCCTCGACCTCGGGACCGAGGTGGACGTCGACGCTCTTCGCCGAGGCTGCCAGCTGCTTGCACGCCACGTGCCCATTCTTTGGACTCTGTTCATCCCGCTGAACGGGGTTCACTGGCAAGTCGTCCTGGCGCCGCGTCCTCGACGGCTCGAGTCCTACCAGGCCCGGTCGCGCTCTCCGGCACGGGGCGTCGTCGTCACCAAGCACGAGACCATTCAAGGTCGAGGCCAGCCGTGACATTCCTACGCCCCGGCTCTCCGTTCGGGCTGACGCTGGCCACGCTCCTCACCTCGCCCGCCTGACAAGCAGCCGCCGAGAAGTCGACTTCGGCCGTATTATGGCGGGCCGCAACGCCGGCATCCCGGGCGTGCAGGACGTCATGGGACTCTGCATCAACAGCGTCCCCGTCAGGGTGTCCATCCCGACGTCACTCTCGCCGGACGGCATCGTGACCACGACGTACATGTATGCTGGTATGTATCGAATGCCTTGCATCGCCATTTATTTGCAGGCCGGCAGGGGAGAGCTCCACCTCCGAGGGGTCCAGGACCAACACGTCGCGATGGGCGAGGCGGACTCCCTCGGCCTCGCGGACATCATTCGGCACTGCACGACCTGGACCCTGGGCTCGGTGGTGGAGCACTCGAGCCTCGACACGCGTCCGGCCCTGGACCTCAATGACGACGGAGGGGGCGAGGAGACGGCGGTCTCGGGGAGGATGCACTGGTTCGAGCCGGACGCTGTGCCGGAGCGGCTGGTGGTGACGTCGGCGCCCGCCCGGCGGGGAGGAGGAGGGGGGGACGCTGACGGTGAGGGTCGCCGGCAACAGCGATGGTGGCGCGGCTGGCGGAGGTCATGGAGGGCGTCGCTGGGCACCCTCGCAGGCCGCTTTCTGATGTGCTGGGCCTGTCGAGTGTCGTCTGGTGAGGGACGTGATATGTTTGTTCTTCCTTCTTCTTGTCCCCTCTACTGCTGGTGGTGGTGGTGATGGTATCACGAGTCGCGGAACGGCAATTGGTATTTTTTCTTCTTCCTTATTTTCTGAATTCTGGTTTGGTACTAGCTTGGGGGGGGGGGGGGTTTCACGAGCGGGTTGCAAGGCGTCGCTCGTTTGCAACAGTCTCGTTCTACACAGAGACGGTTACTCTGCGTTGCGTAGGCAGCGTTTGAAATTAAATAACGCGTCTGTGTGTAGACTGTGAAATACATACTAATCTAAATTGACTACTTTTTTGCTAGCAGGATTATAAATTATAGAACTATTAGCATTTAAATATTATAATGTTACTATTACTATTACTAGCTTACTGCTTAAAGTAAAGCTATTTAGACCTATATAAACTACTATTTAGGGTTAATTTTAATTTAATTAATTACTATAGGGGTTTATCCCCTATTGTTACTATATATAACTTAGCGCTGTCTTATAATGTAACCTAGACCTTAGAGGAGGTATAGGAAAGCACTAGAAAGCTACTTAAGAACCTAATTAGCCTATAAAGCCTATAAAGCCTATAATACCTTTATCCTTATTATCTCTATTCTATCTATTACTATTACTAGCTAATTAGACTAAATATTAGGCTGTTAATTAAATATTAGACTATTAATTAAACTAATACTAATAATAGCGCTAACACTAGATAAGAATAAGTAGAGAAAAATAGTATAGATATTAATATTAATAGAGAAGATAAATAAGGAGGTAGCTGCTTAGATAAAGTACTCTATTTAGACTGTAAGATAGTAGTAACGTTAATACTGAGTAACTAAGTAGGTAAAAAGATACCTTATTATAAGGTATAGTTAAATAAAGCTAGAGAACTAGTAGCTTTATAAGCTATTAGAGCTTCTAGCGTATTATAACAACCTTACCCTTAATAAGATAAATAATTTCCTATTTAAGTAGTTTAGTATAACCCTCTATAAGTTAAATATTAGTAGGTAACTTAAAGCTATTAGTTAGACGTTAAAAAAAACCTATCTTATTACTATCTAATAAGATAAAGATCTTTAGCACGCCTAGTTATATTATATATAAAGGTATAGCCTACAGTAAGTTATATTTATTAATAAGTCTAGTGTTAATAAGCGTTCTAGCGTGTAAAGGATAGGATAGGCGCTAAAAGGTCTTAAGGCCTATTAAAAGACTGTACTTAAGTAAGGGTAATAATATTAGATCTTACTAGCCCTTACCCTTAATAGTATTATTAATATTATAATATATCTAGGGATAATAAATAGTAATAGCTTCTTTATATAGATATTATAAGGCTTATTACTAAGATATACTGCCTTTTCTATATTAAAGTTAGTTATTATTATAGATAATATAAGCTTCTATTACTAATAAGATATTTAAGAGGTATATAATGCTACTAGCGTTATACTTAAGTTTCTTTCTCTATACTTACCTAACTTTAACCTAATTAAGGCGTTTTTTAGCAATCTTAAGAGGTTATTCTAACAGTAATATACTATATAGAATTAAGATAAGGCTAATAAGTAAGATTTTAAAGACCTATTAGCAGACTGTGTAGTAGAAGTTAGGTAAGAGATAAAGTAAATAGAGGGCTACTTTTGTAACTCCTTTATTAATTTTAAAGGTATAAAAAGGATTTTTAATAACCTTATTATTATATAGGATATAGAGGTGTATTTTAGCTACAGCAGTATTAAGACTGCCTCTAAGGCAGAGTAATTACTATTATTAAAATAGGCTATAGTTAAGATAAATAATAAAAATAACGTATTAAAAAGGATAAAAAAAACATATTAAAATAGCCTTATAGGCCCTTTATTAAAGTGAAATAACTATTACAGCACTTTTACTACTTACTAACCTCTCTGTTACTCTTGTTATTTACCTATCTCTTTATTTACTGTTACCTAAATCTAATTATATTAACAAAGGGCTAGCTGTAACTTTAATTAGGTTAGCTGCCTTTACGCCTAGCAGGTTAACAGTATTGTCTTTATTATTAACTTTATTATTAATTTTATTGTTAATATTGTTAAGTAATTAATTAAGTAGGGTATTAGGGAGAAATTAACTTAGTTAGAGGCTTAGTAATAATACTAGGCTTAGCCCTATAGGTAAGGATATAAATAATACGTCTACAAAAGAGGTAAATTAGTAAGTTATTAACAGAAGGTACACCTACTTACTAAATTACCTATTTTTAATAAGCTAACTATAAATATTTCTTTTATTAACTTTAGCTTCTTTATTAACTTTAGCTTTTTTGTTAACTTTATCCTCCTTAACGATTAGGCTGCTAGCTTATAAAATTTTACTTAGTTACCTAGCTGTATTAGTTAAAATTAATAATTATTATAACTGCTTATAAAAGGCCTATATTATAAGAAAGGCCTTAATTAACTGCTTTAGCAGTCTAATTAGGCTAATAGGTATACCTAACTTAGAGAAGTACTTAATTAGTAGTTACTAGATAATTATAAGGCTAGATATAACTAATCTAAATTACTTAAGGGACTTACTAGTGCTACCTTTACTTACCTATTAGTTACCTTCTTAATTAGTAAACTACTTAATAAATTTACCTACTTTAACCTTCCTACTTAAGGGCAACTTTTCTTTATATTACAGTAGTAATAATAATAGTATTAGATTAGCCCCTCTTAATAGCGTCTGCAGTAGTAGCAGCAGCAGCAGTAGCAGCCTAAATAGCGCTAGGTTAATTAGTTAATACTGCTGCTATTACTGTTACTACTAAGTATAAGGAGACTAAGTGTATTAAGGCTATTATAACTAGCCTATCTCTATAGCGCTAAAGGATAAGTTAATAACTATATTTCCTATAGTATTATTACCTATTAGATATATAGTAGTAGTTAGCCTAGCTAGCTAGCCTACTGTAGCTTTATTATCTACACCTTACTTTACTACCTTTCCTTTACTTATTATACCCTTTATAGCATACTATTAACTAAAGGTAATTACTACACTTAGTAGAGGATTATTAATTAAAATACCTAGCTGCTACTTTAATATTACCTCCTGCTATAACTTAAAGTTACCTAACGTAAGTTAAAAGTGCTCTTTTTTAAGTATAAAGCACTAGTTAGTATTTAGGCTTTACTTATTACTATTATAATAACTAGTCTAATTAGCATACTAATAATACTTTATTAGCTGCTAAAATAACCTCTCTTTTAGATTTACCTATTTAACTACTTTATTAATTATTAGATTTAATGTAGGCTTTTTTAGCTTAAAGCGTAGAGGCTAGCTAATTAGTTAGCTGTAAGGCTTTTATAATAGTATTTTGCCTGCCTTAGTTAGCTTAATTATAGCTGCTACTTCTGTTACTTTTGTCTATACTAAAGTACCTAAGGCTAACGTAATTATCCTAGCGTTATATATAATTTTAATTATAAAAAATACATTAGAAAGGCGTCTATAAATTAATATAAGTTACTTAGCTATAGCAGCCTACAGTAAGTCTAGCTATTTATTATTTATAGCGCTAAAGTTATTATAAAAGTATATAACTAATATCTTTATAGTTACCTTCTTTTTACTAAATTTAATTAATAACTATCTCTTTTTTAAGAGGTATTACCTTTAAAGTTAGCTTTAAATATAATCTCTTATCTCCTTTAATAACTGCTTTTCCTATTATATCTATATAATATTACTAGCTAATAATGCCTTTATTTACTATATAGTTTAAAAAGGGTAGATAATTAGTACTAATACTACGCTAAGAAATTAGGGCTTAATTAAGAAGTAAATATTTAGCTTATAATTAATAGGAAAGGGCGTAGGTATACTTTATTACTGCTGTAAAGGTAATAAAGTATGTAGTTATAAGGCTTATAATAGCGTCTTAAAGGGAGTTTTAAAGGGGTTATTATAGTTATTAAATTATACTATAACTTTATAATTAGAGAGGTCTTTAATAAGCTTAAATTACAGCTAGTAGGTATAGCTTTTAAAGGCTTTATTAATTACATTATTAATTATATTATTAAAGGCATTATTTTTACTATTTTTATAGGCTTTATTAAAAGTATTATTTTTATAGCGTTTAATAATTATGCTTTTTTTATAGCTATTATTAATTACGCCTTTCTTATAGCCTTAAGATATCTATATCTTTATAGCCTTTATAGCCTTTATTAACTTTATTAACTTTATAGCCTTTATATAATTTTTATACCCTTTATTAACTTTATAGCCTTTATTAACTTTATTAACTTTATTATCTTTATTATCTTTATAGCCTTTATTATTTTTACTAATCTTATTATCTTTACTAAAATAACTTTTTTACTGCTTTACTGCTACCCTCTTTACTACTTTCTTTACTATAATTAGACCCTTTATCTTTAAGATAATTAACTTAGGCTTTATTTATAGTAATAGCTACTTTATAATAATCCTTATCTAACTACTTCTTAGTAGCTTACTAGTAAGTTAATTTTATAATAAGGTTATAATAACTACAGTATATATAGCCTTATAAGCCTAAGTACTATTAGCTAGTAGCACTAAAGATAGACCTTTTATATTACTAGCTGCTGCTATAGAGGTCTTAGGCTGTTATTTTAGTAGCATCCTATTATTACTATAGTTTAATTAAAGCTATTTAGATACTTAAATATATATAGATATAGCCTTTTTATAAGGTTACCCCCTTAGCTAGCCCTTACTAGGGGGTAGTACGTGACATCTAACGATTTCACAGTCTACGCATAGACGCATTATTTAATTTCAAACGCTGCCTACATAACGCAGAGTATAACAAATTAATTCCCTTTACTTTGCGCTTTCGGTTGGAGCCAAAAGCTTCTCGGCGTACACTCCGAGAGGACGAATCGTCAGACAATCTGGTGCTCTGAGATATCTAAAAACCGCGAGTCAGGCGGGCCAGGAGAGGCAATCAGACTTTCGTCCGGTTCATTCAGCTCGTTCAACCCGAACCCCCTCCCGTCCCCAGAGTCCGCGAAAGGGGTGTGTCCCGGAGGCCACGTCCATCATCCATCCCAGTGCCCGTATCATTCATTCCAATACCCCCCTCATCGTCCAATCGATAGAACAACGGTTATCTCGCCGGGCTGAACCATCGCTATCAGAACGGCGAACTCCGGATTAGAGTTCGGTCATCATTTCGTTTCAAAGGTCGTGCCCGACGGCGGCTCCGATTCCAACCATAAGAAAGAAAACCCAAATCTAAAATAAAAAAACAAGCTCGGCCGGGTTGAGATAAGGCACGAAGTGATCAACAAGAGCACAAACCCCCCCTTCCCCTCCCCCTCCTGGGCCT
>NWBT01000048.1:3749590-3761634 GCA_003386485.1 Colletotrichum lentis
CGTCATGGGAGGACTTGGACGCCCGGCAGCCCAACCCGCGATTGGCAGTGAAGCAAGGAGGAAAAGGGCATCCGGGGAAACAAGAGCCCCAAAGCAGGACCCACAGAGACAACATCGCGGTGTGAATATATCACGTCAAGTCCTTCAAGGTTGGGTCGGATCTTTTGGGGGGCAGTCGGTATGCCCCCCCCCCCACGGGTTCCTAAAGGTCGCGCGCGCGTGACGTGGCGGCCGGTTGAGTCACCGCCAGCCAGGCATGTCCGTACTAAAGGGGGCAAAAAAAACCCAAGGCTTGCTTGAACCAAGCTGATAGGGTCAGTTAGTCAGGCGCGGCCAGAAAGGTGATTTGGCCCATCCGGAGTGCATTCCGGAGCCCTCCCGCAACCGTAAGGGTGGTGGAGTCGCGGAGACAATGCTCCAGAGGTCGGGCCCGGGGGTTCAGCACCGGTCAAAAACCACCGATCTGGGTGGGTCTGACTCGGCGCGGCTTATTGCATGGCGTCATAGGCCCTCAGCTGTCGTGCCCTGGAGGAGTAGAACATCCGAGTGAAGCACACACCCTCTCGTGGTACTTTTCACTGGCGCAGGAACCCCAACCGTTAAGTAATGTCAATAACCATCTATATTTACTTGTACCGGCCCACGCCCGGCTCGTCCATGTACTTTGCGCGTGCAATGCAAGACGCCAGACAGTTTCGACAAGTTCAACAAGCGCTCCGGGTGATGCAAATGCCTTACCCCCAATTTTTTCCCCAGCTCAGAACGCCGTTTGAAACAAAACCATGCCGCCTGCCAGAGGAGCCCCTCCCCCTTTCAGGCTTGCCTTACAATCGTATTCCATTTTCCATTACCTCCGTCACTTCATCCACGTCGAGCCTTAGACGCGAAGCAGTCAGTGCTTGGCCGTGCCGTTGGCAGCGCGCTTGGGGCTGCCTTCGACATTGTACGAGGCGGAGCCGTTGTAGATCTCGCGGTTGACCTCGCGAGCGGCATCCCAGCCGGCCTTCTCGGCCAAGGTGACGTTGCTCTCGCGGCGAGTCTTGCCCTTGCCCTTGGAGGACTCGGCACTGCTGCGGCGGATGTAGCTGCGGATGAAGAACATGACGAACAGGTAGGTCAGGGGCGCAAGGTAGAGGACGTTGAGCCAGATGGCAAAGGTCTCTCCGCTGGTCGTGACGCAGGGCTGGGTGACGAAGATGGTCTCGGAGGCGAAGCCATCCAGGGGCACCGCGGCGGCGACGGAGGCGGTAGCGGCAGCGGCCTCCTCGGCGACCTGAGAGGAAGCGCCAAAGACCATGTTCTTGAGGGTCTCAAAGGCACCGGCGGTGGCCGTGGCGGTGGCCTGAGCGGCGGTACCGGTGGCAGTCTGGGTGATGGCATCAGCGCCGCCCTTGTTGAGGGTGTAGACGGTCACGGGTACCGTGTACGAGACGAAGGAGTGGGCCATGGCATAGGTGGCGCCGACGAGGAACTGGGTGATCTGGAGAGTGGTGAGGGTTCGCTTGATGGCCATGGGGACGCGGATGTTGAAAGCGGTGATGGTGTAGTAGGTGTACTGAAGGAATTGTTAGCATTGTTTTCGAGTTCTCTTTGGCCAGAGGGCGCGCGCGGAGGGGGGTAATAGCGGACTCACCATCATGGCGTGGATGAAGGAGTTGACCAGGACGAACATCCAGATGGGAGCGGACATGTAGCGCATGCCGGCCCACATGCACATCATGGCGCCGGCGTGGTGGTAGGTCTGCAGGGTGGAGCTGAGCTTGCCCTTGGCGAGAATGATGAAGGTGTCGAGGACCTCGTAGAACTTGCTCAGGTAGAAGATCCAGCCGTAGAAGGCGAGACCCTCGTTCCAGATCCTACCAGTGACGGTGCGGCTGGGGCGGCCGTCGAAGCCGAGGGCGTTGTCGCCGGCCAGGCTCGACCAGTAGCCGACGGTCTCGTTGTAGACAGTGGCGGCACCGAAGCCGCCGTTTCCGTTGAGCTGGCAGAAGCTGTCGGCGGTGGCGGCCAGGCCATTGGGGCCGAAGGGGCTCACGACGCTCCTCCGCATGCCACCCAGCATGCCCCAAAAGGTCCAGGCCGAGTAGACGGCGAGGAAGACATTGTGCAGAACAACGAAGGCGAAGAAGGGCCTCGTCTTGCTGATGCCCCACGGCTTGTTCTTGGTCGACTTGTTGTACTTGTTCAACAGCTTGACGGTGACGGCGTAGAGGGTGGCAATGGTGATGGGCACCATGGGGTCGAGGGCGGCGGAGAAGATGTGGTCGGGGATCTCGACCGGGGGCGCGGCGGCGATGGAGCCGGGCAGAGGCGGGGGAATGGCCATGTGGGCGCCATTGGGCGGGAAGGTGAAGAGCGAGGCGGACGGAAGCTCGCCGAGCACGGTGACGCCGGCCATGGTGTGTGGTGTGTGGTGTGTGGTGGGTGGTGGTGGGGGGAGAGGGGCGATTGGCCAATAGAGTTGGACGGCGGTTCGAAAAAGGGCAGTATGCGGTTCTGGTGAGCCGCGGGCGCGTTGCAGCCAAATGACAGTACAGCTGCAGCGCTCTCTTCTCAACACACGGGTATATTCGGCGTCGTAGGCCCGGTTGATTTGGACGTCGTAGGAGGACTGGTAAAAATATAGGGACGTCGAACAAGCCGAGAGAGTCTCGAGAGAGAAAGACTATGTGGTGTGTATGGGAAGCACTCGGCGCGTGAGAGATACACCCAGAGAGGAAGGGTTCGGTAGAGACAACAGCAGGTTCAGCTGTAACGGGGTTGTGTCGAAGAACAGTAACAGAAGAGGAGTAGCAGCAGTGCTAGGAGACAGCTGGCAGAGGAGGAGGAGGAGGAGGAGGAGGAGGGAATAGAGGAGGAAGGATCAGGAGAGAGCAGCGAGATCACGGCGAGGGGAGGGATGCTCGAGGCCTTAATATGGGGAAGGGACGGGAAGAGAAGGGTTGAGTTTCTGTTCTGGATGGGAAGAAGGAGTGGATATGGATACCAATGCTGCTGAGCGGCTCCCCTCCTCCCCGCCAATATCCACTCCACGTAATGTACCCATCCGCGGTACGGACACCTACTCTTCCCCTTCACCCTTTCACCCCAGCACAACGACACACACAGAAGTATCCGAGGTACCAAGTATACCTACACCACTACACTACAGCATGAATACTACCAAAAGTCATGGCAGTGTATGTACAGTGAGTGCTTGCTTGTCTTGGGGAGAAGTTTGTCTCTGCTTGGGCTGCTGATCAAAGATAATGCTGGGGCCCAGGCGCGACAAGATGAGGCGAGATGGACAACAACCTAGGCAAGGCGCATCAAAGACGGGGAGGGGAGGTGTCAAGCGCGGCACAGAAGGTCAAGCAAGCGGTGGCCGATGCTGCGGCACCTTTGTGAGTGAGACGAATAAGTGCATCAATGGAGAGAGGGTTGCAGGCCACAACGGTACGTCAAGTCGTGTGTCTATCATCTATCTGTGTGTGTCTCTGGGTGTCTGTGTGTCTTAACTCTGAGCCAGCAGCAATCCGGATGGGTAAGAGGAGGGAAGCAGCTACCGTTTGGACGTCTGTCTAGCTTCTCAATGCTATGCAAGGTAAAAAAAAAGCACGCTCGGCGGCACGTACATTCTATGTACCTCGAAACTACCTAGGTACAGGTAAACATGGGCAGGCAGGCAGTCTCGGTACGTTCCTGGGGAACTCGTTGACGGAAGCGAGAGCTAGCTATCTCTCTCTCTTCCGCCCAGCACTGAGCACTGGAGCAGGCAAGAGCAGGCAAATGACGACAAAAATTGTCAAGTGCGCGCGCACATGGCCTTCCCAAAGGCGCAAGTGCCTCGTGTGCGCTTGCCCTGCCCGTCTTACATAGACTACGTATGCGTGGATTCCACCACGGAGAAACCCATCCCCTCCGTTTCGATCGATGCGGTTGGTCTCGCCAAGCAAACAAGGCGCATCAACTTTTCCTTGCTTCCTCGTCAGTCATTAGTGACCAGCTATCTGGCCTCCAGAAGGCTGGAGATGCTGCCTCGATGTCTGTACTTGTCGGGTACTTCCTCCCGGAAACATTGTTGAGAGGCACATGAAGCTCAAGACCCAAGCTTGACACCGGACGAAAGGCCTTGCGAGCCGTCGGCAGATCCCCGTCAACCCAAGCCCAACTGTTCTCTCTTCCTTTTTTTTATCCCTACTCCTTTTTCTCCTTTTGCCTCGGCTTCTCTCGAAATCATCCCTGCTTGGGTTTTTTTTAAAGGCCTACCCTGGCACCCCAGGCGGCCGGGGTGGGAATTGCAGAATGGGGCCCAAGCCAAAGGTAAATTGTACTGTAGGATACAGGGGTCGGGGACTTGGGTGTCGCGGCTTACGAGATGATACAGGAGGAGGTTGGCAAGATGCTTCTCCGCGACGGGACAAGACGTCTGGAGCGCATCTCGTCGAGAGTCAACCAACCAGCGACCTGTGCCACGTGCATCACGTTGAACCCATCGTCTTTTGCGCCGCTGTCGCTCATCGGCTGCGATCTGAGGTCAACAGGAAGAATGGCGGGGTCGTGTTGAAACGGTTGAAAAAGGTGCGACATGGATGCTTCCCTCGACATTGCCGGCAAGCCATTCGCCCAGCTGGTATCCCAGACATGTCTCTGCGCCGTCGCGGGAGCTTTGAACACCTGCTTCCAACTCTATTTCGGCCATGTCCATTAATAAGCATTTTGTCGACATGTTCAACATGGCCGTGGCACTGACTTGCGCCCAGTCAGTGCTCTCCGGTCACGCTGCCTGCAACATTATGCGACACACCGAGAGATCGCGACGTGGCCAATGTCGAAAGCGACTCTGACGAACTACCGTCGGAGGCGCCGGACTGTTTGTTGTTACAGTGTGCGCGCGCACGAGTGGGAAGCGATGGAGACGAGTCGCAACTCACAAGCCCAAGTTGAAGTCGACGCCACGCAGCTCTCGCCAACTTGGGGGGGTTTTTTTTTTCCGCCCCTCCTCCCTTTTGTCCTTTTTCTTTCTGGAAGCCCTCGCCGACTTCCTTTCAATCTTATTCTTACCCCTGGTACCTGGTGGACACTAGGTGGAGGAGGAGACTTTATGAGATGTAGAGTACTCCGTACAGCTTACATACTAGTGCTACCACCACAAATATGCATCGCTCACTAACGCGCATGGAGTGCCTTGCGGTCTACGCTACTAACCGTCAACGGTCCATCCGCCGTGGCCCCTGTAGTCCCGCAAGTAGTGTCGCGTCACTCCAACACATCTACTCTGTAGGTAACCGACCTGACCTCTGACCTTTTTTTTTTGTTGGGGGAGCGCTAGGCCCGATCCAGCCAATCCTCTTTCTCTCATATCGGACTTTCTCCCCTCTCTTCTGCCCTCCTTCTCTCGTTTCTTGAGATTGCAGTCTTGTTTGAGGGAGACGGACCCTCTTATCTGCGAATAGACCATCATGAAGTTAGAGAGCGATAGCTCGAAAGCATGTGCGGGGCTGGCTGGCCTTCATCGCTCGTGATTTCTCTCTCTCTCTCTCTCCCTCTCAACGCGGTATACTATGTATGTAGATACAGTACGGATACGCGATCATAGGATCCCGTCATCCCTCCATCATTATCGAGTATCGACACCTCCCAGCCGGTGCTCATCTCAACCAACACCGCCTTGGACGGACGACACGCATGCAGGCATGGCGGCGCACCTGCAATAACAAGAGCTGACCACCACTCACACTCAATTGCCATGAACATTGATCCACAGCAGTACTGGCGGATTCATGTCCCAGCTACGCTGCTCGCAACACCCCAGAGGAAACAGGACGACTTAGCCAGGGTCCCGGGAAAGAGCTTGCTCGCTTGCCTGCTGGATTACGCGCCTGTTCGCCATCGGTCAACAATTTCCGTCGCAGATGGACTCTCACATGCAAATCTTTCTTCTCGTCAGTTGTGCTCACTCTCTTTCCCCCAACAAATTCGGCTTCAAAAGAATGCCCCCTCCCCCCGGCCCCAAATTCCCCATTGAACACTCTTGGCCGCCAGACCGCCCATCGACAGCATGACACCCAACTAGCCAGCGTCCCTTTCCCCACTGTTGCCGATGGACAGGCCCGCCGCCCTTGGACCCCGAAAGAAACATCCACGTCTGGTTTAGCCGGGGGTCTGTATCTTGTACGGAGTAGCTAGCTGCAGCTTCGAGGGGGAAGCCAATCTTGCAATTGGCCGCCTTGCCCGCACCCGTCCACGTCGCATGTCTTTTCGTACCTGTGTGCTCAGGGCTGGCAGCTCGCCTGCCCGTCCGCCCGGGCATGGCGCATCTGACCTACCCGAACGCGGCTGTACTTGATCACTGACAGCCCGGGGGCTTTCGAGGAGCGGGCGGTCCCGAAGCAGATGCATCGGCGCCCACCTCGTCTTCGCATCTACTCCGTACTTGGTCACGACACCGGTAGCCTGGGAAGCTGCCGGCCACGGAGGGGAGCGGCTGATCCGGGGGGGAGTGGTGGGGCGGCGCCGGGCCGCCGTCAAGGTGCCTCCAAGATTGATCAGTAGGCGGACTTGGGTCGGTCCAGACGCCGCACAGCCTTCTGCAGCTTTTCATCCGTCCGACTCGTATTCTTCAAGATGGACACTTCCTGAGATCGATTTCGGCCCGTGTCTCCCTCAAATCATGCGATGAGAAGCGTACTACAAACGCGTCCGTGTCACTGACGGACACGGGACGGAGATGGCAGCAGCCGGGGTTTTTTTGTTTCACCGAGTCCATGCGAGCCGAGGCTCATCGCTCTTCGCTCCTCCGCTCCAAGCCGAATCAGCAGCGAGAGGTTGCATCATCCACCTGTATGCCGCGCCGCTGCCACCTGTTCGTCACTTGCAGATGACTGGCCGCATCGGGCGTTTGATCATTCTCACTTCGGCGCCTCACATGCAGTGCACTACTACAGCAAGACTCAATCGGGCCTCCTCCTCCGCTGAGAGGTGGCCCCGTTTGGGTTGACGCTATTCCAGCCAGTCAGTCAGTCACCTTCGGACTGCGCCTGGCTCCCGTTGCCATCCGCCGCGCCGCGTCATTCCCCGCATGATCAGCTCAATTCGGTTTTCGTCCGCACACACACAACACACACAACACACACACACACACACACACACACACACTCATAAGCCACGTCGAACCGTACCCCGGGTCCAGGTTGCCTGCGCCCAAATGCCGCGCGCAGCAGCCCCCGCGTTTACGCCAATGCAATGCTGCAGGTCGTTGTTTGGTGTCGACACCTCTGTTGCCCGGCTCCGGCGAGACGTTCAGTGTTAGTTAGTCCCGGGTCAACATCACGAGATGTTGCACTGTAGCTAGCGAATGAGGCCCTGAAGGTAGCCCTGAAGGTAGCCAAGGTGGCCTCGGGAATAACGTCGCCTGCCTGCATCGTCTGGCCGCAAAAGAAAAAGCAAAAAGACTAGTGGCAAAGTCTTTGACCAGCGCTCTCTTCGAATCTCGAGGGCATCCCTCCCCCCGGATCGGGCATAGGGCTGCCTGGGGACCTGAGGAGCCTACGGGACGTGAAGTAGGAGAGAAATCCCCCATGGCAATACTGTATAATGCCTCGTCGCACAGACCCCGCACATCTATGGCAAACACGAGAGCCCCTGCAGCAGCAGACCACCACCACCATGCGAGCGGCCGGGGAGGGCGGGCCAACGTCGACTCTCCTCCCCCTTCTCGATTCCCGCGCATAGTCGAAACATCAGTCGAGCATGAGCTTCCGAGGTGTCTTCCCTCGCCCTCGTGTCAACTGAGCTTATACCCAATCCCGAGCTCTCCCCCCCCTCATCTGCGCTTTTGCGTTCCTTGGTTGTTGTAACTCTGCTGCTTCTTTCCGCCGCACTCATAGCTCTTGCAACGCTGCTTTATCCGTGTGTCACTGGAACCAGATCCGGCTCTCTCTCTCTCTCTCTCTCTTCTCCATTCTTCATTCTCCATTCTCCATTCTCTCCGCATTTCCCACTCACAGCCGCGTCACCACCACCCATAATCGCATCGTCACTCACGAGTTTGCTTCACCATGACCACTCTGCCGAAAACAGTCCCCGGCACTGCGGTCCAGGTCCATCTGCCGGCCTTGCCGACTTCTGACTTCTGGAGCGAGACACAATGGGCCGTCATGATGTCCCTACTCGAGGCGGTCCTCCCGTCCATCTCACGCCCATCGACTCTCTCAGACCCGACGAACCAGGTCCGTGTGTCCGAGGCCGACTACGCGGCGGCGCTCCAGCTCGCCCAGAACACCATGAAGAAGCCGCCGTCGGAGGAAAAGTTCCAGGAGTACCTCGCACACAACCCGGCAAAGGAACCCAAGTTTGTCGAGAGCATCACGAGGACCGTGTCCGCACTTGCCCCGGCTGCTCAGCGCCAGCTGGGTGGTGTCTTGGGCTCACTAGCGTATGTATTGCCCCCTCCTAAAACCGTAATCGACATTGGGAAAAAAAGAAAGGAATTTTTTTCTTTATTTTTTTGAAAAAGAGCGCCATGACTGACCCGACTCGGCAGCACTCGCACTGGCACATTGCTGCTGACCGGCTACTGGACCCCGGTTCATCTGCAGCCGTTGGAGGTTCGTGAGAAGATCCTCAAGGCCTGGCAGACCTCGCGCCTCCCGGCGATCCGCGTCCTGTCCAAGTCGATTTGCCTGCTGGCTCAGAAGAGCGCCGTGCAAACGAGCCCTCTGTTCAGGGAGTTGACCGACTACACCGACATGCCTGCCTTCCAGAAGCATGGCGAGGGTTACGACTTCAACTTTATGCAATTCGAGGCCTCCGACGCGGCCGCCGTCGTGGAGACCGACGTGATCATCGTCGGGTCCGGCTGCGGAGGCGCCGTGGCCGCCAAGGTGCTGGCCGAGGCGGGCCACAAAGTCCTCGTCGTCGACAAGTCGTACTACTACTCCCCGAGCCAGCTCCCGATGAGCCAGGACGCCGGATGCGAGTTTCTGTACGAGAACAGCGGCTTCATCACGAGCGACGACAACTCTCTGAACCTGGTCGCCGGAAGCTGCTGGGGCGGCGGCGGGACCGTCAACTGGAGCGTGAGCCTGCAGACGCAGGGTTTCGTGCGCAAGGAATGGTCCGAGAAGCGCGGATTGCCCTTCTTCACGTCGCCCCAATTCCAAAACTGCCTGGACAAGGTGTGCGACTTCATGGGCGTGGGAGCCGACCACGTGCGCCACAACCACCGCAACCAGGTACTGCTGGACGGGTCCCGGAAGCTCGGCTGGCACGCGACGACGGCCCCGCAGAACACGGCCGGCACGGAGCACTACTGCGGGCAGTGCCATCTCGGATGCCCATCCACCGAGAAGCAGGGCCCAACTGTAAGCTGGCTGCCTGCGGCGGCGGCGTCCGGGGCCAGGTTCATCGAAGGCTTCGAGGTCGACAAGGTGACGTTTGACGAGTCGAGCGGCGGTTCCAAGCGGGCCACGGGCGTTGTTGGGAAGTGGGTGTCGAGGGGCGCTGACGGAAGCACCGGCGCGCCCTTGGATCAGCGAACCACGCGGGAGGTCGTCGTCAAGGCGAAGAAGGTCATTGTGGCCGCTGGCTCGATTTCGAGTCCTTTGGTGTTGCTGAGGAGCGGTTTGACCGTGAGTTGAGACGTTTNTTAAAAAAAAAAAAAAAAAAAAAAAAAAAAGAAACCCTCTGACGTATATCGCAGAACCGGCACATTGGACGCAACCTCTACGTCCATCCCTGCAACTTTGCAGGCGGCTACTGGAAAGAGGACTGCAAGCCATGGGAAGGTACAACATGGTCACCAGTTACGGGCAATACCTACCTATTCCTCCGCTGACATTCGACAGGTGGCATCATCACCGGCTGCTGTTCCTCGTTCGAAGACCTCGACAAGGCCGGCCACGGCGTCAAGCTAGAAGCCACATGCATGGTTGTACGTCGTCGTCGTCGTCATCGTCGTCTCTTGACCTCGCTGCGACCAAACCCCGCTGACATCACAATATAGCCCTACACGATTCTCTCCTGCATGCCTTGGCACTCGGGCCTCCAGGCCAAGCTCTCGGAGCTCCGTTTCCGCCACTTCGGGGCCTTCATCTCCCTCACCCGCGACCGCGACACGGGACGCGTGTACCCGGACCCGATCACGGGCCGCCCACGCGTCGACTACGTCGTCTCGGACTTCGACCGCGCCCACACCCTCGAGGGCGTCATCGCGCTGTGCAAGATCTGCCACGTCGAGGGCGCTGTCGAGATCCACGCGGGCATCCCCGGGCTCGAGCCGTTTGTGCGGGAAGACCGCGCTGAGCCGCCCGAGAAGACGTCGGCGGCGGCGTCGGCGTCGGCGTCGGGCTCGCTGGGGTCGGAGAGCGGGGACGAGGCGATCCTCGATGGGGTCAACGACCCGCGCTTTGTTGCGTGGCTAGATAAGCTGCGCAAGGTGAACAACGCGCCGCCCGTGGCCATATATACGTCGGCGCACCAGATGGGCACGTGCCGGATGGCGCCGAACGAGGACGAGGGCGTCGTCGGGCCCAAGGGCCACGTGTGGGGGACGGAGGGGCTGTTCGTGGCGGACGCGAGCGTCTTCCCGAGCGCGAGCGGCGTGAACCCGATGGTTACCAACATGGCCATCGCGGACTGGATTGCGACGCATGTCGGCAAGGACTTGAAGGCCGAGAGGTTGTAGGAGGCGGCCTGCAACGACGACGACGACGACGACGACGACGACGACGACGACGACGATCGCACAGGGGAGGGGGGTAGAATGTCACGATTAGCGCCGGTTGCATGCATTACCCAATTGTGGCAACGGGCGCTCGTCCTGGTATTTGATAACTCGAGTGATCTCATAACGGTGGCGGTTGAAACCTTCACCGCGCTGGCATTGTCTATGTGTATATACATACAATCTAGATTTCCTGTACGTCCCCCGGTACTTCACATCGTGAGATCCAAAAAAGAAAAAAGAAAAAAAACAGGAAAAAATTACACATCGGCAGCAGCATCGCATCTTTCTGAATGGGAACGTATGGGTACGGCATGCCGATCATGGCCACCACCCATGGACGGTCCATCTACTACGGCATCTCCCACCGCCCGCTCTTCCCGCCGTCTTTCAAGACGACCCTCAGGCCGCCGATGACCATGGCCTTGTCGACGGCCTTACACATGTCGTAGACGGTCAGCGCGGCGGCGCCGGCGGCGGTCAGGGCCTCCATCTCGACGCCCGTCTTCCCCTCGCACTCGGCGGTGGCCTCGACGCGGAGCACCGTCTCGTCGTCGGCGGCGCTCGCGGGCTCGATCTCGACGGCGACGTGCGAGAGCGCGATCGGGTGGCACAGCGGGATCAGGTCGGGCGTGCGCTTGGCGGCCATGATGCCGGCGACGCGCGCCGTGCCGAGGACGTCGCCCTTGTTGACCTGCGAGGCGCGGATGAGGCGGAGCGCGAGCGGGCTGGAGAAGGTCACGGTGCACGCGGCCCGGGCGACGCGCGCCGTCGGCTGCTTGGAGGCGATGGAGACCATGTGCGCCGAGCCCGTCGTCGGGGACACGTGGGTGAGGGACGGTCGGGGGTTGCTGCTGTCGTTGCCGTAGCCGCCGCTGCTGCTGCTGCTGCTGTCCTTGTCTTTGCCGAGCCGGAGAGCGGTCGAGGAGAAGAAGCGGACTTGGCGGTGGTGGTGGTGGTGGTGGGAGGTCGTCGTCGACGGTCCGAAGATGTGGGTGGGAACCCTCGAGATGCCCGGAGCCGAGCCGAAGGCCGGGAGCGTCCGGGTCGGCATTGAGGGTGCACGGGGCAGGCGAGGGGCGGACTGAAGCGGCTGGGGAGAATCTAAATCGAACGCGGGGTATTCAGTCTTTCCGTTCATGTACAAACGTATTATTCATATCGTGACATCTCCAGGGTCCGTGAACATGCTTCCCCCCCCTCGCGCAAAGGTTGCCTGCCTGCCTGCCCATACCATGCATTCTACCCATTTGGTATTTCCAACGCCGTCTTTGATGCAGAAAGAAGATGCCGCAGAAAACGAAAGGCAAAGAAGAACACCCAACCCCCATTCGCCAAA
>NWBT01000048.1:3784250-3879245 GCA_003386485.1 Colletotrichum lentis
CCCCTCCGGTCCCCCGGTGCGCCGACCAAATTGGTGGCCGCCGTCAGATATTTGTCTCTTATGCTGCGATGCCGGTACCTCATTGGTCCGGGGAAAAGATTTTTGGGAGGGGGGGAAGGGGGGCGTCATATTGAAAACACGTCGTCGTCGTCGAGTGATCCTGGGAAACATAGCTCTGCTGGACCATCAAAGACGTGTTGTCATGTTCGGTGTGCCGGGTCTTACTGCATACGAGATGGGTGGCGCGCATCTCTGCGCCTCTCGACTACCCGTCCAGCCAGGCTTTGGGGCCGGACATTGTTTGCTCTTGAATCCCCCTGCAAGAGGGCGGGGGCGGGACATGGCGGAGTGAGACTTGCAGAATCGTCTGTGGGCGCCTGCTCTTGTAAGAAGCTACCACGGAACGTAACACAACGGCGATGCAGAGACTAGCCCTAAGCCGCCAACTGCCGGCTTCTCGGTCAATGCGGCTCTCTCTCTCTTTCTCTCTCTCTCTCTATCATACCTGTCCAAAATCTGCCGTCGAAGTCCTAGTGTCCTCTCTTACCCGCAGGCGTCGTGCTTTATCATTGTGTGCCTCGGTGGTGTTGGAAACTCGATGACAATGGTGTGCTCATGCAACACCACACCTAGCGATGGGCATGCCTTCACATTGCCGTGGTCGCAGCGAAATGGCCTCCATTGATCTGCCTCAACTTGCCCAGTACGAGCCTATCTAACACTTCAGTCCAAGTGTGATTCATTCCGAGTCTGCTTCCAGTAGTTCCTTGCCAAACGATGGCACTAGAAGACAAACACAGTGTCAAGCAAGTAGTAAAAAAAGCCAGTATCGGTCTACAACCGTGTCCACCCCACAATGCCATGTTGAATCTCACAAAGTGAACGGTTTGTCCTTCAGTCACTCTCGTCGGAGTCCGGTCGGTACTCGTCCTCGCTCCCGCTTCCTGCCATCTCAACAGCGATGGGTTGGGAGGTGGCATCCTCCTCGGGGCCGGGAGTCAAAGCAACATCGAGTTTCTGGTAGAACTCTCTCAGCAGGGGGCTCAGAGTCTTTCTGGCGCGGTTTTCGGCCTCGTTGGCCACTTCCCCAATAAGACCGATGTAGTCTTCCTGCATCGCATTGATCACGTTGTTAGTATCATCCCTGATTTTCGACTCAAGGCTTCGAAGCATGTTGCTGACGGCGCTCCCGACATCTCCAGCAGCAGTTGTGAACATCGTGTTTCTCATGGATTCAACGTGCATGCTCATGATGTCTTTCATAACGATGAAGGAGCCGTTGCCTGTATCCATAATTAGTTACCTCTGGCCATGTAACACAGGGGCTTTGGCAGTCTTACCTTGCTGCCGGACGCATTGATTGTAGGCTGGCAACATAGCCATCTGGATAGCAGGTCCGAACAAACGGTTTGCATCTTTTCCCCCCTCCTGTATCATCTTCCGCTGCTCATTGCCAATGTGGACAAGGTTCTCCTTTTGAGCAGCCAGGAGTTTCACGATGATGTCCTTGACGATATCGCCGTTCTCGACGAGAAAACAGCGATCCTTCATTCTCTCGTGAAAAGCATCGATGAGGTGCTTCGTGGAGGTTGTGAGGGTATTCAGCTTCTCAGGAAGCTGCATGCGGAATGCCGTATCCCAGGCATGAGCGGTGTGGTTTTTCAGAGGCTTAAGCATATCTGAAGAGAAGGTCAGCAAGATGTGGTTGCTTGTCGGACAAACAAATGCACTTACCCTCGTTAAAGTCACGATGTCCAGCTGCGCCCTTGAAAACTCCGCTGTGTCTGGTCAGTTTCGTTCTTTCGCGTTGCATTCCTCATGTCCAAACTCACAAACGGCGACAAGTCGCCTTGTAGGTCGGGTATCGAAGACCGCCTGCCTCGTACTTGGCACCCCAGCCCTCGGCTGTAGACAAGGCTTTCTCGGAAGCATTGGAGGCGCCCGTGACGATTACCTTGAGGACATTCTTTTTCACGATGGCATTGCATTCTGTCATGCATTGAGTAATGATTCCGCCAAGTGCCTGCGACACGGTCAGTTGTGGTCCCGAACTCATCAAAGTGTATGCATATACGAACCGCTCCCAGCTTGACCAGTGACGTCTCCAGGTTCTCGGTTTCCTGACTTTTCTCCTGGTCAGAAAGTCTGGATTTGGTGGCATCTCCGACAACGAAGAGGTCCAGAGCTCCCAGCAGACGACAAATCTCGCTGAGATGGTGCCGGAAGTGGCTGGTCTGAACTGCCGCGGCCAATTCGAGAGTATGCTGGCGGAGACCCGGGATCTCTGTATCCTCGAGCGACGTGAATCCAACGACCTTGTAGTCCTTTTTCATGCGGTTTCTCAGCTGCTGGTAGCCTCGACTGCTGATACAGAAGACGGGTAGGTTTTTTCCGATCTGCTCATAGTCAGTCTTCTCTTGGGCCTGCTGCAGGCCATTCTGCTGCTGCTCCGCAAGCAGTTCCTCGTCAAACCTAAGAAATCAGTCAGTTGACTACCCAATCTTACAAAAGTGATGGCAGTGCATACTCCTTGAGACCAAACGCGAAGTCCTGCTTGATGGCATACCGGGAATACATGTTGCGTCCTTGGATGCACTCCCTGTGCATGTTGGTCTTGATGTCTGAGCGCTGCTTTTTGAGGTTTTTGATTTCCTCCTTGAGCTGTAACATGCGTCCAACCATGTTCTTCTTCTCTTCCTTCACAACTTTTTTGGTCGCCTTGAGCTCATCCAACTTTTGGTTAGCGATCTCGAGAGTCAGAGGCTCCGACTGATCATCGTCATCTTCATTGTCGTCGTTGAGGTCCGACTCGTCGCTAGTATCTTCATCTTCTGTGTCACTAGACTCGAACTCTTTCTTCGCCTTCTTGGCCGAAACAGGTTCTTCCGCAGTCTGAGGTTGGGAATGCTTCCGTTTCTGCGGAGACGTCGTGGGAGTGGCAACTCTGTGTCCCTGGCCGACCAGCTTGCGTCGTGCTTGCCATTCGTCAATTTCTCTGTGAACATTGCGCAATGTCTCTTGCAGTCTCTTCTTCTGAAACCCCAGAGTCATGACCGCTTCCTTCTTTCCCTCGATCTCTTTCTCTGTCTGAGTCTTCCTCTCTTGCTCTTCCGCAATGAACGTTACAATGCCGAGGCTCGGCGCTGCTTCGTCGAGAGAGATGTCGTCCGCCTTGGTGCAGATGAAGGTGATGTTAGTGTAAGTACCGTCGTACTTGAGTTGCTGCTTGAAATGGTGTCCGAGCAGAGTCTTGGCCGTCTTGTCGTCCACGGCACGGGTGATGGGTGCCACAACCCAGAGTCTCGAGCACTCCTTGACATACTTCGCGGCAATGGCTGCTCGAGTAGCGTTGGAGTCGCGACCTCCAGGCTTGGCGCATGTTAGCAAATAAAACCCAAAGACAGCCGCCCTAGGTAACGCACCAGGTCCACGAGGACAACGCCACTGGAAACAATCTCTGACTTCAGGAAGACGCGGACAACCTTGATGAGAGGCCAAAAAGCCATCATCTGTTCATGACGGGCGTTGTTGGCAGTCTCTGTGGCATTCGTGTTGTGCTTCTCCTCCGAGTCCACGAATGACTGGATCTTGGAATAGAACGAGCCACACTCTGCCTCCTCGACAATCTGAGTCTTTCCAATCACCTGTCGCACCTTAATATAGTTCGCAAGCACAAACGGGTCGGTTTCTCTGAGCTCCTGATCGGTATGCCGTGGGTAGACTGCTCTCAAGACAGCATACGCAATGCCGGCGTCGCTATCGATGTTTCGGATGTCCGGAGAAAGGTTTCCATTCGGGTCCAAGATGTCGCGGTGAAGAGAAACAACCTCGGTCGTCCACTCTGCTTGGGTAATGAACTCGATTTCCGCGCGATACTTCTTTCCTGGATCTTCGCTGGTGTTCCATGAGATCTCAGTGATTACTGCGGTACAGGCTCGCATGCAGCTGGTTGGAACAACCCGCTCTTCGTCCAGAACAGCGTTGATGAGTGAACTTTTGCCTGAGCCGGTATCGCCCAGAACTCCGATCACGAAGCGCGGCATTTTGTAATCGGCCCGGAGCTTCTCAATCGACTTGCTCCAGTTCTGAGCACGCTTCAAGCCGGTAATGTTGGCAAGTGATGTCTGAATGTCGCCCAACAGTTGGGTCGCCTTTGCATTGGTATCTCTGAGTCTCGCCGCGTTCTCGTCATGTTTGGCCAACTCTAGCTTCTCATGTACCACACGGCTCATAGAGCTCGAAGTCTGAGCGGGATCCATGTCTTCTGTAGCGTCAAAAGTGGCGCTTGCTTCTGTCGAAGTATCTAGTGTCGGCATGTCAGTAAGTTCCATATACTCAAATCAGGCAAGTTGGAGAGCTAAGTTTCGCCATGTGTCTCGGTTAAGAACGCGATGGGAAATCTTACCTTGCGAGTAGACTCTGTTTCGATGAAAGTACGTTGTACTTATGGGGGTAAGGGATGCTGGTGATAATTCGCTGAGAGCTCAAGAGGAGGCAAGGAGCATTTCTGGCGAGTGCAGAGGTTTTGACTGAAAGTGTGAGGAATGAATCGGGGAATATGGAGAGAGAAGTATAGAATAGTTTGAGAATAGAGATACTCACGTGAAGCCTCTCTGACAGAAAGCCTTTCCCTGGAAGAGGTTTGGGTAGCTTACCAAGGCAACACGATAGCTTCAGGCCCGACACCAAATTTGAGGGGCTTTGGTAGGGACTGAAAGTTGTATGAAGCTACCCGTGTTACTCGGTAAAGAAGTGGTCCTACCAGCTGAGAACCAAATCAAGCGAGGTTCGCGGCTGCTAACTTCGGTCAGGGCAGCAGGAGCTTGGCGTTGCGGATGGGTTGCTCTCGAGGTGGGTTGCTTGAGAAGAAAACCACAAGTTGACCGAGAGAAAAATAGGGTTCAAGGAGGGCACCTTCCAGAATATGGCAATAGAAACAGGTAGGTACTCACTCCTTCCTTGTTTTGAGTCAAGAATAATGAAGTGGGCTCCAGCATCCGGGCCGAGGAGTCCTCGTCAATGGTTCACGGCTGTGAAGGGTTGTGTCTGCCTAACTGTCATCTACCCTTAGAGGAGCTTCGGAGAGCACCCCTGAATAAAGAACACTGATATGGTGGCTTTTGTTACTGACAGCTGGTACCCAAACATTGGCTCAAGGATCATCAAGTTTGTTTGATGACTTACACGCTATTCAGCTGGGCAGGCCCCAAGTCATAGGAAGATGTGATTGAATAAGAATGAAGGCTCAACACTGTCTGCATTAAGGCAATTAGGAGACCCAGTATGAAGAGCTCTTTGTCTGGTTTATGCATTGATAATATCGAACGTCTACGTTGGAAACACAACGAGGTTTTTATACATTAGATGTGTCCAAGCAACAACTTCGACCCTTGATGTGAGTTTGGCAAATGCTCCAGGTTGTTTCCTTGACCTTGAATACTCGGTATCAAGTAAGGCAGTTGGATCAAGAGCTTTCTCGTCTACCTAATAGAGTTATTCTTACTATGAGCGCTTGAGATGGGCAGTCGACCTCCGATTTAAGTAAAGGGCAAAAGCAAGAAACAGACGGAAAAGTGCAGCTTCCAAGGGATAATAGTATTCGTGAGATATTGATTAAAACAGACATATAATGATAATTATCAAGTAATGGTTGATTATTGTGGGATTCGAGGCGAAGTGCGTTTAAGCAGGCATTGTTGCGCTTAAAAATTGGGATGTCGTTGATCTAAGGCGCCAATCTCTCACCTCGGTGAGATGAGCGGTAAAGAGCCGGTGAGGCAGAGGAGGTCAGTGGAGTGGGGCGGATTGCTAGGGGTCTACATAATCCTCACCGCCTTCCCGATTCCCTCAGTCACCTGTCTGAGTCTCTCCTGGGTCGAATGGAGCTTCGACACCTCCGTGCCTGAGCTCCCACGTCCCCAGCCCTCTCCACGCGCCTTTCGCAACCCCGATCAGGTTCGCAGCAGCAGCAACAACAACAACAACAACAACAACAACAACAACAATTGTATCCGCAATCTCAACCATTGATTGCATCACAGCTTAATAAGACATCAATCAAAATGTCCACGATCACGACGACGGCGCTGCAATCGGGCCACGCGCCCATCATCCCCCTCGCCTTCAACTCGAACCAGCCGGAGACGATCCGCCTCTACCCGCTGTCCAACTACACCTTTGGCGTCAAGGAGACGCAGCCGGAGGAGGACCCCTCGGTGATCGCGCGCCTGAAGCGCCTCGAGGAACACTACTCGCAGCACGGCATGCGCCGCACCTGCGAGGGCATCCTCGTCTGCCACGAGCACAACCACCCGCACATCCTGATGCTGCAGATCGCCAACGCCTTCTTCAAGCTGCCCGGCGACTACCTCCGCCCCGAGGACGACGAGGTTGAGGGCTTCAAGTCACGCCTGGACGAGAGGCTCGCCCCCGTGGGGCGTATCGGCGAGGGCGAGGAGCCCGCCGACTGGCAGGTCGGCGACTGCCTGGCGCAGTGGTGGAGGCCCAACTTCGAGACCTTCATGTACCCCTTTGTGCCCGCGCACGTCACTAGACCGAAGGAATGCAAGAAGCTTTACTTCATTCAGTTGCCCAAGAGCAGTACGTATGACCAGACACGCTGCGCGCTCGTGGCAGGCCATCCAGATTACTCTGAGACCTAGCTTTTGTTTCCCCATGTTTTTTTCTTCTTCCTTTCCGTGCTAATCTTCTGCCGCCGATAGAAGTGCTCAGCGTGCCGAAGAACATGAAGCTCCTCGCGGTCCCCCTCTTCGAGCTCTACGACAACACGGCCAGATACGGCCCCCAGCTCTCGGCGATCCCCCACCTCCTGAGCAGATACAACTTTGAATTCGTCGACGAGAATGGTAACATTGTCGCTGCTACGCCTGGGTCCAGTGCGCCCGAGGGCTACGTGCCAAGGATCAAGGTGCTGGCCAGCGGCGACGATACGGACATGCAGGAGGCCAAGGGGGACGACGAGAACGGCGAGCAGTAAAGCTGGGACTGCGGCGGGCAAGGGGGCATCTCACGGAAAGGGTTGGGCGAGGCGTTCGGCGTAGGTCAAAAAAGTGCCATAGTAAACTGGTGGCTGTACAATAGGGTTGCCTCTATACCACACGCAGATTGGTATTCTCAAAGTTCCAAATGAATGGGAAGTGTGATTCGTCATTCTAACTGCACCTGGCTGTTTGGGAACAACTCATGCCTTGGGCTCTCCCTGGATCGTGGCCACGAGCCGACGCTGGTGCTTGCTGGCTCTGAACTCCAGGTACCAGATTCCCTGCCAGGTTCCGGTGGCCTGCGGAACGAGTGAGCCATCTCGTCAATCTTGGGGACGCTGGCTTGACTTACCAATTTGCCATCCTTGATCGGGATGGTAACACTTGCGCCGATGAGAGCGCTCTTGATGTGAGCCTATCTCGTGTCAGAGCGCCCGCGGCCGACGGCGACAGCCCCCCTCCCCCACCTCAAAAGGAAAAGCACTACTCACAGGCATGTCATCGGGGCCCTCGGCGCTGTGACGGTACAGCTCCTGGCCCTTGGGGCCGGCCTCCGGGGCGATGCGGTCCAGCGCGTCGCTCATGTCGGCCCGGACGTCTTCGTCCCAGTTCTCGTTGAGGCTGAGAGCGCAGCTCGTATGCTGCACAAACAGGTGCAGGATGCCAACCTTGTAGTTCTTGAGTTCGGGGAGCGCGCCGACGACATCGTCAGTGATGAGGTACGAGCCGCGCGAGCGCGCGGGCAGGGTGAACTGCTTCTGGAACCAGGAGCCCGTCATGGTCGTCGAGTGCGAGTGTGAGTGTGAGTTTGGTGGGGGGCGATGACGTGGGGTCGTCGTTGGAGCAGCGCCGTTGGGGCTGGAGAAGGCGTAGCCTAGGAGCGTAAGGGGTAGATGCCAAAGGAAATTGAATAGGTTGGGGAATAGGCAGATGATTATGAAGCCGATGATGAGGAGGGTTGTCGTCTGCGAGGTCTGCTGGCGGGTGTGGTGTGGTGTCGGGGCCATGTTTTGCTGGTTGCTGCGAGGTGAAAACGATGCGGGCGGTCCAATCTGGTGGGGCAGGTTCAACGGGTAAAAGTGAGGTCAGATGGAATTGCGAAAAGCAAGGCAGGCGGTTATGAGGCACGCAGAGCAACTAACTGAGCGCTGCAGCGTGCGTCGACTTTTTGAATATACCTCTTTAAATGCCCAAGTACCTACCTCGGTACATTGGGCTTCGCCAGACGGCATGATAAGATATGTTTTTGAACGCACACTTTCGAGTCTTTCCATCTGCGTGTTAAACCACGAGTAACCAGCAACGAGCAAAGGAAGCCTGCATCACACCACGGGGTTTCGGAGCTGCTGTCAAACGTACGTACGTATACTATAATGCCTAAGCTGATGAAATTGCCACTCAGTCAGCGCGTCACCATAATCCAGTCTGTTCGATCGGCATTTTTAAAAGGGAATGGGGTGTGACATCAATTCGCGGCTCTGACTGATCTGCTGCCCGATCTTGGTGAGGCTGTCATTGCGGCACATGGACACTTGGGCTTGAATAGCAGGTTCCGCAAAAGTGTGTTTTCCAACGTTGCGAGACATGAGCCACCATCTAATCCAGTCACCCTCAGGAAGCAAAGGAAGAGACCCCTGAAGGCTGCGCGGCATATCAGTGCAGAGCTATCATCACTGAAGTTCTCTTCTAGTTGAAATGGAAAAATGGTTATCCGAAGCAATGGCCCTGCTACATATACACGACATCGCCAGCCCGCTGTACAGCATATGGCGACGCTACCTTTCATCCCGACGCCGCCGTCACTAAGCCCCTTACACCGACACAGCTGGCTCTTTTTATGCGAGAGGGTACGAGGTCTCGGGGAGGGATTCAAGGTGCTTGCGGTGATGCTCGTTGGCCTGGTAAATCAAATCAGCTCGTGCTCGTGTTCAGCAGGGCAACGCTCTCGGCCCTGAAACCGTTACAAGACCCAAGCCTGCGGATCGCAGTAAACATACAAAGGGGAGGCCGCAGTAGTTGCAGCTGCAAATCTCCGGCTTGTCCGTGTTGATGAAGATCCTGGGGTGGCCGGCGGGGCCACCGCCGCCGTCGCATGCAACGACGCGCTTGTGAGTCCACCGCACCGGCTCCTGGTGGACGAGCTCCATCGCGGAGTGCGGTTGTGGCTACAGTCCGTAGTGGTCAGTCCCAAATCGCCTCGTCGTCTCGTCGTCGAGCGTCTCATGGGCGGTCTCACCTGGAGCGAGAAGTCGGTCTGCTCGAATCGGGGGCCGGTCATGGCTTCGGCGCGGGGCTTCTGGTTGCGCGACCAGACCAGGGAACGGTTGGGAGCCTGGCCGACTGGCTCCGGGACGGTGTTGTCGGCCACCTGGGGGGTTGCCGCCTCGTTCTTCCCGACGACTGCGGGTCTCTCGGCGGTGCGGACCGTCGTCGACACGGAAAAGGGTCTCGAGGCAACGCGGAGCTGCCGCGACATGGCGCTCGTCGCTCGTCTGGATGCCGACAACATGGTTGCTGGTTCAATTGGGTTCGTTCGAAGGGGGGTTTTGGCTGGCTCGCCAGATAGGTCGGTCCTGGGGAAGCTTGGAGTTCCTGAATCAATTGATTACACTTGCTGTCATTCGCCGGGAAGAACTGAAGCCCCGTCGGCCGACCGGTATCCACACCCAACCCATTAATGGTGCACGGGCCCCAGATCTCTTTCACTTTCTTCTCTGTGTGCAGATGTGAGGTCGCGGGTGTCATTCTAAGTATTCAGAGTGTCTCCCTAGCCAGCTCACAGCATCTACGAAATACGACCTAGACCCCCCCAGGCGCATTGGGAATCTTACCGTAGCCAATTCTGTATCTAAATCCCTGCCACCTATTCTTCATCACAACTTCCCGGTAATTATCGTGCGACATCAGCAAAAGAATGATGTGGTCAAGGTGAACCGGCAGTGTATGTTATTGTTTTGACTACTTCGTTAAAGTCAACCCGCTCAAGGAAGTTGTGACTCGATTGGTACATCGACCCAATCAAAGAACCCTAGACCCGTTCCGCCATTATACATGACTGGATACACAAACATGCTCGAGATATGGTCGGCTTTACTCCAACCGAGAGTTATGGGAAAATATCCGTCTTGTGTTCTATACCGTCGTGCTCTCCGACGTCAAGGACCTACCTAGACTTCCGGCACTATGGCGGCTGACTTCACCTTTCGGTCGATGGAGTCGCGGGCGAGCTCCCCCGTCGCTTCGATCACTGTAGCTCTGTATTGCTCCCTCTTAGGTCTTCACGGGTGGTCAGAATGTGGGTCTTTCGGGAAATCTCGATATAGGCAACGTACTTCAGGTACTTGACATCGATATAGCGAAGCCCACAAGTCATGACGATGACGAGGACGCCGATGGCAATTGCCGACTGCCACGCATATTTGTCTGTATACAATCAGGTTCTGGTTTCGTCAAGATGCTTGGGTGCCGAGAGCTTACAGAACGGCGCCTGGGTTGCTGGCCAGACCAGAACCTGCGACCAAGCCGAGATAGCGTAGTAGCCCGCAATGGACACACCGACGATCAGTGTCCTCGCCTCGGGGTCATGAGGCAGGATGTCGGCCAGCCACGCAAATATGAGAGGCGCAGTTCCCATGGCGGTGAAAATGATGAAGTTGGCTGCGTATGCCACTGCCAGAGGCGTCGTGGTGGGGTGCGAGGCCCAGACGCTCATGGCGATACAGATGACGAGACCGATCACAGCTGTTGCACAAGTCAGGGAAATAGTTGTCGATTGGCTCGACCAGGACAATGCTCACCCTGGGCGACGATCAGGGTCCACCGCGTCATGAAGAGATCAGACAGAATGGCCCAGATCCAGACTATCGGGCAGCGTCAGTTTGCTTGTTGGCTCCAGGCAGTTGAGAGATTGAGGGGGGACTTTACCAAAGACTACATTGATCGCGCTTCCGCCGATGGGTATAGCGTTGACCTCTGACGTCGTCCATTTGGGGCTTCCGTCGGAGTTCTTCAAGCTCTTCAGGAACAGGTTGAAGTAGTTGTTGCCGTAAGTCTCGAGTACAGTGGCAATGTACAAGATAGGGACGAAGTAAATGACCCAGCTCTTGAATGCGCGCCTGTTGCCAGTCAGTCCTTGCGTCTCTGCCAGGTTTGCACGTCGTCGTCGTACTTGGCCGCAACCCAGGTCATCCTCTTTGGCTCCGCCTTGCCGTGACGTTCCAGTCGCTCCATGGCAAGCTGGGCGTGTTCCTTCTTGAACCAAAACGCTCGCGGGTTGGGATTGTTGGGAGTATCGGGCAGCAACACAAAGCCCAGAGCACCCACCACAACGGTCATGATGGCGTTGACGATGAATAACCAGCGCCAGCCGGGCATTCCTTGAGGTTCAGTGTCAGCCATAACCGGGCGCCCAATCCCCGACCGGAAGAAGATGTGCCCATACCGTGCAGTCCATGCATGGAGCTCCGGATCGCGACCTGCAACGCACCCGACATCATCGACCCGACAGCTTGGCACGAGTGGTAGAAACCCATACGCTTGGCGAGCTCCGACGGGGTGTACCAGTACATCAACAGCGTCATCATGCCCGGCCAAGCGCTGCTTTCGCAGAGGCCGAGGAGGACGCGAAGCGCGTACACCTGCTGCGCGTTTTTGACGAGGGCGAACATGCCTGTGATGATGCCCCAGCAGACTTCGAGTCCAGAGAGCCAGTAGCTCGGGCGAACGTACGTCAGAATAATTTGAGATGGGATAAGCATGATGCAGTACGCGACATTGAAGTACGTTGTGAAGCTGGGGCAAGGAGTTAGTCTTCGAACCCTCTGAAGTTGGTGTCGAACAGAACGGACTAGTTCAACTCATTTCCGTAGAGGCTGAGATCCTCCTTCATGCCGGAAACATAGGCATTGCTGATGTTGGTTTGGTCGAGGTCTTGATGTTGTTGTCAACCGGCTGAGCCTTTCCACTCTCTCGACTGCGCTCGGCTGCGAAGCCACTTACACTTGATCACTGCAGATCAAGTTAGCTCAGTGCCGACCACAAACCTGAATCAAGGCTTACCTTGAGAAACACATCCAAATGCCATCAAGAAGATGTCCAGTCTGCGAAAATTTAGAGCGTCATTCAACTTGGCGTTGCGAATGAGATAAGCCAACCGTCTGACAAGTTTTTTCTCCTCTGGCGTCCGCTCGTGGCGTGTCGCGAAGGCAAGGTTGCCGAGGTTCATGTCGTCTGAGGCCTCGTTGGGAGTTCCAAGTAGCTGGCTCGATGATACGTGAAAGAAATCGTCGCGGGCACGGGGCTTTGGATAAAGTCACCCACACAAGTCTATATATGACCTGCATCCATCCTATCTCGGGTCTCGAGGACGTGTTTTCCAGATAGGACAAACCCGGACCGGGGGCCTTCTTACCCCACGTCAGTTGGGATCTTCCATCTCCCCAACCCCCCGCTGCATCTGCAGAAGTTCCTTTGTCACCTGATGACGAGCTGCAGCGTTGTTGGGGACCTGGTAGTGTCTCGGGAACGAGGGGTTGCCGATACACAAACGGGGACCAAGCTCTTATTGGATCGGCCTTGGCCGCCCGACGGACGGCGGGTCCCCCGGCGACGGAGCGACCCCGCGACTGGTGAGCTGACAGGACATTGGGCATTGTGCCTGTGTTGCAAAGGAGATCTGGCATGCTTGCACCGTCTTTCTTTCTGCTGTTGAAATCGCAGATGGTAACAATGACTCGTAGCGAGACAGTCGCTGGAAAAGTCTATGTATGTACTGTACTCTATGGTCTCATGGATAGGAGCGGAGCGGTCTCCACTGCGTAGGCCAGTCGCCGACTCCCTCCTCCCCGCCCGCCCGCCGGCGGCGACAGTTCGGTGCCCTCCCGCTTTCCAAGAAAAAAAAAAAGGATCGGACTGTCACTCCAATGGCCCTTGTCTGACTCAATTGCTAGGCGAACCTTGGAATTCTCCACCTGCGAAGTCGGAGCATGGTACGATAAGAAGTGCTCGAAGTGTGGCCTACTAGTAGCCTGCTCGGTAGGACCAGCCAATGATGGCGTAAAGGACTTCGCAACCAGCCCAGGTTATTTCATGATTTGACATTTGCTTGAGCCACAACTTTGCTCGCCGTTATGCGACACAAAAAGACTACATCATGATTAGGGGTTTGCAGTACATGGAACTACGCATCATAGACCTGATCTTCTTGTTGGGCAAATTGACAATTCTCCAAGATGAGAGTGACCAGAGGGTACTTGCTCCAATGAGTGGAGATAAGTTGAGACGATGTGCCGAGGTAAAGTTGCTTTTGACGGCTCTCTGAAGAAGGCGCCTTTCAGGTGCGCCTTGAACATCCAGCAGAGGGTCAATCAAGCCTTACGAGGGCAACACCAGTAGTTCTCGAGATGGCACCTGCCACCTGCTGTGGCACATTCCTGCCTCCCCAGTCCTATCGTTGTGCACGGACCATGTAATCCACGTAAGCGGTCAACGCACCCACCGGGCATCTTCAACGGCAGAATTCCAGAATTTTGGCAGCTCTCACGATTCGCACCCGACCTTGTTCGCCTCTGACGTAGCTCGAATACACGATTTTTTGAACCCCTACTCATTCATCTTCATCACCCACAAGCCACAATCGAAGCCTAAGAGGCTCGACTCTAGAACTACTAACATCATCTAGCTTGAACTGAGGTCGTAGTAGCTACGATGTCGCCAAACACCAACATGGCCCCGGAAACCCCTCCCGGCAGGGGCATTTCTTCTCGTCTATTGACGATGAAATTCATGCAAAGAGCTGCCACTTCGGGATCTGCACCAGAGTCGTCCCCCGACGAGCCGTCTTCCAAGCGGCGCAAGTTCCAGAACTCCCCTCTTACTGGCGATTTCCACTCCTTCGATCAAGCGGCTGTCCAGGCCGCTTTGAAACAGCAAGAAGCCCAGCGCTTGGCTGCACTGGAAGCCTCCAGGGCCGAACTGGCAGACACGCATTGGGTTTTGGATGGTTCTTGGGGCAATTCCACTGCGACTGAGGACGCGCCGCCAAACATCGAGTACGTTGGGTACGCCGACATTGATGATGCCAACCATGAGGAGAAACCCAAGGGTGCCACACATCGTGGCAGGAAGAAGGTCGGCGGCAGCAAAAAGAAGGCCGCCAAGGTAAGCTGGTGAAACCTATCTTCTTGCACGCGCATCAAGCTAATCGCCAAAATAGGATAACGTGACTAAAGGCACACCAAAAGACGAGAGTGAATCCGGTGATTCGAGTGACTCCGATGACTCCGATGACTCCGATGACTCCGATGACTCCGAGGCCTCCAGCGACGAGCATGACGAGCATGACGAGCTTGACGCGGATCCACCCTCTGGTGACGAAGCGTCAACACCGAAGCCCGTCAAGCCCGTCAAAGGTCTATCATCCGGCGGCCAAGGTCGCACTAGGGTCAATCTTCAGCCCAAGAAATCAACAGAGTCGATGAAGGCCAAAGAATTCCGTGAGAAGCGCAAGAAGAAGGAAGTGAAGCTGAACCAGTTGGCGTCTATTTCTGGTGGTGCTTCTAGCATTTCTGGGGCGGGGAAACCTAACGCTCCCTTCAACTGCCACAACTGCGGTAAGCCAGGGCACAGGGCAGCCGACTGCTCTGACCGACGGAGAGGTGAAGGCAGACGGAGATCTGCCGGAACCACACGATAAAGCGATTGTTTGCAAGGCGCATTGTTTCTTTTCGAGATACCATCTTTGCTCAAGCCTGGCATACCTGCGGCTCTATGGGCGCTGGCCTGCTTGGTCAGACCGACATAGTCCATGACTTTGCTATACGGCCTTTTCCTGCAACAAAAACTGGAGGAAGTTGCAAGCGGGACCAACGACAAGACCTTGTCGAACACACCTCGATTTAATGTGACACAGACGGGCGTCTCTGACCTCGCCGGGCTATGTGCAGCTTCTTGTGTGTGAATCGGCAACTTTAATAAAACAAAACGGACAACTTGTCATCTACGCCTCTCTGTCTGATCAGTGGAGGCAACTTGATTGAATGCCGATGTGAATGCTCCCGGAACTCCTCCTACGTACTGCTCGAAGTATTGCTACGCGGTGAAGATCCCTATATGTATTTGTCAGAAGCAAGGTATGTGTGGTCGCATCCATGTACCATGGACCAATCCAGAACAAATGGCAGTGTGTCGTACGTACGCCGGTGGCCTCACGAGCACCTTCGCTCCATCAAGGCGTGTTTTATGATGTTGTCGCAAAAACGACGCCGTTAATTGCGTGGCAGCAATCAACGCCTTTTATATATCCACACCCTGCAACAGATGTTCAAATGCCAAATGCTATACTACAACATCCGTTATGCAAAGCCACCAGTCTAAGGTCTTCCCACCCCCAAGAAGGCTTCGCCGATGCACTGTTTCTATCGTTTGGTGGCCGATTTCATGTAGTAGAGTTCGTGATGGACATCTGGGGTCCGACGATAACACTGCCACTGCCAGTAATGCATGCAGCTAGCAACAGTGTTAACCCTGTCGGTACGTTTTCCCACATCCCAATGGAAATAGAGTGCTTTTCAAGCGTTCTTTGCCATCTGTAATACAGAAGACGATCCTCGCATCTGAATTGCCGATTTTTTTGAAAGCACGTGCATACAAACCCCATCCTACCCTGTTTGCGGCAGAACACTTGTCTCACCGGGATGCCGGGCTCTTGCAATGTTGTGCCGCCCAACCAGCCAATAGCTGCGGTATCGTTAGTCCGAGTAATATTTATAGAGGGGGGGGGGAGGGGGGGACAGAAAAAAAAAACCCCTCACCCCCCGGACTAGAGGTATCTATCTCGCTTTGTTGCGGAGTCTATGGTAGACTTACTGTCACAAGAGCCGATTTGTGCAAACGCAACGAGCCAGTTTCGGTTGCCCAACACAGTGTGATGAAATATACCCGGGGGATTCGAACTGAAATCCGCATGCAGCTCCCGACATCCCGGCAAACTTACATCGATCGATGCATACAATCTCAAGCCCGACAAGGCACGGGTGCTGCTTTCCTACCGAGGGTAGCGCAGGTGCGTCGTGGACCGCAGCGACGAAGAGGGGACTCGCATCAAATATGAGGAGAGGAGCAGCGGGTCAGCAATCGACGAGCGACTTGGTGTATGGCAGGGAACCACAGGAGACGACTGGAATGACTTGTCTACACAGACGACGGCGCCAAACAGCAGGACCTGCAAGTGACGGAGGATCTCATAACCTTTGGGAGGCAAGGAAGGTCTCGCCGGATCGGAGTTTTCTCCGAACGAACGTGGTTTGCCGATTTCGCCTCGACAACGCAAGCGATGCAAATCAGTTAGACTTTTGATGGTCAGCCATATCGGCGACGGGGAACCCTTGAGAGAAGGAGAGCGGGCGGGTCGGGGGTTACGTTGGGGACGGGGGAAGGAGTTTCGAGACATGGGCTTGTCGACGGCATTGTATCAAACCATTCTTCCGCCGTTGACATGGGGACGCTGGTGAAGTCGGGAGGCGAAGGATGGCATCCATCCTGGACCGTCCATCCCGTCTAACGGATCGATGCCGAATCGGCGCCTACGGACGGGGCTTCATACTGCCGCCAACCGATCAGCCCACAGTGCTGAAGTAGCACACACGTGGTGGTGGTGGTGGTGCTCTAGCCAAGATGGACTCGAGTGTGGGTAACAATGTTATGGTTGCTTGTTGAGAGCTGATAGGCACGGGATGCCTTGGCAGCAGCGAGGTACGACGTGGCGGGCGGGTGGTCTGTCTCTCACCGGAGCCCCAGTCGGCCAAGCAAATATTTTGGATTCCGCGAGTCTTGTCCGAGGCTTCTTGGCTGACGAAGCCGACCATTGAATTTCCATCTGCAAGACATTTGATGAGAAATATCAATTTGACGGGACATCGTATCTATGTTTACTCTTTCGAGCCTGGACTGGAACCGAATGGCCTAGGCGACAGGCAAGGATCCCGCAGAGACGCGCAATCTTTATACTGCACGTATTCAGTGCCTTTCGGGCTGACATCACTTTGAGGTAACTAAGCCTAAGCGTCTCGAGGTTGAGGATAGCATCTCCCCGGGAGATTCCAAAAAAGGATTGAAAGAAATTGAAACCAGATTGCCGGGAGAGACACTGACAAGGGGCCCCGTCTCCGAAACAATCTCCCTTCCTCCCCTGTCCTCCCGAACATGCAACATCCGAACACGTTCCCTCGTCACCGCCTTGGACGCCATCGTTTTCTCACCAGCCAACATGGGCCATCCGAGGCTGACGGCCAGTCCATGGCCGCCTCACAGTAAACGGCCGGATGAACACACGCTGCCACGCCAAGGGGCTGGAAAGGGCAATCGACCGGTAGGCCGGAGGGTGTGATCTGTCACGGCGTTTTTCCAGAGACAGCGGGCCAGCCCGAAATGCGCCGTTGCGTTTCACTACAAAGCCAAAGGGAACGAACGCCTTGGAAGTTGGGCGAAAGGGAGATGAATAAACCTTCCTGGAACTCAGAGCGGGCAAAAGGACCACACAATCGAGAGAGACCGATTGACGACCCCTGCCCCCCCTCCCCATTTGCCCCCATTGCAGCATGCGGCACCTTAATGGAACATCACCCCCTGGCACCTGCCGGCGCCCGTCCTGTTTCCCCAGGCCGGTCCGCTCCGCGCCCAGCCTCCCAGGAATCCAATAAAGTGTATTCGCATTTCGTCCGGTTCCCGGTGACCACAGCCGCCATGACAATGATATCATCAGACCGCCAAGAGGAAAAGGGATTAGTAACCAGAGTTTGGGCTGGAAACGCGCCTGTTAGAACCGAGGTACCGGATGCGTCAGTGCTTGTTGTGTTGGTGCAGCATGTCGTTTCCGCCCATTCTCCACATGGCTAGCTATTTCTGCCCTGAAAGGCCAAGACCGCGGTCCGCCAGTCGGGTAGGTTACAGGTAGGTAGGTACCTGTAGGCACCGGCACGGCTGCCCATGGAAACGATACCATGCAGTTTGTGATGTGGATTCAGATATGTGGGTATGGACGATGCGATGTGTTGTTCTATCCCCGCCTTTGGTCCCGGAACCTGAAAGATAGTACACTACAGTACAGCACCGCTCTCGACTGCCAACCTCTGACACAGCTGGGGTTATCTTCTACAACAGTGCCAGCATCAGCGGCTGTCGCACCTTGCTCTCGTCACCCCGCCTACCATGCCCGCCGTTATTCAAGGTACTTGGTATCTGTCTACCTGTGTCGGCATCCCTCCGGCACCCACACGGCAGAGGCGCTTGATCTGGATTCGGTTCCGCGCCCAGAGACAGTCGCGCGCCATCTGCCGTCGTCTTCTCCGCATGTCGGTTGGTTCCCTTCTCATACTACCAAGTTCTTCCAACCTCTGTCTCTCCAGCAAAGACGTGCGGATGGAGGAACAGTTACCATCATAATGCAAAACCAACTGCACCTGCAACCCCTACTACCCAGCCCACGAAGCGAACACACAACGACACGTCTGTATTTGTATCTCGCTGGCTTTCGAGCGTAGCCTCTCGGCGAGGTTCCTGCGTCTGGTCGAGGTCCTGTCGCGACCTAGCTTCCCCGTCCCAGCGATCAGCAGCCAGCCTATCCGTTTTCGTCCATCGTTTCCCGAGTCCGTCTGACCGGTACCCTTGGGTCGCACAGCCGTAGCGCCTTGCGCCCCCCACAGCCCGGCACGGACCCTTATGGGTGTTCATTCCCAGGCCCCCCGAGGCGAGGTGACGGTGACGGTGACGGTAACGATGCCGAGTCGAGTTTTGTCTGGTGGACGGATGCTGTCTGGAACTTTGGGTTGAGATGTGATCGAGTGGGCGTCGGCGGTAATGCAGTGGCCTGTGGTAGGTATGCATCTGTACCTGGGTCAGCTTTCTGTCTCCCGTGGCTTGGTCCCGTCGTTCACAATTCTTACCTATGGCAGCGGCGCGGTTCAGCGACATCTACCTCAGTTACCTGCCTAGGGAAGTAAAGTAGGGGACGTGACGACTGGGTGCCCTGCCCGGGGTGTATGTTCCGGTTCCCAGGTGCCTCCTCTGTCTGGGCCCCAGAATGTGCCTAGGTTCTGCTGCTGCTGCTGTATTACCTACCTAGCATGATCCCGCCTGTTGCCTCTCTCCCCCCCCTCTTCATCCTTGCTCCTCTCCCCTCTTCCCCCCCTCCACTGCGCCTCTAGCGCAATCATCTTTTCTTGTTGCACCAACGTCCCCTTCTTCCTTTTCCTTTTCCTCACATCGTATTCCTCCCATCTGTGGCAGCAACAGTGGAAGACACATCAGCATCATCCCCGTCTTGCTCTCCTCCACCACCCTGTCCCACGCCGCTTGGAACTCTTGACACTGTTTTATGTGGATATATCCGTACTACTACACTGAAGCCCCTCAACCTCCATCCACTTGCGAGCTGTAGGCTGTATGCTGCTCTACTTCCCAGTCAGACACTACATGTGCACAACACAACGCAACGCAACGCAACATAACATAACACAGTCCGCCCCAGTCTTTGCGCGTCTGCTGCATCTTTACGTCCCATACTATTAGGTACCTACTCACACAATCGAAGTTACACTACAGTACGCCATCCCATCCCATTCCACCACGTCCACAACCAGCCCAATCCTGACCCTGAATCTGAGCCTGCAAAACCCACATTCACCCGACATCATTGTGTCCCACGTCCCTTTTGCTTATCCTTCAAAAGTTGGCGTTCCCCCACCACACGCCCTGAGCTTGCGTCTCTCACAAACGTGCCAGGCCGACCAGCTGCCCATTTTCTAACCCGTCTGGCTGCAGTCTTGTGCCGTACACACACACACACACACTCTCTCTCTCTCTCTCTCTCTCTCTCTCTCTCTCTCTCTCCCCTTGTCTTTTCTTCTTCCTTACTTTCTTCTTCTCCTATCAGAGATACACCATTAGCCAACCTTTTGATCCTGAACCGACCCCTACAAACAGCAGCATCAGTTTCAATTCTCAGAGACGCCTTGGCGAATTGATCGCCGACATGACCAACACCGATACCGCTGCCGCCAGGCACCTGGACGGCTCTGTCCCTCACCGCGAGTTGAGGCCCCAGCCCCCCGTCGAGCGGGTGACGGACCAGCTCGAAACCCCCTCCCTCGACGATCGCACCTACCGTGTCGTGAGACTGTCCAACAAGCTCGAGGCTTTGCTGGTGCACGACCCAGAAACGGACAAGGCCAGCGCCGCCCTCGACTGCAATGTCGGAAACTTCAGCGACGAGGAGGACATGCCCGGCATGGCCCACGCCGTCGAACATGTACGCAGGCCCTCGGCGACCATCACTTCCCGCCGCCCCGCACCTCGCCGTTGCTTGCTTGCCTGCCCGCACTCTGCTGACCCGTACATGCGCAGCTACTCTTTATGGGTACAAAGAAGTTCCCCATCGAGAACGAATACTCACAGTACCTCTCCAACAACTCGGGTAGCTCCAATGCGTACACCGGCGCAACCTCGACCAACTACTTCTTCGACGTCTCGGCCAAGCCCGCCAACGACCAAGAGCCTACGGCCGAGAACCCCTCGCCCTTCAAGGGCGCTCTCGACCGCTTTGCCCAGTTCTTCATCGAGCCTCTGTTTCTCGAGTCGACTCTGGATCGCGAGCTGCGCGCTGTCGACTCGGAGAACAAGAAGAATCTGCAGAACGACCAATGGCGGCTCCACCAGCTAGAGAAATCTCTTTCTAACCCGAAACACCCTTTTTGTCACTTCTCGACAGGCAACCTCGACGTCCTCAAGGACCAACCCGAGTCCAAGGGCATCAATGTACGCGCAAAGTTCATGGAGTTTCACGACAAGCACTACTCAGCGAATCGTATGAAGCTAGTCGTTTTGGGGCGGGAGCCCTTGGACGTCCTCGAGCAATGGGTTGCCGAGTTCTTCTCTGGGGTACAGAACAAGGATCTGGCGCCGAACCGCTGGGAGGACGAGGTGCCCTTCCGCGAAGCTGAGCTCGGAGTCCAGGTTTTTGCCAAGCCCGTCATGGATTCGCGCGAGTTGAACCTCTTCTTCCCCTTCCTCGACGAGGAAAACATGTACGAGTCTCAGCCTAGCAGATATGTGAGCCACTTGATTGGCCACGAGGGCCCTGGTAGTATCATGGCCTATGTGAAAGAGAAGGGATGGGCAAATGGACTGAGCGCTGGTGCTTACCCCGTCTGCCCGGGCTCTCCTGGCATCTTCGACTGTCAGATTCGTCTGACGGAAGAGGTAAGTCTGTCATAAGCTGCTGTTTTGGCCCCTCCACCCACCCCGACCCCCTGATGCTGACAGCAGCACACCAATAGGGCCTCAAAAACTACAAGGAAATCGTCAAGGTCTTCTTCCAATACGTTGCGCTCCTCCGGGAAGCGCCGCCCCAGGAATGGATCTTCGACGAGCAGAAGGGCATGGCCGATGTCGACTTCAAATTCAAGCAAAAGACCCCTGCGAGCCGGTTTACGAGCAAAATCAGCTCTGTCATGCAGAAGCCCCTCCCGCGGGAATGGCTGCTCAGCGGATACAGTCGGTTGAGAAAGTTCGATTCCAACCTGATCGAAAAGGGCTTGGCGTGCTTGAGACCAGACAACTTCCGCATGACCATTGTGTCACAGAAGTTTCCCGGTGACTGGAACCAGAAGGAGAAGTGGTACGGCACTGAGTTCCGCCACGAGAAGATCCCCGAGGACTTCATGGCCGAGATCAAGAAGGCTGTCTCGAGCTCGGCCTCGGAGCGGCTCGCCGAGCTCCATCTGCCCCACAAGAACAACTTTATTCCCACGAAGCTCGAGGTCGAGAAGAAGGAGGTTAAGGAGCCTGCGCTGTCGCCCCGTGTCGTCCGAAATGACAGCCTCGCTCGGACGTGGTTCAAGAAGGATGACACGTTCTGGGTACCCAAGGCCAACCTCGTCATCAGCTGCCGAAACCCCAACATCTACTCGACCGCGGAAAATGCCGTCAAGGCAAGGTTTTTCACCGACTTGGTCCGCGACGCGCTGGAGGCGTACTCGTACGATGCCGAACTGGCGGGTCTGCAGTACAGTGTCTCGCTCGACGCCCGCGGCCTGTTCCTCGACCTAAGCGGGTACAATGACAAGCTAGCTGTTCTCTTGGAGCAGGTCTTGATCACCATCAGGGACCTCAAGATCAGGGATGACAGGTTCGACATCATTAAGGAGCGCCTCAACCGCGGGTACAACAACTGGGAGCTCCAGCAACCGTTCAGCCAGGTTTCGGATTACACGACTTGGCTCAACTCGGAGCGCGACTTCGTCGTGGAGGAATACCTGGCCGAGCTGCCGAGCGTCACCGCCGAGGACGTGCGGCAGTTCAAGAAGCAGATGCTCTCGCAGATCCACATCGAATCTTATGTGCACGGGAACCTGTACAAGGAGGACGCGCTCAAGCTTACTGACATGGTCGAGAACATCCTGAAGCCCCGCGTCCTACCGCGACCCCAGTGGCCCGTGATCCGATCGCTAGTGTTTCCTCCTGGATCGAACTACGTTTACAAGAAGACGCTCAAGGACCCGGCCAACGTCAACCACTGCATTGAGGTATGGCTTTACGTAGGGGACAAGGGTGACAGGCTTGTCCGAGCCAAGACGATGTTGCTTGACCAGATGTGCCACGAGCCCGCCTTCGACCAACTCCGGACCAAGGAGCAGCTGGGCTACGTTGTCTTCAGTGGAGTGCGGAGCTTTTCGACGACGTACGGGTTCAGATTCATCATCCAGAGCGAGCGGACGCCCGAATACCTTGAATCAAGAATCGAGGCATTCCTCAACCTGTTCTCCAACACGCTGGACTCTATGTCGGACGCGGACTTTGAGGGTCACAAGCGCAGCTTGATCGTCAGAAGGCTCGAGAAGCTGAAGAACCTTGACCAGGAGAGTAGCAGGCATTGGACCCAGATCGCCAGCGAATACTACGACTTTGAGCTCCGTGAGTGATTGAATCGTGTATGCCCTGGAGAGAGGGTCGATGGAAGCTAACAGCCATCATATAGCCCAACAAGATGCGGCGCACATCAAGACGCTCACAAAGACGGACATGGTCGAATTCTTCCAGAGGTATATCAAGCCTGGGTCGACCACTCGGGCGAAGCTTTCAGTGCATCTGCGTGCCCAGGCCACCGCACCGGCCAAGGAGGGAGCCGAAGCCAAGGTCAACGGCGTCGCCAAGGAGGTGGAACTTCAGCCGGCAGGCGACGTCAAGCCGCCGACACTGATCGAGGACGTCCGCAGCTTCCGGGCGGGGCTCGTAGCGACATGCGGGGCGCGGTCTGCCAAGGACTTGACCGAGTACGAAGACACGGACGCAAAGCTATGATGAAGGACAACGGGCAACGGATGAAATGGAGGAATGGGTTCAAGAGATTCGCAAACAAGCGGCGTTTGTGACCTTTTCTTCTTTTTTTCTGGTGGTGTTTTCCGGGAAGCATTTGCTAGAGAGACAACAGACTCAGTGTCAGTTCGTTGTCTATTAGTGACTACGAAATGGGGAGACGCGCCCTTTGAAATCAAGTCTTGGGTCCGGTGACGGGAATTATAAGCATTCGTGGTTAGAATTGGAGAGACAGAGAGTGAGGCTTCACGACGGCGCGGGATAGGACCCTGGTAAATCATACCAGCCCCTGATTTACCTGCAAGAGACGGCAGTTTGAAAAGAAGACAACACTACCTTTGAATTGGAAGGCGTCAATACCTTTGAATTGGGGCGTGGCAAGAGAGCACATTGCTCCAGGGGGGGAGGCTCTAGACCGACATGTGCATAGACTTGATGTAAAGGTAATGTGAGTGATAAGTCTGCGCGAGTCATACAGAATTGGATGGCATGTAGCAAATGGCAACACATGCAAAAGATGTCAAAACCCGGACCGGAAAGGAGAGGAATGAGAAGGAAAAGAAAAAGCTCGTCGTAACGCTTGACTGTCTGCATGATGCTCCCCTCCCACGCATAGAACCACACAATGTGGTTTCTAAGGGAAGGCGCAATTGACTGCTAGGGTGGTGGGAGCTGACGTCAGGCGGCGGCAGGGCGGCGGGCAGTATGGACGGTGCGAGGGGAATGATGTGGGGCCCCGTAGGGTGCTCGGGCGATTGGACGGCGCAACTGGACTCACTGTACGGATACGGATAGTGCGACGGGATCTTTCCCTCTTTTTATTTTTTCCCCAGGTCTTTTTCTACACTACAACGACACGGAGCCGGAGAGGGAAGGCGGTGGGAGAGGGCCTGTAGGCTTGGGGCTGCCGGGATTTCTTTCTTGTTTTAAGCGGATCCAGAGGACGGGATTGGCGAGACAGATGTCCCAGGGCTTCAGTGGTAGACTGCATCGTGGTTTCTGATTAATACGGCTATGGGCTCCGTCCGCAAAGAACTGGACTCCTTGAGTTGGGGAGACAGACATGCATCTGTGGATTGTAGGTTTGGCGGTTGAGGAACGAGACAGCTTCGACAGGCAGGCAGCCATGTACGTAGGTATGCTGTCAGTTCTTTTCCCCCTCTGCATGGGGATTGCGGGCAGGTGACCAGCAGCAGCAGCACGAGATCTGGATTGGCAGCCCAAGATCAATCTTCATCTTCTTTATTTTTATTCCCCCCCCCTCTGATTATCACCCGTATAGCATCTGCTACTGATATCTATCCTTGCGCCAGGCAGGCTGCTACCCTACCACCCCTGCTTGTTAAATGCCCCCCTCCCCAGAGGCCGTGTGGGTATTAAAAGTTTTCTTCAAGTTTCTGCTCTCCAATCAGAGGGCAATGGCTCAGATTATTACTCTTGTGGTGGTGAATTATGCCAACTGACATACCGCACATTTGCCTGCTTGCCTTTGTCTCTTTCTCCTGCTTTTCTCTTGTTCTCTCGCACAGTAACAGACCCTAGCCACACACACACACAACCTAGAGGTTTCATTTTACTGTGTCTGTGTCTGTGTGAAGCTTGCTGATCTAGGTAGGTAGGCAGGTAGCGACAACAAGAGTACGTACCGGCAGCTCAGTGCAGCCTCCGAGGCCCTTTCAGTCGTCAGCCCAGGCCCTGGCACCCCCAATTCCTTGATCCAAACAGAAGGAACACCCTTATTGCAAAGGAATCCATTAGCTTCAGAGTCCTCTCTCTGTCCACTCCACCAGGCTAGAACATCCGCATTCGCTACTTCCACACACACACACACACACCACAACTGCATGCACCAGACCTGCCCTGACTGTCGGGCGCCCCAAGACACCACACTGGCAACAACAAGTACTTTGGAAGGTCTTCTCATGGGAGACCTTGGGCCTTACACCTTACACACAGTCTGACACACCGATACTTACACTAACCGGATTGACCTGCTGGCCTGGCACTGCACTGCATAACATAGCACATTAGGTGTCTCTACTCCATAGTTAGATCTGAAATTCCCATCAGGCCCCTTCTACTTTCTCTACTTCCCACTACCACTACTACCCACTCTCTACCCCCCCCCCCCCCCCNGTTGTCTGTCTACCAGAGATCCTTCTCTGCAGTCGGTCCTCTCACCGACCTGCCGCTGCACCACCCCGTCGCCGTCCACTTTGCCCTACCTCATCATCAGGTTGAACACCTCTTTTTCACTTAATCCCCCCGAGAGGTGCTGTAAACCCAGGTGGGCTCCTGGCTGCTGCAATACATAACCAAGTCGCTTTTTTGTTTTTATTTTTTTCATTCATGCTCAACACCTTCTCCTGCCTTCTGTCACCAAACACAGGTTTCCCCCGCTGCCACCCCAGAGCTGCAAAGGCAGCTCGCTTTCACAACGTCTTCCTCAAAGAAGAGAAAGCTCTCTCGCAACCAGGCGCGCAACCACAACAACGATATATCTCCTACATCCTCCCCCGATACTGTGTTGCCGTCGTGCGAGCCCAACGACGATCCCTCCTTCTCCTTCTCAGCCACCTCCACCGACGGCTGTTCAACCCCTACATACCTTCGTAGCGACTCCTACCCGGCATCAAGCCTGCCCGCCCGACTGCAGCAGACCAGCTCCCTTGTCTCGGCCGACTACGCTTCCAGCACTGCCTCCTCGCCTTGCGGTGTAGCCGACTTGTCCATCGACAGCGATCGCGGAGGCGATATTTCTGGCGCCGAGACTGGCACTGCGCTGACGTCCTTTTCAGCCAGAAGCCGGTCTCCCTTCAACGTTTCCCGCCGAGCCATCATGACCAGTGATGCCAATCCTCACCAGCGCTCTTCCTCGCCCTTGAAACGACGAGCCTCCACCATGGACCCTGATGCCGATATTAGTATGAAGGAGGAGGATGTCGATATGGCCGCCTCCGCCCAGTCCTCCACCACTACCAACGAAGCTGCCACCGAGACCGCCCTGCCTGTCGCCGAGTCCGAACATCATCTGCCCAGAGCCATGAGTGTCGACTTGCCAGACAAGGCTTCGAAGGCTGGACCCAGCGCATCCAGAGACGATGGTAAGCATGGTTTCGCGACGACAACCGTCCGTGGGGGACCCAGTTTGCTGACCGAAGCCGCCGCCGTCGCCGCAGCTCTTCCTCCCCTGGAGGACCAGATCAAGACCATCCAGACCCTTCTCAAGGCCTTCAACGACGAACCTCCGAAAGTTGGCGATGTCGCCTACGTAGTGTCGAGATCATGGGTGGACAAGGCTTTGGCGCTTGGCCGAGACCCCAAACTCGCCAAGAAAGAGACGACAAACGAGCCGTTGGGCCCTGTGGACAACGCCGATCTCGTCCTCGAGGTTCTCCCGCAGCCCGATGGCGACGACTTTGTCAGGATGAAGCCTGGTACGAGCATGGAGGAGTGCGAGCTCTTCCCGGAAGACGCCTGGACTCTCGTCTCGGAGTGGTACGGCGTCAAGGACGGCCAGAGGCCCATTTTGCGTCGTGCTATCAACGCGGCGCCTGACGCCACGAGCCAGGCCAACATCATTTTCGAGCTGAACCCGCCCGTCTTCACCATCCACAGGCTTTGGTCGCTGTCTAGTCCCGTCCTGGTTGACGACGAGCTCAAGAGCAAGAAGCCGCTTGTCCTGGTTCGGAGCGCGTCGACGCCTTACAACCACTTCTACAAGGAGATGAAGCAGCTCACGGGCGTTTCTCTGGATCGCAGGATGCGAGTCTGGCAGATCACCACGCCGCAGCCCGCGGCGCAAGACCTACCGCCCTCGTCCGCCCTCACGCCTCCCGACTCTCCCAACCCGGATACGGACGCCGGACGCTCCTCGGATCCCTGGCAGCGCCTGCTCGTTGAGGTCCCCAGCTTCACAAAGCTCGGCGGCGGCGATCGGCAAGTCGTGCCTGCTGTGGACAACACCGTCAACCCCAACTATAACGGCAGCTCCCCTCTCTCCGTTCACGGCCTGATACAGGATATGACTCTCGTCATCGACGAAGAGATTGCCAAAAACTCGTGGGTCTCCAACTACTTCAAGGGTGGCAAGAACGACAAGATCATTGCGTCGCGCGGTTCCGCTACAAGCCTGACCGCTCAGGGCAAAGCCGGCGGCAGCAGCAGCAGCGGACGGAGCAGCCCCGCCCCTTCGGGACCTGTGACCAGGGGCAGGACGCAGCAGAAGAAGAAGCCCGGCCGTGGTCTCGGTGCCGTCGGTCTGCAGAACCTCGGAAACACGTGCTACATGAACTCGGCCCTGCAGTGCGTTCGTAGCGTCGAGGAGCTGACCAAGTACTTCCTGACTGACGAGTACAAAGTGGAGCTCAACAAAGCCAACCCTCTGGGCTACAAGGGGCAAGTGGCCATGGCTTACGGGGGGCTGCTCAAGGAGATCTACGCCGAGTCGCGAGGCGCGGTTAGTCCCCGCGACTTCAAGAACACGGTGGGCCGCGCCCGCAGCACCTTCCAGGGCTGGGGCCAGCAAGACACGCAGGAGTTCCTCGGCTTCCTCCTCGACGCCCTGCAGGAGGACCTGAGTCGCATTAAGAAGAAGCCGTACATAGAGAAGCCGGACTCGACTGATGAGATGATTGGCAACGAGGAGGCCATCCGCAAGATGGCCGAGGAGGTCTGGGATATTACCCGTAAGCGCGATGACTCGGTCGTCGCAGACCTCTTCACCGGCCTGTACAAGTCGACCCTCAAGTGCCCAACTTGCGACAAGATCAGCATCACCTTCGACCCCTTCAACAACCTCACTCTGCCGCTTCCCATGGAGGACATGTGGAGCCGGACCGTCAAGTTTTACCCGCTCAACGACGCGCCCGTGGATATCGAGATTGAACTGTCGAAGCACAGCGCCATCGAGCTGCTGAAGAAGGCCGTCTCAGACAAGACGGGCGTCCCTGTCGAGCTGCTGTTGGGGGCCGAGGAGTTTAAGAGCAAGTTCTTCAAGATATACGATGACAACAGCGATGTTTCGGACGAGATACAGACGAACGACATGCCTACTTTCCACGAGCTGGAGATGTCGCCCACCAACTTCCCTCCCAAGACCAAGAAGATGGGCACCCCGAGCTCCATGCTGGACATCAGCGAGGAGCCCTGGGTCGACCCCCTCTCTGAGCGCATGGTTGTCACCGTCCTCCACCGCAAGAAGAACGCGGGCAACACCTACCGGACGAGAGGAGACGACGTCGCGTCGCCCCCTCACTTCATCGTTCTCACCCCCGAAGAGGTACAGTTCGGCGAGTCTTCTCACATGACGATGGACGTGACACTGACGACGTTGTAGGCTCGCAGCGTGGATGCCATCCGTCGCAAGGTTCTGGAACGGGTCGCCACCTTCTCCACCTGGTCTGCGTTCGAGGATGCCGACGAAGGCGCGGACGCAGACATGGTCATCACATCTCAGTCCGATGCCGATTCGTCCGGAGACAGTAAGGTTGTATCCAACTCGGTAGAAGGCGAGGACGACCTGGTCAACGTATCGATCGGTGCAGGCGAGCAACAGCAAACTGCGCGAAGAAGTCTGAAGCAGTTCAACACCCGCCGACCGAAGTGGACCCATCCGAAGGAGTATCTGCAGCCCGAGCTCCAGAACTTGTTCGACCTCTCCTATTTCGCCGAGGGCAACGAGTCGGGTCCGCCAACCGGCTGGAGCTCGGTGGATGACAGCAGGACCTTCCGTCCCCTGTCGTCCCGTGCTCCGGAGACCGAACAGGACTCATACAGCCCCGGCTCCACCAACGGCGCGGACAGCGAGCGTGACAGCGCCAGCGAAACGCAGTCTCCGCTGTCCGTCGAGGAGCAGACTCGCATGGCAGAGGAGTCGGAGGAGGAGGACGGGCCCGTCCGAGCGATCAAGGTATGTGCCGGCCAAACAAGACTACAAAGAGGAACGAAACTGACGCCCCGTAGCCTACGCGAGGCAGAGGCAACCACAAGGTCGGCGGCACCCGCCGCAAGTTCAACAAGGGCAACAAAACGTATGGCAAGAAGGGCGGTAAGCGTCGTAACAAGGACGCTCGCTCGAGCAAGGAGCAGTCTTTCCAGGTCGTCGATGTCGAGCCTCAGCCGTCGCCCTTGGACGATGTCCGCGGCGGTCCGCTCGTCCGCCTCGGCGAGGGTATTGTCGTCGACTGGTCCGAGGAGACGTGGGACTTGGTCTTCGGCAAGGATTCGCGCGACGCAGAGGACAATCGCGGCCAGAAGACGTTTGGCGACGTGGAGAAGCTCAGAGACCCCGTCCTGGAGCAACAGCGCAAGTCGCGTCAAGCGCGCAAGAAGCAGGGCATCACCCTCGAGGAGTGCTTGGACGAGTTCGAAAAGGCCGAGGTTCTCTCCGAGCAGGACATGTGGTACTGCCCACGCTGCAAGGAGCACCGCCGTGCCAGCAAGAAGTTTGACCTCTGGAAGACGCCCGACATTCTCGTTGTTCACCTGAAGCGCTTCAGTAGCGCCGGGTGGCGCCGCGACAAGCTGGACATCCTCGTCGACTTCCCCATCGAGGGCCTCGACCTGCACAAGCGCGTCCTCTGCCAGGAGACGGGCAAGGAGGAGATCTACGATCTCATTGCCGTCGACGACCATTTCGGTGGCCTCGGTGGCGGCCACTACACCGCCTACGGACGCAACTTTGTTGACGGCCAATGGTACAACTACAATGGTGAGTCGGGACCTCTCTCCCCAACACCAGACCCGACGTGGATCACGTGCTAACATGTCTCAGACACCTCGGTCAGCAAGACTTCGCCGGAGAGCGTCGTCACCAGAGCTGCCTACCTGCTCTTCTACCGCCGTCGTTCCGAGACCCCCCTGGGCGGTCCCCGCTTCAAGCAGATCTTTGACAAGTTCGACAAGGCTGGTGAAGAGGACGAGGAGGACGACACCGACTCGGGGGAAGATCAGCGTCTCGTCGGGGGCTCCTCCCTAACTGGATCGTCGAGACTTGGGATCGGAGCCGAAGCAACTCACCCGCGCGGAAATCGTGGTTTGGCTACTAGCACAATGTCTACAGCCAACCACGGCGGCGATGATGACGACTTGCCGCCTTACGAGGGCAGCTCTAGCACCAACGTCGGCAGCGACAACATCCAGAACAGCATCGAGGATGAGGGCATTGGCATGATGGACCACACCGACGGCGCCAACGGGTTTCAGGCCGCGCAGCCCTGGAACTGGAACTCGCTGGAGTCCGCCGACGGAACCAACAACTCTCTCGGTCTGGAGGGCTACGGCAGCGACGACGCCCAGCCGGATTCCTCGGACGACCGCGAAGCTGGCAACGACACGGACATGCAATTCGACGAGACCATGGGAGATTACGAAACCGCCCAGGAGGCTCCGCCACCGCCGCCCGACTTTGGTGCCCAGGTCGGTCTCTCCGAGATCCAGAACGCCGCCTGGGACCGTCAGAACAAGACCCAGGTCATTTCCGTCCCGGCCGCCAATGATGACGCCGCCTCTACGGAGGCAGCCGAGATTCATCTCGACGACGATGTAGAGCAGCAGCAGCAGCAGCAGCAGCCTAGTCGCACGCAGCCTTAGGGGCTCTAGGTGATGGCCTTTCAAACCGTAGGATATTGCGTATCTTCGTGGAAGAGTGGGAGGGTTGGGGTCCCGGTTCGGCGTCGCAAGAGAGCATATGGAAGCCCGGACGCATATCAAGACGCGAGCATGACTTATCGTCATCATGGGTTTATGAACACGAGGAAACGAGAAGAGGGGTCTGCGGAGGCATTACTCTAAAAGAAAAGCAAGAGGATACAATCGAGGCGTAAATAGAGATAGAGCCCCCTCACGCCCTGGCATACGCGAGGCTGGTCTTTGGTCTCGCTTTCATGTTGTTGGAGTCTCGGATGCATTAGGCACGTAGGTATGACTTTTGAGTATTCCGGCTCGCTATAGAGAGGATGTAGCTTGTTTCGTGACCAGGTGCCTGCGTCTCGGTCGTTGTGTGGTGTTGAGGCCATTGTCCCAAATGTTGTTTGCCCTTTATCCTTGATCCTTGATAAGCTTCCACGCAGCCTGTGTAAAGGCTGTCCTCCTAAGGACCGGTGTCTTGATTGAAAGGAAACTGTCATGATAGGCGTGGCCCCCGGGTGTGCCGGCGGACCCTGAACATGGATGGTAACGAGGTCGGTCGCCCCCCATGGAGCAGTGGAAGTCACGAGAGGGTGTCTGGGCCAGGTATCTCAAACACCCTACCTAAGAGGCGCCTGCACAGTGGGTGGCGGTGGGTGTGTGGATGTTAAGAATCCTCGGCTCGCCTTGGCGTTGGTTACCTAACATACCGTGCCAACTTTGTTTGCCTGTGTCATGTGTACTACGTAGTATGTGGGCAGGTAAGTAAGTAGGTTGGTAGCTCTTGCCTAGGTGGCCCATCTCCCTCCATCTGCGTCTCCATCTGCAGATCATATATGCCTTTTGGTGGTCTAGGTAGGACCGAGAAGGTTCCCGTGGGCTCTCTTTCCCTCTCCTCGGCTCGTCATTTGAGCTGTGGCAATCAGCTCAGACCTGGGGGAAAGGCGATACCGATACCGAAAAGAAGCAGAAGACACAAACACGCCGCACAAATACACACCCTCTCCGTCTCCTTCTTGCCAGGTCGCGCGCCCCGGTAGATCTGCTCGTCAAAGCTTTGTGGAACGCTTCTTCTTCTCCTCCTTTGCCTTTCTGTCTCCCGCGGGTGTTCGTGGATCGAGCGAATACGGACAAGGAACGACCATCGACGTCACCTCCCCCCGCTATAAACGACTGTCAAACATGCGCGCTGAACATGGGACGACGACAGGTTTATGCTTTTCAATTATCAGTCAACCTCCAAAGGTTATAGTGACTGACATGTCGGGAACGTATCAGCATACGGGCTGGTTATGGACTGTCGGATTCAAAAACCCAGACGGCCTTGCCTGCCGGCCACCGTCCGAGAGCATGGACGGACGCCCAAGTTCCAAACTCAAAGGGGGCACTCGTTCAACCAATCTTGTTGCGTGTCCAAAGTTGAGAGAGTCGTGGGCCTTGACGGCCGCTGACTATTATCGCCCAGGGCGCTCTTCCTGCGTTGTGGGCCGTAGACACGTAATATACCGCAGGGCCGGCGCGGCTTGTCGTGGTGGACCAGCCAGATCTGCGATGTATGCTCTCGCGACGCAACCTCGGCAGCATCGATGGGGGTAGCGTGTAAGATACGATGAGCGGCTTGCCTTCCTTGGAGGGAGGGGGGACTACTTCTGCGGACGGATGGCTCGTTTAGAGACCAGCAAGGGGAACCGCGAGCTCGTAGAGGCTGTGTGGGAAGCACGGTGATGGACAGAGCTGATAGCCTTCGTGGTTTCTGGCCACTTTTCTTCCGGGATGGTTCTAGATAGACCGGGACGAGGAGGCAAAACGGTCATTGCTTCGTAGACCAGGAATCGAGGAGGACCCAGAGATGGTATTTTGCCTTGGAGCGTCCTACGTCTTGAGCCGCAGCAGCACGCGGCACATCATCGAGTGATTACGGCCTCCTCGATACTTTACGGTATATGAGACCATGTGTGCAAGCACGCCAGGTATCAATCATTGGCTATGGACGGCCGGCACCTTCGCAAATCTAGTGGCGGCTACTGCTGTCGTCCCCTCCTCAAGAGTCAACGAAGAGGTGAAGGGTGAAGGACGCCCAGCAGACCCAGCCCTTGCCCGCCCGTCACACAGAATAATCCGGGCCCCGACTCTTGAGAAAGGACGACAGCGGTTAGAGAGACCGTTGGCAGCGGGTAGCGGCTTGCCCCGTTGCTGTCCTCGAGCCGACCCTCAGCACCACGAAAACACCGCTCCCCCCACCCCGGACTCCATATGCCGGGCTCCAGAATCGTCTTCCCCCCGTTTGCATTGTCCTTACCCTTCTTCTGCTCATGTGCCAGAAACTTGTCCATGCCTATTCGTCCAGCAAAGTGCTCACACACCCTGGAAAACGCAAACCACGTCTCACGAGTGCTTCCAGACCCCGAGCCCTGATCGCCGTCCTGAGGTTCACAGCGTCTTGAATAAAACCCACCTCGCCAAACAGATGTCGACGAACGGCACCCACACGAGCCCACGGTCCATATACTGCCCGGTGCCAACCTGATCCCTGATACCGAGATTCCACTCTGCTTCCCGTCCAATACAGGCTATTGAAGCATCACAACATTTCACATACGACCATACCCACTGGAGAACTCGGGATCCCGTCCGCTCTCCCATAGATAAGCCAGTGAGGGCCGGATTAGTAGTTGGGTCGGTGACGACCAGCGAATACCTGGTGTTGTATGTTTTGTTTTTGACGGCTCGTCTAATCACTCGGTTGCGATTGTCTGAGAGCTCTTTGGGCTAGAGAAGAGAGAAGTCGTTCAATTGGTTCCTAGCGTATGATTTTATCTGCCCAGTGGCAACATCACTTGGCCGCCATATAAATTGCAAGGCGAAATCAACCCCCGATGGAGAGACGAAAAGTTACGGGACACGGGGAGGAGCCCCAGGACTCGGGGCTTTCCCTCTCATCCCTCACTTCCCGGAACCCGCCCCGAACACCGTCTCGAGCAAATCGCATTCCGCTATCCGTCAGGTTGGGCTCTCTCTCTTGTCTTCCCGCCCCTACGGATCTTCCACTGCGGCTTATGGGCGTTTCCCGGCCGCCAGACGGACGCCGTGGGGTTCTAGATGCGTTCCCTGATCTCCCCCCCTACCCCCCAACACGCGCTAGAGGTCGTTCGGACGAGGGTGAAGATACAAGTCAGGAAAATGAGAGGCAAGAAGCAAGGGTTCGAGTCTCTCTCTCCCTCTCTCTCTCTCCCTCTCTCTCTCTCCCTCTCTCTCTCTCTCTCTCTCTCTCTCTCTCTCTCTCTTCCCTCGTCTCCAAAAGAGGGTCTGAAAAGGTCGTTCATTGTGATGACGGACAGACCAAGACATTCGCAGTCGGCAACAACAGAACATGGCATGAGGCGTTTGATCGCATGTGTCATCCATAGTCGAAGTGATCTGGAGGGAGCGTTTCCGGTTGAGTGCTGAGAGAAGAAAAAGCCCGCTTGGACCGGGCACGGACGCTTGTCAGCTTGCATGCTGCACCAGAGCGAGCATACTATAGTATCAGGCCGAAGTAAAATATCCCTGCCAGGTACCCTAATGCTTACCCCCCTACTGTTTTAGGTTTAGCTAACATTTGCAGTACTTCTGCTAGCCTACTAGCTGTTAAACAAATTTTCCCCCTATCTATTACTATTACTATTACTATTACTATTACTATTGCTATAGATATATCTAATTACTACTATAGCTAGCTAGCTTATTACTATATAAAGCAGCTAACTAAGGCTAATTACCTATATATACACACCCTCTTTTTTAACGCTAGATTTACTAAGTAATAGATTGCTAAGCAGACTAGATTCTCTATTACCTAGGTTAGGTAGGCTATCTAGTTACTAACAGCCTAGCCCTAAGCTAGGCGCCTGCTAGCCCTTAGTTAGCAGCAGGAAGAGTAGTTAGTTAAGTATATAACTGCTTTACTATAAGGCTAGATAGCTAGCTTTCTGTTATAGGCTACACTATAATAAGTGTAGCTAGGCTAGTGCCTGCTATAACTTACTATTGCTTATAACCAGCTAGAGGGGTGTGCATATATAACGCGTATAAGATAAATACCTATATAAACTATATGTTATTTACACTTTCTACTTTCTCTCCTTAGCTTAGATAAATTGTATTAAGTTGCTATACGCCTGTTGTAAGGTAATACTAGCCTATTATATATCTAAGCTCTTAAAATAATAATAAATACCTTACTAATTATACTATGTAATAAGTATGTAATAAGATAATAAAATAATAATAAGCTATAAGGGTTCTCTGTTAGTAGAGGTAAAAGCTAAAGTTATAGCCTTAAAGTAAGTAATAGTAGAGATAATATAAGAAATAAGAGAGCTTAAAGTAAGGAGCGCTAACCCCTAAGGCGTAAGCCTTATAATTAAATTACATAATAAAGAGTCTTTAGAAGTAGNGCGCCTGCGCTAGCTAAGAACTACCCCTAAATTATTTAGAAACTAATACTAAACCCCCTAAAGTTCTCTAGCTAGCGCTAGGACTTCCCTATATAGTTACGCTAGATACATAATAAGTTATATATTAACAAAGCGTTCTTTATAATAAATTAAGAGGCTTAGTACTTTATTAACTTCTGCTTAGATACAGCGCCTTAAAGAATAGTATTAACCTACTATAAAATAGAGGGAGCCTAAGTAAATTATAACCCTAAAAAGTTCCTAAAGTACTTAGAGCGTATGTATAGCAACCTAAACGTAAAGACCTATATATCTACCTCCTTAATAAGCATTAAGATAAAGAAGTATAAATCCTTTACTGCCTTTCTCCTAAAGTTTAAATAGGTGTTAGCTAAAGCAGGAGGCTACTTATAGCTAAGTAAAGTGTAAATTACACTCCTCTTAAACGCTCTTCCCCTCTATATCTAAAGCGTACTAGTAAGTATCTTACTTTCCCCTGCTTTTTACACTTATATATAATAAGTAAGTAAAGTAGCCTAGAAGGTTAAGAACCTAGCTAGCAGCATACAGCCTGCTTACTAGTACCTACTACCTTAAGCGCTAAAGGATGCTAATAGAGATGTATAAATAATAAGAAGAATAATAGTATATATAGTTAGTAAAGCTAAAGAAAAAGAACGCCTTAAGGCGTAGAAAGTATATATTAAAACACGCTAGTGCTATGCCTGCTAGAAGATTAGACACCTAGCTTATAATTACCTTAACGTTAAGAAGAAGAAGAGTAGGCCTGCCTGCGTAGCTAAAGTAACTACTAAAGTTAAGGAGCTTAAAGAAAGTAATAATACTTATAGTATAGCTAAAAGTAAAGAGGAGTTAGAAAAAGAGTAGCTCTAGAGTAAAATTAGGCTTTAGAGCTAATAAGTAAGAAGCGTGTAGGATAGGAGGAGTTTTAGCGTAGGAGGAGAATAATTAGACTAGCTGCACTATTAGATACCTACGTTAATAAAGGATCCCCTACCTAAGCCCTTACTAATACTAGTTGTAATACTTACGTAATAGTGAACTATAACTTTATGTGCGCTTAGCGCTTTCTGTATGTCTCTTAATAGAAAATCCCCCTAAAAGGGTTTGCTAATAAATTAGCTAGTATAATAGCAGAGGGAGTAGTTATATTTAACCTTAAACTCTATAGATATTACTAGCGTATATATATATATATTATGCATAGCCTTAATGTTAATATGTTCTTAGGGAAACCTTAGATAGAATATAACTGCGCTGTTTATAACGCTATAAAGCATACTATATACTATAGGTAAGTAGACCTTACGTTACGCCTAGTTAGCTAATAAGAGTCTGTAATAGTATGTAAAATTAGAGCTATATAAGTAATTAAAGCGCCTACCTTTATAGCTATCTGTTATAGGGCTATACATAAGGACTACGCTGCCTGCTGTAACCTATCTATAAGAAAGATAAGTAAGGACTTATAGGCGTTCTCTTAGATTATAGCAGTTAGCCTTACTAATATAAAGAAAGCCTTATAGCTAAAGTTAGATAAAAAGGTAAAATAAGCTGCTAAAGTTGTAGTACTACTGTAATAGGTACGTAATAAATATAGTAACTTATTTAACTCTAACACCTTAATAAAAGTGCCTCTATGCTAACTTAGCTGTAACTACTATATAGACTTAGAACTAGAAGCAACCCTACTATAGGGCCCCCTTTATAGTATATTAAGAGAGGAATTATTAGTCCTAAAGAAGACCCTAGAGGACCTCCTTAATAAGGGCTTTATCTAAGTAAGCAGCTCTATAGTAGGGGCGTTAGTGCTTTTGGTATGCAAACTAGGCAGTAGGTTACGCTTTTGCTGTAATTACTAAGCGCTAAATGTAATTATAAAGAAGGACTGTTATCCCTTACTACTTATCTTTAAGACTCTCTATTATATAAGATTAGCTAAGTAGTATACTAAAGTAGATATAGTAGCAGCCTTCTATAAGATGTAAATTACAGATAGTAATAAGTATAAGACTGCCTTTTATATATAATATAGGCTTTTTAAGTAGTTAGTCTGCCTCTTTAGGCTAATAAACATACCTATAAACTAGTAGCGCTTTATAAACAGCTTGCTCTAGGAGTTTCTTAATAACTTTATTACTATATACCTTAATAATATCCTTATTTATTCTAATAGGATAAAAGAGGACTATAAATAGAAGGTCTGTTAGGTTCTTAAGAAGCTCTATACAGTAAGGCTTAGCCTAGACGTAGGGAAGAGTGACTTTAGCGTAAAGAAGGTAAAGTATGTTAGCTTTATCCTAGAAGCTAGGAAGGGCGTCTTAGCAGACCTAGAAAAGGTGTGCGCTATTTATAAGTAGTTAGCACCTTAATTTGTTAAAAGCGTAAGAAGCTTCTTAGGTTTTGCTAACTATTACTAGATGTTTATACCTAACTACGCTAAGGTAGTTAAGCTAATAACTTACCTTACTAAGAAGGGTGTATTGTTTGTATAGTCTGTAGAGTATGCTGTAGTATTTAAGGAGCTAAAAAACTGCTTTATAATAGCTTTATTACTATAAAACTTTAACTTAGACGCCTTAATGTTTATAGAGACTAACTGCTCTAGGTTTGCACTAGAGGGCGTCTTAATGTAAGTAAATAATAAGGGTAAGTGCTAACCTATTACTTTTTACTTATAAAAGCTTATACTAGCGTAGTATAACTACCCTATCTATAATAAGGAGCTATTAGCTATACTAGATTACCTCTAAGCGTAGAGAGTAGAGCTGTGTAGCTTAAAGGAGCCCTTTAAAGTAATAGTTAACTATAAGTCCCTTAAGTACTTTATAAAAAAGTAGAAGTTAATAGAGCGCTAAAGCTGTTAGGCTAAGATGCTTACTAAATATAACTTCTGTATTATATACTAGCCTAGTAAGGATGTAAGTGTTCCTAATGTGCTCTCCTAGTGTAAGTAGGACGCCCCCCTTATGTAGGATAATAACTACTAGTAGGGATATATTATCTAAATAATTCTAGATAAAGTGCAGCTAGTAATAGCCTGCTGCGTAATAGAGGTACCTCTAGCGCTGTATGTAGAGGTATTTAAGAATAAAGAATTATAAGCTTTGTAGGTTGTAATGTAGGATAGTAATGCTGTCTTCTAAGTAGTGTATGCAGCTGTCTAGTAAGAGGACTGCTTACTCCTACTAGACCTCTAGTTATATATCTAGATTGCAGACTGCTGCCTTAATAACGTAAAGTAACTTACCTAGAGGGGAAGGATATAGGTGTTAGGTAATAATAACCTTAATTCCCTCTCTAATAGCCTATATACCTAGTTAGTATAATAGAGCTATAATTTAACTATAACTAGGTATTTAGGTAGAAATAACACCTTAGAGATACTTTTATAGAGGTTTTACTAGCTAGGTTAGTTGTAGATAGTGTAGCGTTTTGTCTGTAACTATAACGTATGTAGGAGCAGTAAGATCTATTGTAACGTAAAGAAGGGCCTTTTATAACTGCTAAGTATACTTAAGCACTTAAAAAGCAACCTCTTAATAGATTTTATTATAGACCTCCTACTGTCTAGCCTAGACTACGCTACTAACATGTAGGTTATTATAGACTGCCTAAGAAAGTTAGTAACACTTAAGCTAATAGTAATAATAGATATAGAGGTATACGCTAAAAGATTCCTAAGTTACTATTATTGCTTCTATAGTATGCTAAAAAGTATTATTAGTAATAGAGGGAGTAACTAGATAAGTAAGTTCTAGCGTAAGTTTTATACACTTACTAGTATTAAGTAAAGACTAAGTATGTTATACTACCTGCAGAGTAATAGGGCTACTAAGCGCTTTAACTAAGAGATTTAAGTAATATTACATACCTACGTAAGTTACCTTTAAGAGGATTAGGTGCGTTAGACACTAGTTATGTAACTAGTAATTAATAACTACACTACGTTAGTAATTAGGTTAAGCCCCTTCTTTATAGAATATAGTTACTATATAGACCCTATTGTAGTTAAAGAGAGTGCACTAAAGATAATAGATATATACAAAAAGGTTGCTAAAAGACTTATGTAATAGATAACTAAAGTAACTTTAATAGTATAAGCAGTAATAGCTGCAGCTTAGTAATAAACTAAAGAATTAGCTAATAAGCAGTAAAGCGTAGCTAAAAGGTTTAAAGTAGGTAATAATATATAGTTATTAATATGTAACTACTGCTCTCTATAACTAAATTGTAAGCTTAATTAGCTATACTACTATTACTAAGTTACTAAAGTAATTAGCCCCCTTATAGTTAAACTTAATATACCTAGTAATATCTATAACTAATTTTATATAGACCTATTATGCTACACTAGGAGTAACTCTTTACTAGGCTAGAAAGCTTATAATATATAACCTCCCCCTTTAATAGAAGACAGTAAGGAGGAATAGTGTGTTACTAAAATAATTAGTATGTAATAGTGTAGTAGAGGAAAAGCAAAAACATGCTAGGCGCTAGTGCGCTAGGAGGGCTTTACTAAAGCTATATAGGAACCTATTAAATTAATTAAAGACACTATAGCCCTAGACTCCTTTAAAGAGAAGTATAGACCTATTAACGTCTATAATAGGGGTAATATATATATATAAAGGAAGATAAGAATGTATAATAAGTAGATAAGTAATAAATCTCTATTAAAAGGCTGCAGCCTGTAAAGAATAACTAGGCCCTATAGGGTAAGCAGTAGGGCTGTATAGAATAAGCGCGCTTAGAGCGTGTAGGAGACTCCCCTACTAGGAGTCTCCTAGCTTAGGGGAGGGGCTGTAACTAAAGTTAGTAGTAATAAAGTTAATAAACTAGGAATATAAAGTTAGCGTAAGAGTTATATAGGAGAGAGTATAAGATTAGTACTTACTTTCTTAAGAGAGACTAAGATCTTCTTAACTGTAATAATAAGGTGCTTACCTTAGGTAGCTGTAAGACTACCTAGGTAGGAAGTAACCTTACTATATGTATTATTAGTAGTAGTAGTAGCAGCCTAGGTGGTAGCTGTAGCAGCAGTAAAGGCTAGGAAGGGGGGAGTAGGTGTAGTAGATATAGGGGGTGTATTATTAGACGTGCTGCAGGCGCGCTTTCTATATGTCTTCTTAGCGCTCTTCTACGCCTCCTACTCTAAGTTAGTTATAACCTTCTAGGCCTTAATAGCTAGCTAGAAAGAGGTGTGCTCTATAGAGCTAAAGGTAGTTAGGGTAGTAGTATAGGTAGTAAGAGATATTACCTTATAGAGGCCTAGGGAGGCCTTAGGGATCTAGGTTATATTAGTAAGGCGTAAGATTTATATAAGTAGTAAAAGATATATAGGTTAGTAGCTATAGTTAGACTGTATGTAGAGAAGATAATAGTGCCTATAAGTGTTAATATTCTTTATGTATTATATAGCAGTAGGGTTGTATGTAAGGCAGTAAGTATATAGGAAGTAAGGGTGTATATAAAGGATAGTTAGTATGTAGGTAGGGGTAGCAGTAAGGGTAGCAGTAGGGGTAGAGGCGTTAGTATAATATCTCTTTATAATAGGAGAGCTGTAGTTAGCCTTATTAGCCTTATTATTATTATTATTATCCTAGCTAGGTTAGTTAAATTACGTAATACACTTACTAAAGAGGTAACTTACAGTAGGGGTAGGTAACTAAGACTTAGGGCCTAGAGGAGTAATAAGGTTAAGGGCCTTATTATCCTTAGGGGATAGGGAGCAGCTAGGGATTATAAGGGGCTGTCTTATAAGTTAGTAACTAATTAGTAGTTTACGTACATGCGTGTAGGCCTATATAGGAATTAATTTACTTATAGCTATTATAAATTATCTAATTCCTATAATAGATAACTAGTAATTAGTAAAAGACTAATAAAAACAAAAGGAAAGCGTAGCTACGTATAGGATAAATACTTATAATATTAATAAAAAGGCTAGTAAAGAAAAAGGAAGAAAAATAATAAGCCTGCTAGCCTATAAGAATATTTAGTAGGCTGTTTCTTAAATTACAGTATATAACTGTTAAGGGCTAGTAGAGCCCTATAGCGCAGGAGGGGAGTATATATTATAGGCTACGCTACAATAAGTGTAGCTAGGCTAGTGCCTACTATAACCTACTATTGCTTATAACTAGCTGGAGGGGCGTGCATGCATAACGCGTATAAGATAAATACCTATGCAAACTATACGTTATTTACACTTTCTACTTTCTCTCCTTAGCTTAGATAAATTGTATTAAGTTGCTATACGCCTGTTGTAAGGTAATACTAGCCTATTACACTTTCTATAGCTCTCTATAATCCTCTTTAAGGGTAGATATAGAGAGTATATAATCTATAGCACCCTCTACTGCCTAGGATATTAAAGATATATAGCTAGAGTAAAGCCTATAATAACTAGAGAGACATACTAGAAGCAGCTTAGCTAGGCCTAGGCCTATCTTAACTAAAGTATCTAGGACTAGATAAGGGTCCTTTAGACTAATAAGACTTAGGTTCTTAGTAGTAACTATAGGAAGGTCTATATAACTAGGTAAGCAGATAAGGACCTTAATCTAACCTGTATTATTAAGAGACCTCTAAGGAGGAAAAGCTAGATGTTTTAAGGCAGCTTTGTAGGTAATAGGAAAGGTCTAGAGATAGTATAGGATACAGACTAAGGGACTATAACTGCTAAAGGATATTAGTAGTATATTATCCCTTTTATCTATACTTATACCTAGTAGTAATATCTAGAGTCTAATATAAGCTTTATCCTTATGTAAGATAGGGCTTCTTTATATACTGCCTATAGTACTTTTAAAGAGCTAGATACTTAAGGTATAAAGGTTATTAACTTCCCTCTATACTTACTAGATCTTAACCTTATAGAGCTATACTAGAAATAGATAAAGGACTATCTATAGGTCTATTATAGGTATATCTAGCAGCTACCTTGCTAGCAGCTCTATAGGTAGGTAAAAGAGGCTTAGGACGCCCTACTAGAGGAGTATTACTAGCAGCAGCTGTTAACTATAAGGGATAGATACTAGGTAGTAATTAACGCAGATAGTAGGCATACGTAATTCTAACTTTTAGCTAGGCTAGGCAGCTATGGAAGGGGATGGAAGATGTATCTAGATTACGTTAGCTATAGGGGGTATAGGGGGGGATAACATTACAGGGAAATTTTACTTACCCCTGTAACCTTCGTACACCTCCACAGGGATCCCGAACGTTAGCTCGGGCAGGGGCCCACTGTTTACCTAAGCTGCAAAGATATCTGCTTATCTAAACAGTGGGCCCCCAGCCAAGCTAACGTCTGGCATCCCTGTGGAGGTGTAGATTCGCTTCTGCACCCTTTCTCGAGTGTGATAGGGCGTGGTGCGACGAATAGATCACTCCTTGACGTCTCATGGAGGGAGGCGAGGTCGGAAGGGAGGCAAGGTCGGAAAAGGAAAGGAAAGGTGGGATGGGCTTCGGCATTCCCTGTCGACCCGGCAATCCATCGATGAGCGCAAGGCTGACCAGGTGCCGACAACACCAGAGAAGCTCAAGGAGGGGATGTAAAGGGAAAAGAGGATTTCTCCGGACGGGTCGACAGGGCTGAAACGAACTGTGGGCGGCGAACCATCTCATGGACCTCAACTCAAAGGTCTAGGGACCATTCCCCCTTGCCCTCCGCGTCTTCGACCCCCCATCGCGTGTCTGCTCGACAAGCAGGCAAGGCACTTTTGGCTGAGTCGTTCGTTACACCCGCGTCGTGACGCCCAGATGTGGCTGGAGCCGTATCTCCACAGGCCGGGCGAGTTGAACGCCCAATGCTCAAGCATACCAAGGAGGGCCCAGGGAGCCCGGATTCGTGGGCATCGGAGGGGACCACGGGCAAGGAATGCACATGGGAGGTATTAGCATGGGCAATGGCGATATCTCTCTCCATGCACCAACAACAGGTAGTGGTATGCGATCGGTGCGTGGAACACGACGCATGTGTCTCAGGTTGGCGCCCTGCGCCGAAGCAACGTCCAGTGAGAAACGTCGAGCGGTCTAATGCAAATCGACTTTGAGTGGAGAGTCCCGTCAGACCGGGTAGCGGGCAAGCATGGCGGTCGATGGATGGTATCGAACGAGTAAGCTGGCGGCGGCGACGAGTCGCCCAAACCCAGCCGCGTTGCGGAATGCCGGTTTCTGGTCGAAATGGTTGTTGTAGATGGAACAGAGTTCTTGTCCCAATACTCCGATAGGACATGTGGCACCCGCTCTCTCGCCCAGCATAGGTCCTGGACGGGGTGGGAGATGCGGCGTGCGGACGGCGGCATTTCGGTCGGCAGAAAGTGTTTCTTCGGACGGCGCGGGCGTACAATTGCGGGCATGGCGATGAGGCCGATCAAGTCGCGGGCCATGAGCTGCGGCCATTGTATCCGTAATTATGGATAATCTGAGCAAGCGGGGAAACGGAGAGGGGGGNGTGAACTGTCAAGTCAAGCCAGTGATGAAATTCGGCGCCTCATGACTCTGTGACGCCTCGAACCAGATACGCACGTACGGGCAAAGATGCGGATATCTGGTGTATTGGAGCCAAAAGAAAGAATACTACAGCATCCCTAGCCAGAGATTGGTGTAGAGATGGGCGCCCTGTGGGTTCGTGTATGCAGTGTAGTGTAGTGCAGCCGATTTGTTGCCCTTGCAGGAGCTGGAACAAATTCGAACCCGCACTCTGCTTCTTCTCAGCCAACCATGTCGAGGAGGAGCTGGGAAAAGGTTGGACGTCGTTTATCGCCGCGCGGTATGCCATAGGTCATGTCATTGGCGTGCGGGCGAGAGCTGAGATGAACCCTCGGAGGCTTGAACAAGCGCCAGCGGTGGCCAAAGGCTGGACGAGGGTTACGGGGGTCCTCACTTGGGACGACAAAACGCCATGACGGAGATTCGTCGCGCCCAAAACGGCGAAACAGTGAATACCAACCTTCTTGGGAGCGCACGTAAGTTGGTGTTAAGACGGTTGTTGGCTGGATCAACTACACCCGGCCGCAGATTGCCCTCGCGTTACTTTTTGAAGGGTAGCTGCGAAGCGTAGGCCATGGCATGGGTCATCGTTACAAATACACAGCAAGAGGCCTGCTGCGCGGGATCCAGAGCAGACTCGGTCTTGTCCTCTGTCTGTTGCTCGCCAAATGGTATCGTGGGGGTGTCTACGAAGGCCGACGAGACAAGCAGGGAGTCGGACTCGCCGAGCGCATCAGAACCGTCGATCAGTATGTTGCCCTATTCGTTGAGGACTGAAGAAGTGAGCATTCGTACTGCGTCTCGGAATATCGTTTTCGTACGAGAAGCTCTTTGATATTGTTATTCTTGTCGCAAACAGACGAGGCTTTTCCCACCCTAAACTTTCGTCAGAAGGATCGGGGAAATGCCAACTAATGCCTAGGTCGATCGCGTCTTGTGTGGCGGGACCAAGAGCGAGTGTGACGTAGAGAGACTCTGGCACGTACTTGTAGGGCCTTGTCCACAGGAAGCAATATGTCCCCTAACAGCCCCGGACCACGGATTGCGTTTTCGAACCTTGATGAGCTCCGCCGAAGGGGGCGGCAAATATCGACTTGTTGTCGGCATCGCAATGGGAAGAGTGTTATTGTCAATATACTGTACTTGATGGTGGAAAGGTTCGAGGGTCCCAGTACTCTGCCAGCTGACGCGTGGTCTGGGTTTTACGGCGGGCGACAATTCTTTCGTAGCCCGACACCCTTGAAGAGAAGAAACCGTCGAGGGGACATCCGTGAGGTCGTAGTACTACGTAGTACGTGCAGTGCAGTATGGGGCGGGGATTCCTTGCCGCCGGGTCATCAGTGGGTGTGCTGTGCAGGCATATGTGGTGGGTGGTTCTAAGCGTAGAGTACGTCCCGAAGACAATTTACAGGTAGACACCAACAGGCGCCTGATCATGAGGTGGTGCGTGCTGAAAGAAAGCAAAAATCTCGTGGTGGTGCGCGGTGTTCCGCGTCTCGTCACACTCACAGTCGGGCCTGGCAGGGCAGAGAACAGGGCACAACCAGGCCTAGATCGATTCTTGTGGAGGGAGCAAAGCAGGGGACGTTTGCACCAAGGGATCACAAAAGACGACAACGATGGTGTCCGTAACGTGCCATCGGCCCATCAGTCTTTGCCCCTTCTCCGCCTCCACATTGCTTCTGGAAGACGCGAGGAAGGAATGGATCAAGGATCATCGGCGACATTGCGAAAAAGTGGATAGCAATCTGCGACCAGGGCAACGACAGAGCCATGTTTGCCATGATGCCGTGATGAAAAAAGGTGGGCGCGGGGTGGATTCGTTGCGTGGCAGGCTGGTCCCAGCCTCAGCCCCGGGGAGGCCAGCATTGGCAATGCCAATGGAGCTTTCACGAGACGCCTTCCCCCGACTATCTTGCGCGCCGGGGTTCCGGAGTTTAGAGGGACTTGCGGTGGCCGTCAGTGGCAATCAATGTTTGCAGCCTCGAGCCGACGGGCTGGCGGGAATGAAACGCAAGTGTGGCAGAGCGAACGCATACATCGTGCATACAGCGCGACTGCTGGCGGCAAGATGAGACGAAGACGGCAAGCTCGAGGACAACTGGCGCCGGTTGTTGGTTGCTGGTAGGCCTGGCTGGGTGAAGCGAATGGAATGCGATTGTGTCAGAGAGATGGTTGTTTCCGGCGGGTAGCAATGGAGATGGCATGGAGAAGTCGACGCATACATACCGTGTACTCATCTTTCCCGCAGGCAAACATACTGCGTTCGTGTTTTTTTATTGTCCCTCCAGGGATTCCGTTAGTCAGACGGTGTACTCGATGTACTAACTCCAAAACCATTTGGTTTTTTTCCCTTTCTGAGGACCATGGGCAAGGGGTTCGAACGATCCAGGCCCTCAGGGCACTGTCGTTGTTCTAAAAAAAAAAAAAAAAAACCCACCACGGTTTAAATTGCGAGAACCCCATTGTTCGCTTCAGTGCGTTCCAGCAGTTGAGTGTTTCCCTACTTGAGTGAGCGCGCTGCTCGGACACGTGACGAGGTAGATTGCCTGCTGGATGACACACGTGAAGTGAAGTGCCTGCCTGGTCGCGCTGAGTAGGTACCTACTAACCTGTCAAGGTAGGTAACCAGCGGTACCTACTTTACCAGGTAGCCAAGTAGCGTACAGATGGCGACGTACGCGAATGTGGGTGCCGGTGCGCCACGGCCCAGTCTCGCTGGTGCTTCTTTCCCTCGCGGCGAGATGCCGCCTTCGCGTCGTTTCTAGTGTACTTCGTACAGAGCTTCTCTAGGCTCCCACGTTTACACTTGCATGCCTGGCCCCTTCCCTCCTCCTGCAGCAGTCACAGTCACCGTCATTGGATCCCGGCTTGTGCCCCTGTCCCTGTCCGTCCTTGACGTGCTTGTACCCTGCAAACCCTGTTCCCAGCAGTTCCAGTGCCAATCCTTGGTGCGCCGCCGACCTCCCCCCTTTCGAAGGCTTCCATACTTTCGATCCATGTTCCAGAAGGCGACCAGACAGCAGGGTGCAGGGCTCGCTCTCCCCCTTCCCACCCAAAAAACCCATGGAACACTACACCCCTCCCTGTCGCCTTGCCGGAATAAGATAAGCGACTGTGTGTCCATACAATGGACGTACATTGTGTACTCTGTAAGTAGTCGTGAGAACTGGCAGTTTATCGGCCAGTCAATTGCATCCTAACTTTATCATCTATACTGACCTGATCTTGGAATCTCGAAAGAAAGAATGGACTATTTCCCAGATTCCATGAGACGTACGGAGAATTGCGCAGAACAAAGAGATGCCGGGACAGCAGTCAACCCGGCAGCCACAGGTGGGACAACGTACTTTTTGCGGCCTCGACCCCCCCCCNGCGCGCCGACGCTCTCAGGCTTGACCAAATTCGACTGTGGCATTCCGGTTTTCGAACCGAACCGATATTGTGAGCCCGTCGCTCCTGGCGGGCTACTGAACATCCCTCTTCCCCGGTGCTGTACCGTCCAGGTACCAACCAGTCTCTGACTTGCACACATTAAGGTACTCGCATAGACAGCTGCCAGTAATGGCGCGCCGGCCTGACAATCCCATCAGAGCAGGTGCATGCCAAACTCGGTCGAATCCGTCGCTTGTTGCCCAGTTAGTTGCGTGTCCACTGTCCGCACCCGTCGTGACTTCTCGAGACGAACATCGTCGCATTTGAAGGCTGGCTAGTCACCATCCGCTAGCAAGCACCGAATCAAAAGCTCACCCCATCTGGCGTACGTAGTATGCTTGTGTCTCGCGGCACTCTCGACTTGCAGCGGCCTGCTGCGGACGGGTACAGGCGACCCATGATTGAGCAAAAGAAATAATGAGACGGAGGGATTGCCAAAGATGGACCACCCGGAATATGCTCCATAGCGCTGCCTGTCTGGCCTGCACTGGAGCCTCAAAGTGCCTTGCCCTGCCGTGTTTTGCCTCATGCAGTGCTGTAGTGGCACTCTGCAATTACTCGTCGAGGCCGAACTGGACCGCGCCGCATCAGCATGTTCTCGACAGAGCACAGAGCAACCCAGTACCTGAGCTTCCAGACTGTCTTTGCCTCTGGCCTTCCGAGTTTACGACTGAACTGGCTTCCCTCTGTCGTCGGGTCTCTTCCTCGTCGTCGTCGTCTTCGGTCTCATGTTCTCTTGCCCTCTCACTCTACTCGCTGTTACTTGCTGCATCCATCTAATCCTCCTCGAGATGCGCCAGTAAAACCTTGGTCATTTTCAGAGCAAGATCCTTGGGTAGTGCGCTACCTGCCCAAATCCAACAGGCTACCGATGTCGTACCGGACCTTGCCTTGTCCTGCACTGAGGTATATTTCCTTGGTTAGATCAGGGTGCTTGTAGACGCTACCGCTTGACGTCCGCCACTGCCATTGGATCTCAGCTTAACTAACCACTTCCACCACCACTACCACCACCAAGTTCGCTCTCTCACTCTTGCTCTGCCAATCTCATCCGCATTCGCCAATTTCTCGCCCATTCCTGTCGTTCCTTTCTCTTTCTTGTGGACATCCTCGTCTCCTCTGGCCCGTTCGATGTCTAGGTGTCGCGAATGAGCAGGAAGGGCGCCAGCATCACACCTTGTTGCGCACGCAGTCGCCCCCCCTTTACTTATTCGGTCGCTCGAACTCAGAGTCGCCACCGGGACGAAAAATCCCTTTAAAAGAGTGCACTTTATAGTATAGTAAGTATCCGCAAGTGGTATTTGTTCGTTCCTCTGCAAAACTAGTCCCGCTTCTCTATCTTACTTGACTTGTTCCCTGTTGTTTCTTGTTCTGCCCCCGCCTTGCTTTGTTGGGCCGAGTAACTGGAGGCGTGTTGTGGTGCGGTAGAGGGTACCGTACGGAGTACCTCGGTACCTATCCGGGTACATGGACGGGAGGGGAGGCGAACCAGTGCACCAGCCCGGCCAAGTAACCTGTAGGTGCCCAGGGAGGTCTCTCCGAGTCTGAGGGCAAGGAAGCTGGGTCTGGTGGTGCTTGTCCGTACATACCTACCTACCTACCTTGGTACCTTGCTGCAGTATTTGCTGTTGCCGTCGCTGTTGCCGCCCTCCCAGCGCGACGAAGCGCAGAGCAGCGTACCTCTAGCCTTTCCAGTTTCCTTTTGCAGCCTACCCACCCACCCACTCACCCACCCGCCCACCACCACGCACACGCATGCACACCACACATTCCCAGTCGTCGTAGTACTTGCTTGTTCACACCTGCGCACCACGCACACCACTCACAGAAACGCAGCGGCAGCGCAGACAGAGTCTGTCGTCTCCCTCTCCCTCTCTCTCTTTCTCTTTTCGTATGTGTGTATGGATATGTGTGTCTCTCTCTCCTCCCCCTCTCGCTTTCTAGCACCCACACCCCCTTGCTTAACAATTTCGTACTCGACCTGGCCATTGTACTCCTCCTGACTACGGCCCTGTAGTACCCAAACTTCAATCCTCCCCGTTCAAGTTATGCCCAGTTGCCTTCTTTCCCTTCTTTCCAACTCACACCGGTTTGTCCCAGCCCTGTTGTACGTAGCCTGCCCTCGTGATATCACGTCGCTTTGCCGTCGCTACCCTTCATGTGCTCCGCTTCTCTGTTGTCCAGTTTCTCGTCTATTCGTACTCTCTCCTCTCCTTCTTTCCTGCAAAACTAACGAGTCGATGCGGTCGCCCGTCAACAGCACCTGGCATAGGTAGCGAAGCCTCCACCTTCGTCTCGAATACACAACGAACTTTCCGCGCGACGGCACCCGCAACTGCGAAACGACAAATCAGCCACCCTCCCGATTGCTTCAACTCTCTGGGGCAACGTTCGACTTGGTTCTCGAACAATTCCGCCCATTACCTCGGCCAATCCAACTTCGTGCGACTTCGATCTATGCCAATTTTGATGACCGACAGAACGACTGCGCCGCTGTTCCATCGTCTTCGTTCGGGGGGGACAACCCCATTGATGCGAGTCCTGGTCGACAACTCGACCACGCCTGCGTTCCAAATATCTCGATTCTTGCACCACAAAAACTTGCGACTTCGCATTGTTCGTCGCACACGACGTACCCATTGCGATACTACAGGCGTTGCGCCGCTGTGCTTGCGATCTTCCAGATAGGACCGGGTGGCCGTCCTCTACTTGTCCCGCTGCAAGAGCCTACCGACCCGAGCGTGTTCAATCGCATCGTCACGCTCGTAAACCTCCTCGCCCTAGTGGCCAGAGCGCTCCGGTCGCGAGACTGGTTGCTCCCCGAAGCCATTATGGACAATGCTACGTGCCACGTCGTCTACGTGAACCGCCAGGTTCGCCAGGACAGGCTCATCCTCCCCGATGCGAAGGACGCCCATTTGCCTAACGGAGGCGCAACCGACGTGGAGGAGAATGACGAAATTCGGAAAGATGCCACACTCCTGCTGGAAACCTTTGGAGAAGGTAGGCTCGGTTCGAATTCGTACCCATAGCATAACGTACTAATGATCCGCCACAGTCTACCTGTGTTCCACGGGCTCAGCATGCATCTCCACGCTTTTTCAGCTCTCCGACGATGCCATGATGGACCTAACGCCGACCCTTGTCCTCATTGATGTGCCCCACGATGAACGGCTGCCCAAGATTCGCTCAAAGACTAGATCGCCTTCGCCGCATTCTCGCCCGGCCACTGCCGACATCGACATACATACACCGGAAGAGGAGGTATACGGCCTCAAACTGCTGCAGAGGATCATGACCGAGGCGCACCTTCGTAGCCTTTCGAAGCTGATCGTCCCTATCCCTATTGTGAGCTTTTCCGATTTGAAGGACGCCGTCCCGGTCGGCGACGATGCGAAGCCCAAGTCTCAGTTGGTAGTCGACCGCCGCCTGATCATTCGCTGTCTCGACCTTGGCGCTGTCGATGTCATCATCAGTCCTCTTCACTTGAAGTGCATCACGAGTCTGGAGATCCACGCTTATAGGGCGCATAAGGAAGCTGCCCGAGAACAGCAGGAGATGCTCGAGGTACGCCGCGGACGGAAGCGATCATGGGTTGGGGTGAACGAGGAGAAACCCTTTTCTTACCTCAGAGAAGCCATGGTATCCGGGCTCATGAGGGGCATTTGCCGGTCCGGCGCCGATTCGGATGATGATCGAATCTCTAATGTAAGCATCGCCGTCTCCACCGATCGCCAAGCCGCCGTCGCCGCCGCTGTTGGCAAATGGCACTTTTGCGCCCACAGCTTCACGGACGACGAGCTCCTTGTGGCAGCCATGGTCATGTTCAAGCATGCGTTGACCATGCCGGAATTGGACCGTTGGCGGATACCAGCAGGTGAGTGTCTTGCGCCCTACCGCCACCAGTGCTTGCGGGCATCTGCTGACGAGTTGCCCTAGATCAACTGATTAGTTTTTTGGTCGCCTGCCGGGCCGCATACAATAACTTCGTCCCTTATCACAACTTTCGCCATGTCGTCGACGTCTTGCAGGCCACCTTTCACTTCTTGGTCCGCGTCGGTACCCTTGCCCCTTACCCTGTTGATCCTTTGGCAGAAGCAGACACGACCGAGAAGTCTCCAATGGCAAACCTACTCCATCCGTTTGAGGGCTTGACGCTCTTGATCACGGCGATAGGACATGACGTTGGCCATCCCGGTGTCAACAACGGATTTTTAGTCACCCTCAACGCCCCCTTGGCCCAGTTGTACAACGACCGTTCCGTGCTCGAGTCCTTCCACTGCGCTGCCTACTCACAGATCCTTCGAAGGTATTGGCCAAGCGCGTTTGAGGATACCAAGATGAGGCGCCTGATGATCAGCTCCATTCTTGCTACCGACATGGGTCTGCATTTCGACTACATGAAGAGGCTCGGGGACACCCAAGAAAAGTTGGATGTTAGCAACTCAACCGATGGGTGGAACGGACGTATGCTTGAAGAACAAAAGGCATTAGCTTGCTCATTGCTCATCAAGTGTGCAGACATCAGCAATGTGGTAAGTGGCCCGATCTCCCTCGCATCACCACTAAATAACCATGGGGTCTGCAGGCAAGGAAACACGAAACTGCTCTGAAGTGGATGTATATCCTCTCAGATGAGTTCTCTCGCCAAGCCTCTATGGAGAGTGAGCTGGACATCGCCTCTTCTCTACTATCGCCTCCGAAAAAGGACACCATGTCGCTGTCCAAGGCGCAACTGAGTTTCATGAACATGTTCGCCATCCCTCTCTTCCAAGGTGTCGCGGATATCCTTCCGGCGATGAAATACACGGTGGACGAGCTCGAGGTCAATAAGAGTCTCTTCGAGCAGCGCATCCGAGACGAGCAGGCAAAGGAGGATCCCACTCGCAAGAGGCTTCTTCGCGATGGAGCATTTTCCCCGCGAACTAGGAGTATTGCCACGGGGCCAGAGAATAACAGAGAGTCCATGACCCCGCGAGTGACGACACCCTTAGCGGAGCTCGTGACGCCGCCACCTTTCCCGGTGGACGAATCACGCCACGGTGATCAAGACGTGGAACAGGAACCTGCGGATCTGGCGGACCGGTCTCTACATGCGTTGGAGTCTGGAGAGGACTTGAAGGGGGCTAATGGCATCGTGACGTCGTTCGATTCGGTGGCAGATTTTGCAGCAAGCGATCCCTTCCGCTGTCGGGACAGGGCGAGTAGCTCCCCCGATAATCATCACGGCCACAATGGAAAGCAACGATGCAGCGAGACGACGGACGGAAGCACGACAGGTCCATACACCGGGGACTGGGCATCGCAGGCAACGAGCGCGACGACCGGCAAAATGCCACTGTCACCAAGTACCCAAGGCACTAGCATTGTCAGCAGAGAATCCACGGAGCAACTGCCGGACGTACCCACGATTTCAGAACAGAAGCCCTTCACAGAGTACAAGCCAGAGCCCGCGTTCTTGGGACATGAGGGCAATGGCTCTCACATGTCGCAAGGATCCTTTGGCAAACCAGAGGGCGGCAAGGTGGTTAAGAAGAAGTCCAGCAGGTTCCGCATGAACGCTTTCCAATTCTTCCGGCGAAACAGAGCGTCAAGCCCGTCCATGTCGGCAACTGACACAGCTGGCTAACAGTTGTGGAGGCTCTGGAGCGAGAGTTGGATCAGACCTAGCAGCCAAATGCCGACGGCGGCGCTCCACGAGCATAGGAGTCCCATACAACTGCGGTGGTTCACACAGATGTCCCAGTGTTCGATATACCCGAGCCACCCTGTTGTTAATCTAATCGCAACTCAAGATGACTGGGGAAGCGCCGCACACGAACGAATCGACTTGAGAAGCGCAGTATACGGATCTCGCTATATATGTACAGTATGGAGGACGGAGTTAATGCGAGCTTGGGCACTTGAGTGTTATGTCCGAAAAAGGCGGCGGCGATCACCAAGGGAGAGACACGGCCGTAAAAGTCATGAGACCAGATGGCAGGACCTACGACTTTGTTCTTGGGGTGCCTCATTTGTCTGTTCAATTTTGACCAGGCTGAGTGGGAGGCGGCGTTATGGGCGAGTCGGCAGGCTGTGATATGGGGCGGGCAGGCAGGTATTGGGACAGATAAAGAAGATCTGGAATTGGCAGGCGGTTGTGGCATGGTCGTGAGGTGGCTGTTTTTTCTCCTCTCCCGGGGGGGGGGAGCGGGACAAGCGGCATGACCCGAGGGCAAGAGCATGGAGGGGACACGACGGCGTACGGCTGGGACAGGCTGGCAGCTCACGGTAGATGAATACATAGTCTGGCCAGCTTGCTATAGCATTTGGCACTTCGGCTCTTTTCTCTCTTTTCTCGAATCAAAGAAGTGTGGATTGCGCAGACTTGAAATTGCAATGACGTCTTGTACGTCTTTCTTAGGCGGTTGGGAAAACGCTGTACTCCGCGCTCAACGAGGTACCGGATACGCGCCAGGGAAGTTGCAGGAAGGTTGGCCATAAGGGTTCCTCTTCTCATGCAGTTGGGCTTGGGCCGGGGTCAGGCCGGGGCGGACGGGGTTTAGTTCGCCTGATGATGAAAGACGGAGAAGTTGGACCTCGGCGATGTCTTGATTGATTCACGTACGTTATGTAGTGAGCCACAATAAGCGACCTGATATGTTGATGGATTCTATCCTTTCGCATTGTAACTAACGGGGTTGGGCAGGTGATGTTGCATCGTTGAGGCGGGGGTCGTGTGTGTTGCGCGTCGACCGAGGTGAACGGGGTGCACTTCTTAAGGCAGTTAGTTACAGATAGCCATGATACCTGCTTCGGGCAGCTATGCTACGTCCATAGCAACTTGGCACTGGGCGGTTGACCGCAGGTCGGGGGTTGTGTGTGTTGTCATCGGGTTTCTTGAGAATCCTCCCTTCGTCTTGGGGGAGCGACGGGGGTTGTGAAGGCAACGAATCGGTACGCGCGATACGCTTATCAGGGACCAGGAAATGCGGGGCATGCATGGACGGATACCGCAGCAATAGGTCCCAGGCCCAGGCACAGGCTTCTTGTGCCTGAGGTCGTCGTGGGTGAGCACAGCAGGCTGTCGGTACCTGGCATGACGCAGACGACCAAGCAGGGCGGGAGAGACATTGCGGCGTAAGACCGCCACTAACAGAATTGCAGCCGAGGCGTGGTGGAGGGACGTTATTAAGTCTGCAACAGGCAGGTTCTTGTTTTAGCGGCTGAGGCGTGGAGAGGATCAGGTGGACAATGTTCCCCAACCCTCATTTAGCCAACCCGTGGGCCCTGGGGGTGCCCGAACCAGTCGTCGCTCTGCTTTCCGAGCTAGAGCTCCCCACAGCAACAAAGTGCATGAGCCACGGCCCACAAGAGAGGGCCCACCGCGGGTGGGTGTGTCGAGCTGTCGCCTGTCGGTGCGAATGCACCTGCTCCGACAGAACGCACCGCCCCCCAGCCCACCCAAGCTTCCAGGTCGTCTCTGTTGTCACTGCTCACTGCTGTGCTTGCTAGGTTGGGAGATACGCGCGGTGGCAGCACCCAGCCAACCCGCCCACCTCCGTAATGTTTCATTTATTACGTCCGCGAACTTCCTGCCTGTCAACCTCCGTCTGTCACACTTCTCCTCCGAGCTCCCTCCTCCCAAACTCCCTCAACCTCCCAACAACACCTCCCTCTTTCCTCCCCCCCCCCAACCCCCCATCACCATTTCGCATCCTCTCCATCCCGTATCCCATCATTAGATCGTGCATTGTCAAACCTCATTGAGCCAACTGCTTGCCCATCATGAGGTTCTCGGCCTCCGCCATCGTCATCGGCGCCGCCTCCACCGCGGTCGCTTTGGACCAGCAGGTCCTTGGAGGCAACGATAGCCCCTTCGACTCCATCAAGGTCGCCGGCCAGAACTGGCTCTCGACCTTTGAGGAGAAGTTCGGCCAGATGACCACCGAGGCCAAGGCTGTCTGGGACGAGATTACCCTGCTCGCCCCCGACGCCGTCGAGTCCTTCAAGAAGAATGCTATTCCCCCCAAACCCAAGCCCGCCCACCGCAAGTCCGACAAGAAGTGGGATCACGTTGTTAAGGGCGCCGATGTCCAGGATATGTGGGTTGAAAAGAACGGCGAGAAGCACCGCAAGATCGCGGGCGATCTCAAGAACTTCAACCTGCGCGCCAAGAAGGTTGACCCTGCGGCTCTCGGTGTTGATAAGGTCAAGCAGTACAGCGGTTACCTCGACGACGAGGAGAACGACAAGCACCTCTTCTACTGTAAGTTGCCGTCAGACATACTCTCTCATCGCCATCATCTGACCTCGCATAGGGTTCTTCGAGTCTCGCAACGACCCCAAGAACGACCCGGTCGTCTTGTGGCTCAACGGTGGCCCCGGCTGTTCTTCCCTGACCGGACTGTTCATGGAGCTCGGCCCTGCGTCTATCGACAAGCAGCTCAAGATTGTCAACAATGAGTGGTCGTGGAACAACAATGCCTCTGTCATCTTCCTTGACCAGCCCGTCAACGTTGGCTACTCTTACTCGGGCTCCTCCGTCTCCAACACGGTCGCAGCCGGCAAGGACGTTTACGCCCTGCTCTCCCTCTTCTTCCACCAGTTCCCCGAGTACTCCAAGCAGGACTTCCACATTGCCGGCGAGTCGTACGCCGGTCACTACATCCCCGTCTTCGCCTCGGAGATTCTCTCCCACGAGGACCGTAACATCAACCTGAAGAGTGTCCTCATCGGCAATGGTCTGACCGATGGCTTGACCCAGTACGGCTACTACCGCCCCATGGCGTGCGGTGAGGGCGGCTATCCCTCTGTCCTCGACGAGAGCGAGTGCCAGGCCATGGACAACGCTCTTCCTCGCTGCCAGAGCCTGATCAAGAACTGCTACGAGTCCGGCAGTGTCTGGTCTTGCGTTCCCGCCAGCATCTACTGCAACAACGCCCTCATCAGCCCCTACCAGCGTACTGGTCAGAACGTCTATGACATCCGCGGCAAGTGTGAGGACAGTAGCAACCTCTGCTACTCTGCCCTTGGCTGGATCAGTGAGTACCTCAACCAAAACGAAGTCAAGGACGCCCTCGGTGCCGAGGTCGATAGCTACGACAGCTGCAACTTCGACATCAACCGCAACTTCCTCTTCGCGGGCGACTGGTTCCAGCCCTTCCACCGCATAGTCCCCAAGCTTCTTGAGAAGATCCCCGTTCTCATCTACGCTGGCGACGCCGACTACATTTGCAACTGGCTCGGTAACCGCGCTTGGACCGAGGCTCTCGAGTGGCCCGGCCAGAAGGGCTTCAACAAGGCCGAAGTCAAGGGCCTGGCCGTTGGCAAGAACAAAGAGTACGGCAAGGTCAAGTCCAGCGGCAACTTCACCTTCATGCAACTCTACGGCGCCGGACACATGGTGCCCATGGACCAGCCCGAGGCCTCGTCTGACTTCTTCAACCGCTGGCTCGGCGGTGAGTGGGTTGCGTAAAGGCACCCGCAGTAGTGAGGTACACCCGAGAGTAAGACTGGATAGCGTGTTGGAGGAAGACACTGTTATGGCAGTTGACGCTTGGTCCGGTTTGCGGTACAAGACGGAGCATATCGGTTTTTTGTCAATTACGGGAGGACTCAGTCAGTCGCCTTGGTTTGTTGGTAGCACCCGTGTTAGCTCGGCGTGGTAGACTTTAGTTACGCTGTTAGAAATGAATGTCTTTGTTCGAGTGCTCTTATCTCGCAATGGGTTGTACGGAGTACAACGTAGCGAAATTCGGATGGCAACCATATGTGTATTATGATTGATGCGCAGCCGCCAACGATGAGTCGACATGACGGTATTAGTCACCGGTGCTGCTTTTCAGCTAGGTACCCGCAAAAGCAACGTCAGACCAGCACCACCCTCCAACCTACAGGTATTTCACTGTCCGCTGCCCCTCATTGCAACTGCGCCGTCCCAGGCATTCACCCCGCCAAAACTTTTCGGACGACCCCAGTCCGACTTTACCGTCGACGATAAACCACCACCAACCTCGCAACCGTTGTCGCAGACTCTTACGACGCAGACAGATCACACACAACCTGAACTTCTCAGGATCGAGCCACATAAAGAAAGAGAGACGAGAAAGAGAACGAACAATACACGCACGCACACCAACACATCGTTCCATCTACCAAACGTCACGATGTCGCGGATGATCAACCAGCCGTCGAACCAGATCAAGCTGACTAACGTGTCGCTTGTGCGCCTGAAGAAGGGCAAGAAGCGTTTCGAGATCGCTTGCTACAAGAACAAAGTCATGGAATGGCGATCCGGGATCGAGACGGACCTGGACAACGTTCTGCAAATCCCCAACGTGTTCCTCAACGTGTCCAAGGGTCAGACAGCGCCCAAGGAGGACCTGGAGAAGGCGTTTGGTAAGGCCAAGAGCACGGACGACATCGTGCTGGAGATATTGAAAAAGGGTGAGATGCAGGTCGGCGGGAAGGAGAGGGCGGAGCAGCTTGAAAGAGTGCACAACGAGGTCATTGGCATCGTTGCGAGTCGGCTTGTGGATCCGAGGACGAAAAGGGTCTACACGACGGGCATGATTGAGAAGGCGCTGGACATGTTGTCGTCCGCGGCGCACGGGGAAGAAGGCGTGGACGCGAAAAAGAGCGGGTCGAAGACGGTGAGCGGCGCGGGGACGCCGGCGGCCGGCGAAGACGGGGACGCGAAGCCGCGCGAGAAGGGGATCCACTGGACGGGCGTGACGACGACCAAGTCCGCCAAGTCGCAGGCGCTGGAGGCGATGAAGGCGCTGATTGCGGCGCAGCCGATCCCCGTGCAGAGGGCGCGGATGAGGCTGAGGGTGACGTGCGCGACGAGCGTGCTGAAGCAGGCCGTTAAGGAGAAGCCCGCCGCCGCCAAGGAAAAGGGCAAGGGCGGCGACAACAACGACGACGACGAGCCGAAGCAGAAGCCCGGCACGGTCAAGGACCGGATTCTGGGGTTCGTGGAGCAGGTCGAAAGCCAGGACGTGCTGGGGTCCGAGTGGGAGGTGGTCGGCTTCGTGGAGCCCGGGGCGTTCAAGGGCTTGGGTGACTTCATCGCCGGGGAGACGAAGGGGATGGGGAGGGTCGAAGTCTTGGACATGGCCGTAATTCACGAGGATTAGGGGGGGGGGGGGNAGCATGCATGCATGCTGATGTTTGGGCGGGCGATGATCGGGAAGGATGTTATTGAAGGGTACAAAGGCACGGCTTCATGGTTATCGATCGATACCCCCTTAGACTAAGGGCCTCTCTCCAACAGCTTCACAATGAGAAAAATGAACCACTCCCGCACCATGTTCCTTGGCGTTCCCGGGGCACGAGACGAGACTTGACGTCGAATGCCATGGGGAAAGGAAGCATGGAATCGACATCGTGACTGTGACGACATACGAGAGAACAAGTCCATGTTGACGACGACGGCGACGACGAAGGTTGGCCTCGCAGATCCTCTCCGACCCCTTTAACCCCCCACCCCTCCCCTCCCGCCGTCCTGTCGCGATGATACCACCCATGGAAGATGACAGGACGACAGGGGCAAGGGGGCAAGGGCTTTTCGTGCTGGTAGGGAGCCGGTGTCTCTTTTGCTCGGAACGGCCGAGTCCGAGTCCGTCGTGATACCCACAGGTTACGGAGACGGAGCGGGCTGACCGAGTGGTGGGTTCCCGCCTCGCTTGGAAGTCGCACAGGATTTTGGGCAAAGCTGACTGGCCCTCGAGCGTCAATGCTGTCTGGTGTGATATGTCACTGTTCCCGCCGATCTGCCAAGTTTGACGGGTTCTGTTCGTAGCGATGCACATGAACGGCACCTTTGAATCTACACGACGCTCAGGTAGCCCCTCACACAATCCTTACAACTGCTTCGGCGTAAGCAGCACTCTGGGGCGCAGCAGAGGCGTCCTCACGTCTTGTCGTCACATCTCACGTCGAAAAGGCATGGAGCTACACTTTTTTTCCAGCTTTTTGTTTGTTGGTACGATGGACTCTTCCGATTTGTTTATCTAGAGACGCCACCATCCTGCGCAGAATAGCAATCCCCTCGTTGTAATGCCAGCAGCAGAGTTTTGTCATCATGAGAAGTGATGAGAATGGAGAGAGAAAATGTCCAGCCGTATCGCGCCTCCATGATTGATTCCCCCCCACGCCCAAATTCTTATTTTTATCATCCTCGGTAACGTAACGCTTAACCACCCTTCTTCTTGGAGACACCGACCGTACGGCCGCGGCGGCCGGTGGTCTTGGTGTGCTGACCGCGGACGCGGAGGCCCCAGTAGTGACGGAGACCGCGGTGGGCGCGGATCTTCTTGAGGCGCTCGAGGTCGTCGCGGAGCTTGGAGGCGACGCCGTTGGCGAGGATCTGGCTGTCCTTGCCGTCGACGATGTCGCGCTGACGGTTGAGGAACCAGCCGGGGATCTTGTACTGGGTGGGGTTCTGGATGATGGTGACGATACGCTCGAGCTCTTCCGAGGTGAGCTCACCGGCGCGCTTGTTCAGGTCGACTGCGAAGCGGGTTAGTCCGGCCGCCCTTCCACACAAGAAAGCCATTCGGAAATTCCATGGGCTCCCGAGCAGTCCTCGTGTGCGGATTCTGCTAGCGGGCGGGATTGGTATAACGTACCATCGGCCTTCTTGCACACAATGTTGGAGTAACGACGACCAACACCGCTAATCTTGGTGAGCGCGTACATGACCTTCTCCTGACCACGAACGTTGGTGTCTGCGAGCGAAGAAAGCGTTAGCCATCAATGTTGCCTCTTCCAGAACTCGAATACTGCGTCGCGATCGGAAAACGGTCGTCTGGGTTCGGATTTGGGAGGTTGTTGAAGGTGGCGTTGAGAGACAGAGAGAGAGAGAGAACATACTCAGAAGACGGAGAATGAACTGGAAGTTCGCTGCAGCCCGATGGTTAGCAATTGCATATTGTTTCGGGGTGAGCAGAGGCTGGACGAACACTTCTCCCCCGAGACGAGCGACATGCTGGGCAACTGTCGTACGAAGGCTGCTCCTAGATGTCGGGAAGTTTGATGATTGACGACGGATCGATCGAAAGGTTAGACTCTAGGTGCGAATCGTCTGTGGTGGAGGGAATACGCGCCGACAATTTTTGGGCGTGGGCTCGGTAGGGTAGGATCACGTGATCTATCGGTGCCTCTTTCCCGCACAAGCTGAATTTTCCAGTACTCTCATTGGCCGTATGATGCTGTGCGTTCTCGAGATGAATGGTATCCACTGAGGCGCACAGTGGCAGAACAGCAGGGGGGTTGGGCGCTCGATTGGTCAGGGTCACTTCGAGGGGGCGTAAGTCTGAAAGTCTCCAACACACTGGCTGGCCAGTCCACAAGTTCTGGCGGGCGCATCCGACAAATTCTAAATTCTGGACGACACGACGAACGCCGTGGGCCTTTACTACGCCTGGCTGTGAGGAGGCACCGGTTCTGGGGTAGGATGCTGCGCAGTCCATATTTCTCTTCTCGTGGATTGTCTCTGCCCCTTCCATTAGAGAAGCCACGCTGCCGCTGAAGCGCTTCGTGGTTGGCTCCTACTCTTCCCCCCGCAATGCTCGGTTGATGCTTTGCAAGAGTTTCTTGCATTACCTCACCTATCTGATCCCATCCTGCTTACTCTCTCAGACCAGGTTATGCGAATGTTGTCTTGAGGGCCATCCACAACATATCTCATGCCTAGGAAACCAATGGCTGAAACATCCACTCTATGATCACGAGTGTGCTTCGAACAGGTTCGGATCGTTCTCGACACAACCGACTGGCCATTGCCCTACGAAACTAAATATCGAACAAGACATCACGACCCGGCCTCGAGGCAGCTGGTTCAATTCTCAGGGTCTTTCCGCTCGAGGCCAACCCCTATCGTTTTTGTGTTTGCTCGTTGTATCCAACGCGCCTCCTGCGAAGTCGTGAGGTCATTCATTACTACCAAAAATTTAGGCACGAGAACAAGGTACCAACATTATGGCTTTCAGAGCGAACACACTATGCTTTTGTTCCCTTGCATGGCTCCTGGACCAAGGTCCCGTAAATCCAAACAATCCATTGTCTTCTGTTCAACTCTGGGCAGTCTTTTTTTTTAACGTCTTGCTACTATCATCGCGTTGGCTAAGTCGTCAACTTCGTCTGATTTGCACCAGCAACAACAGCCGCAGGCGGGACCGGGGCCGGAGTGGACTGGGGCTGAGCAGCCCCGACATTCCCCGACGGGTGTGCCGTTCAGGGATTCTTCCCGATCTGTACCGGGCTAATCTCTTGGTTCGCCCCATTGACGATGGCCGCCGGCGGCTGTGGGGCCGGAGCATTCCCTGAAGCCGGCGCCGCTACTTGAGCCGGTGGCTGCGCTGTAGCCGGCGGCTGCCCCTGGTTCGCGCCCACCACGATAGCACCCAACGCCTGTCCGCCGTCTGTTTGCACCTGGGCTGGCGGAGCGATCGCCTGAGGAGGCGTCGCTACTTGCGCGGGTGGTTGAACGGCCGGCGGCTGCCCCTGGTTCGCTCCCACCACGATAGCACCCAACGACTGTCCGCCGTCTGTTTGCACCTTGGCTGGCGGAGCGATCGCCTGAGGAGGCATCGCGACTTGCGCGGGTGGTTGAACGGCTGCGGCCTGTCCTTGGTTCGCACCGACCGCGATAGATCCTAGGTTCTGGCCCCCTGGCTGTTGTCCCTGAGCTGCCGGCGACGGCGGTGCCTGCCCGGTGCTGTTCCCTCGGTGCCCATCGAAGATGCCCAGCCCCGAAAGCCCCGCCAACTGCGCGGCGGCGAGCTGCTCAGACGATAAGAAGATTTGCCCGGCCAGGGCGGCGTTGTCGCCCGCCGCCGACGTCCCCGCGCTCTGCACGAAGAGGCCCTGCTGCCCGGGAAGGATGATTGCGGCCGGGTCTGGGACTGAAGCCAGCCGCAGGGCCTGCGTGCCGGCGGGGAGGATGATGGACTGCCCAATCGGGCCGAGGGGTGCTTGTTGGCTGAAGGTGGCGAGCTTGAGTGTGTCGTCTTCGTCGTCTTCGTCGTTGCCGCCGCCGACAGCTTGGGCGCTAAAGTCCGAATTTTTGGATCCGGCTGCCGGGGGGGTTTCCAACTTGACACGAGCGGCCCCAAAGGCATCAGCCTGTGAGGAGGCTGCCTTCAGCGTCGAGATCTGCATGGGCGTCGGATCTGTGACCATGACGAGAGCCTGTTTCCCCGGCAATCCGTTGTCGGCGAGGAGCTGGTTGACGAGGTACCGCTGTTTTTGCTGCCCCTGGTTCCTGTTGTCGACTAGACCGGTGACGGTGACGATGATTGTGTTCTTCGGTCCTTCGTCAGCGTCTTCGATCTCTCCATACCTGAGATGGGGCAAGCGCATCCTCCAACAGAAAGCGGGAGAAACTCACCGCCTGGGGAAATTGCGCCTTGAAGTGATTGATTTGGATGTTGTCCTTAACGGTTTGTAGCTGCGTCGCCAGCGCGAGCTGTGCCTGGACCAGCGCCGCGAGCTGCTTCTCGTTCTGCCGTTGCAGCCGGTCGACCTTGTCGAGGTTCTCCTGGACGATGATGATGTTGGGCTTGATGATGTTCTGGATAACATTGACGTCGCCATTGCGGTTGTTCTTGTTCTTCTTCTTCTTGTCCCTGTTTTTGTTGCTTCCGTTTCTGTTCTTGCCGTTGTTTCTGCCTTGGCATCGGTTTTCGCTCCGACCCTGGCCTCTATCCGTGGCCCTCGTGTCTTGTGCCGGTGCTGGGTAGGACAACAGTCGTCAGTCTGTGCCGCCGGCCCGAAGTGATGTGAGCTCGAAACTTACCGGCCGCGGCTAGAGAGCCGAATACCACCAGGGCGGCAATGATGTGTTTGTAATGCATGGCTGCCGGAAGACCACACGGTCATTATCATACAAGACAAAAAGAAGGGACCAAGCAGCGTCAAAGACACAGCCGACTTGAGACCGTTGGACAGATATGAAGGAGCAAGGCGTATCGAATGGCCTCTGTGGCTCACGGGGAGGGTGATGGAGACCGAGGGTTGGGAGACAGGGCGAGGGAACGAGAAGGGCGAGTCATCTACTCCGGCGAGGGTGGTTATGATGTACTCCGATATCCGGCTCGTCTAAATGCACAAGGCATCCCAGCCTTGATCGTATAGAAGACACACAGTCCATACGCCATGACCGTCGTCTGTCGATAAATCTCCTTTGCTGCCGGGAGTTACGATCCCGTTTCCATACACCAGAACCTCCCCTCCCCTCTCAAAACAATCGAGAGACCGATTCATACGATGTGCGGAATATAGGGATGATCTGGTAGACGTCGTCTCGTCATCAACCCCGGCCCTGGCTGCTCGCAAAGAGTAAATCCACCCGGGCTAGAAGGAGAGCAAAACAGTGAAACAAGAAGACTTCGGAAGAAAAACCGATGATAGGCTACATCCTTGGGGGTTTGTCATCCGCCAGCAAGGAAAAGGCTATTCCGGAGAGGGGTTAAAAAGACCGTATGCGACACACCACCGGTCTGCCACCCGAAGCCTGGTCTCTCTCCAAACTCTACCTCACCTGCCATCCAACTTTGACAGCCGCCTGAGAAGCGCGTCTCAACTTTCCTCTTCCACACCGACCGCCATCATCCCATCGACGACAGGATGAGTTTCGGGCGGCCGCCCAATCATGTCGTGTGCCCTTTACCCCCTTCCCCCNTTCCCAGGCTACAACCTCGCGACCCCTACCGCGAAACGACTATGACAGAACGCAAACCACATGCAGGAACGCCGGCACCTCGTCGTCGATGATGTTATACCACTCTCGGCGAGGCTTTTGCACACACCACATCACCGTCGCGATCCCGCTACGATCAACCGCCAAGGAAAGTCTTGGCATAGAAACAGAGCGACCAGTCCGGGGTTCGACGATCCCTTCATCGTATGCCAAGGCCCATAGAAGCCGAGGAAAACCCTTGAGCTGCGACTGGGCAACGTCAAAATCAAAATAAATAAAGTGGCATTTTGAGTTAGGCTCGAGCCGACACACCCACGCCAGGTTGGAGCCTAAAGCATGAAAAAGGTTCCGCTCGACCCAAAGACACTTGGCCCAACGCTGGCTGGAGTGAGAGTCTGAGGAGCAATATTAGATGGATGGAGCAGACTCGAAACACAGTAGTGAGGGCCCCATCCCTGTCCCTGTTTGGCAAAGCAGGCCCGTTAATGCAAGCAACCTCGTAAAACTGTGTCATCTGCAACTCTGCGGCGTTGCCTCAGGTACCTGTAATTATTACTGTTAAGTATTCTTCTGTTATGCGGGGTGTCGGTTGGGGATAAGTCTCCCATTCCGACTGCGGAGTCATGTAACTGCAATCAAACGCCGTAAATCATGTTCCCGAGCCACATTATGGCCAACAATCCCATGATCCTCAGCCGCAAGGCGCCGGGTGAGACAGATGAGCTGTCCGTCTTGCTCTCCCCTATCACCTGTTCCGCCGCCGCTGCTGCTTCTGCATTTCGCCACAGAACAGGACTCTTCCTATCGTTCTTGACTGGTAAAGCGCTACCCAGCGAGACGTCTTCCATCTGCTCCCTTCTCTGCGTGCCGGTCAGCCCGAAGACAATGTTCAGAGTGGCACTGTGGCACTTGGCAGAAGCCCAAATGAAGATGGCGGCGATGATCATCACCTCCGCTGCCCTAGGAATACGGCTTTGGCTTCCAACCCTCAAGATTCCGGCCCCATCACTTGCAAGCCAGATATGGTGGTGCAAAACGTAAACTTCCAGAGAAATCTGTCCAAGGGCTGCCGCAAGCGGAATGTGAAGCTCGCGCAGCGCTCGGAAAGAGTTCCTTGCGACGATAGCTGACAGCACAAACCACGGGCTGGTGTATGGGTGGTAAATGTTGTAGGAATCGTTGTCGTGGTAGACCTCGGAGACGAAGGTGAGTACGATGAACATGACGAGATAGGCGAAGGAGAAGAGAACCATTATCGGCTTCACCGGTATCGCGTCTCGTTCGGGGTAGGCAACTTCCATTAGTGCCCGGTCCAACGCATTGTTGATCCTTTCGAACAACGCCTGGGCGTTGATGCCGTGTTGACGACGACGTAGCATCGAGACTCGGTGCGTGGCTGCGGCTGTGAGTATACCAAAGTAAGGAATGAAGCGATCCTGTTGAAAGTGCGCGCGAAGATTGTTTAGGTCCCAGTAGATACCAAAGGCTGACTTGAGCATCGACGCAAGCCGCTCAGGGGCACGCGTGCTTCGCACCAGATAGGTAGTGCAAACAGCAAAAGCCACGATTTTCAGGAAAAACCCCACAGGGTTGCTATTGGCCCTCTTGAAGCACGCTAAAGACGTGTATGTGACACCGAACCAGAAGGTGACCAGCGGCGCGGTGTAGATGACCCATTCACTGGACATCGTGAAGGCCAGGAGGCAGGTAAGCAAGTTGAGCCGAAGCAGCACAGACGCAACCCTACGAAACGAGTAATCCTCCGTCCGAAGGAGGCACATCGTGTGGCTGTAGGTGAACAGGAAGATGAAAGTCGCGACGAGAAACTTGTGCGCTTTGAACATCGCCGACGACTCCGATGCTGAGTGATAGTTGTACATCAGAATTAAAACCAGCATCCAGCCTTTCCACTCATCCGTCTGCTCACGAGACAAGAACGACGTCATTGTGGGGATTCTCGTTGGCGACTGGTTGGCGGGTACCCTGGAACGGAGAGACAACGCTGCAAGTACCGCGAGACCGATCAAGGGCAAGACGAAGTCGGGGACATCAAAGTGCTTATCCTGTTTCGCGAGGATGTGAGTCCGGTCTGCAAGAAGGCAGTAGACTGCGACAACAAGCAGAGTGGCCACCGCCATGAGGGTATCCATGACGTGTTGCGTCCGAAGAGAGGGAAACGCATCCTGTTGTCGACTCAGGACCAGAACGGGCAGAGTCAGTATGTTGAGACCAAGGAGCAGAAGCTGTACTCGCCCAAGAGACGGATAGGGCGCACAGCAGGTGATTTGGTTTGCGTATCCTCGCCTGACCAGACCGGCATTGCAATGAGCATTGATAATGACGTCAAGCTTCCTTTCGGCAACGAGGTCAATAGCATGGATACCGTCCTCGAGCATGGCGTTGTCGTGACCCTCGGTCATGGCGTGGTAGGCCCACACGATGTGTGATTGCTCAGACTGTTCCAAGTGCTCCAGGTTCCAGTTCATCGCATCGATCCTCTTTGGCGTGATGGAAAGCGCGCGCGTCGAGGTGAGCATATCGTAGGCCGGAATGGGCACGGGTGCGACGAGCACATGGTTGGACAGCTCATCGAAGGGCGACTGCGACCTGGTCCTGGGCAGGGCCACCGACTCGTCTATACTCTTGTGCAGGTACGGCATGAGGACGTTGATGCCTTCTCTGAAGAGCTCCAAGTACCGATCGCCGCCCTGGCGGGCCGCCCACAGGCCCGGAGTGCCCACGACGATGAGCGCAGGCGAGTCTCTCCCCTCCTGTCGAAGAAGTCTCTCATAATCGGCGGAACCAGGCCGGTCCCGGAATCGAGCTAATTGGGTTGAGAGGCCGGTGGAGTTGAGCCATGGGTCCCATATAAAGTCGAGTTTGACGCCCTCAACGTCCCCCGACAGATTCTGGTGCTTGTCGACAGAGACGGCAAAGTCAAGGATGGCCTTCTCGGCGACATGATGATCCAGGCGCGTCATGGCGGCGAAGTAGATCTGGCGCATGGTCGAGTCGCCCACGATGACCAGACGGCGATCTTTGAAGCAGTTCGAGATGTCATCTCGGGACATCTCGCGCATCCTACAGCCGTCGGGCCCCCACTTCGCAAAGGCATCCCGGGGCAAGTTGGAGCCGGTCCTCGAGCGCCATGTGCCGCTGGAGAGCAGCGCGTTGCAATTGTAGGGGTCATGTTGACCTAAGACTCATCGCGTCAGCTTTCTTGACTCGGTTCAACCTTGTCCGTGACCTTGAGGTGGGGGCGGTTGAATCGCACCGAAAACGAAGTACTGATAGACTACAGAGAGAAGCAGTATCACGAGGGAAAGCCGCGGCACCGTCCGGACGAGGAAGGGCGAGGTCCCGACCGAGGCAGCCAGCCTCTGGATGCGGAGCATGGGCGACTAGAGCCTAGTGCACGGCAGATATGAAAGAAGGACGCGACGCGCGATACCAATGCTCTGACTGGTAGCGGTGGTGATGATGGTGGTATTGGTGATGGCGGCAGCAACGGCAGTTGGCGGGAAACAGCATTCTCTTCCGTCGAGTGTGTTAACCCTACCAAGGGCCGATCGAGGGCGTGCTCTCGAGGGTATGTATGGTGTTCTTGAAGGTCCGGCGGCGAGAAAGTCGTGGTATCGTTGATACCGAGGACAGGGCACACTCAAAGCGAGGGAAGGCGGCGGCGAGGTGGCCAGAGGAAAGGATATCGAATAACTGACGGCGCAAATCATGCCGGGCGGCCACATCCTGCAAGCGCGGTTGGCATTTATTCCCTTATAATGCCAGCAACAAGAGCAGCCGTCAAGGGCCGCGAAGCCAAGAGGTGGATGGGTGACAGGGCTGGCGCTGCCAAGAGGCCGCTACGGAAAGAGACCCGTACATGTCTCTTGGGATCTCATCCCACAGCCTGTCAGCCTGACCCTAGAGGAAGGGGCAGACAGGTTGTCTCGGCAGAGGAAGCATTGCGTTGAGGCCTTTGAGGGGGGGAAGCAATCGATGGGATGGAGGGGGGAAAGCACCGTCAGCAAGCGAGTTGGCGAGATGGGTTTCTTTCTCCGATAACAGGCCAGAAAGCTCAAGAGCCGGCCCCCCCGCCCCTTCCGCGATTCCCTGTCACGTCTCCCGGCGGATTCTGGAAAAGGATAACCAACACGCGACAAGCAGGCTACCTCGGTGTGGGGGAAGGACGCACGCACTTACCTAGGCGAGCACAGTGTTGTTGGTTCAGCTTGTCAGCACGGTAGGGGGGCACCGCTAATCCCGCTATTGCCGCCAATGATCTCTGTCGACAGCCATCGGCCCATCGCCAAGCGCTGATTCACAGAGTCACTGCTCGAAATTTCTGGGCCAGTCAAACACAGTGTGGCCCACCTGCCAAGTCTTAGTCATCAGCTAGATCCTTTGTCGCCTTAGCTCTGCACGGGCCAGAAACGCACGGTACTCCCACCTGAGCAGGGGGGTGGGGGGGGCGTTGTCAGTTGGTCTGATCACTCTCTTGGGAGGAAGTCCACTCTTGGCTGGTGCTGTAACTTGACAGCCTCGCTAAAAGTTTTTCTCTCCTATCCCTTTTCCTCCTGCTCCTTCCCCGTCATCCTTCCTCTGACTGCACTCCTGCTACCACAACCGGCGGCGCGGATCTTGGGTGTTTTCCATGTAAGCAATCAGCCGTGCCAATTAGTTGGCAATATGCTATGTACTTGATGTATGCCGAATACAAGAGCCAAGGGGGCAGTCGAAATATGCCGCCGCGGAGAGAGAAAAAATGTAGGTAACAGGTACGGGCCGCCCGCCTGCGGGCACAACCCAAACATGCCTCAAATGTTTTGTCGTTTTGAAATCTGCAAGACGTCTTTTGCCATTGCTCGGTCAGTTTAGCCTCCTCGACTTCTGATCTAGAGCCGGATACACCGCGCCTCGTGTGCGGTCGTATGAGACAAGATCGACCCCCAGACAATGCTTTTTGAGTGCGTAACCTTTATTGTCGAAGTGAAGGCTTGCGTAATTTATCTGTTGTCACATCTTTCCGTCCCGCTGGACCTGGACTTGGACCTGGACCTGAACCAAACGTCTTTTCCCTCTGCTGCGTTGATGCGATGATCCATTCCGTTCAGTTGTAGCATTGTCTGGCTCTCTATCTAGAAAGACGACGTCATAGCAAATTGCAAAAGAAAACCTTTGTTCTTCAGTTCCATAAACCCGCCGTACCTGACCGAAGCCATCTCGAACCAAGCTCGTTCATTCATTCCCCAGCCAGCCATGACGCTGGTTGCGAGTTCGAACCTCGTCCCGCACTCATACATCCTCACACTCGTCTTTTCCGAATCAAATCGGGAACTCCCTCCGTGGGCAACGCCTTTCTTCCTTCTGCCAGCCTTGGTCCCGTTCGAAAATCCCTTATGTCACCTCATCCCTTCGTCAGAGTAGTTCCCCAGTGAGATCATGGGCCCTGGATCGAAATGGCCGACTCAAACTCAATCATAGTGAATGAGCGGTGAGTAGCCTCTGTAGACTGGGATCTCCGGCTTGGGCAGCAAAACAGTCGCCTCCAGCGCCGAGTGCAGACCCTGGCGGTCAAAGTCGCTCAGCTGGAGCTTCTGGGCCGAGTGGACATGCTGGACATCCACCACCCTGATACCCCGAATGGCAAAGAGCTCGTCGGCGCCAAGGCTGTCGGTGACCCTCTTGTTTTTGTAGTTGAGGGGAAAGCTGGCCTGGAAGGCCTCCTCGCGCTTGTTGAGGATGGCCGTAGTGCCCTTGGAAATTTTGATGGTCAGCTCCTTGAGGTTGGGGCACTTGGCCAACTCCTCGAACGCCTTGTCGGATCTGGGACCACACCAGTGGATCTCGGCCTTGCGCAGATGGTCGCGGAGACACTTGTTGGCTTTGAGTTGGCTGAGGAGGTCACAGCAGCAGATGAAGTACTGTGCCTGGCGATCGTAGTAGATGGGGTAGAATTCGTCACGCAGCGCCCGGCCGAGTATCTTGTACGTCGCCCACTGCTTTCCCGTCAGGAATCCAATATGGGTCCTCTCAGGGTTGGCGCAGTTGCATTGGAACAACTGTTGGGAACGCTTGATCGGGGGCATGCGGCAGCTCTTGGGCTCGGCATCGATGATCATGCCCAGCACACGAGCCCGGATCTCGATGGGTAGCTTCATGAAAGGGAAGGGGTCGTTGGGAGGAGGACGATCTGTCAAACAAAAGTCAGTTTTCATCTTGACTATGGAACGACAACAGTGAGAGGATTGGAAAGCACTTACTGGCAAGCTCCAAGACCTCGGTGCACATCTGGATTACCAGGGCACAGTTTCTGACCTCTTTGCACTTTGCCATCAGATTGGTACAGTCCCGGATGGTGTCGATCATGGCCTGGCGTCTGTTGGGGCTCAGACGAAGCATGCGGCCGATGTCAGCCTCACTCAGGCTGGTGCATTTGTAGTCCTCAAGGGCTTGCAGCATCACCCTGGCGTTGTTTGAGATACCCAGGCGTTTAGGGGCACCTTGGAACGACAGGGCGAACCAGGAGTCCATACCCAAGACCATCTTAGCGGTTCTTTGGAAGGTTATCTTTGAATTGGGTGTTGTTGTTTTGTTTTTTCTTGGAGGGCCTTGGACTGAATCGGTCTGACGTCAACAACTTCGGTATACGGAAAATTGTCAACAAGGCTGATTTCTCTTTGCCTCAAAGGACTAGGGTCTGCTTTGCATAGAACAATATTTGATGGACCCGAACTTGGAGAGCAGGTGTGTTGGAGATGCGTGTCCTATTATTTAACAACCAGTCAGTTAGAGACGCTCCTTGTCTGTGAAGGTAAGGAAGATATTTCAAGTTGTTGTTAGTTTGGCAAGCAATTTAAAGGGAAGACGCAGCAGACGCGTAAGGAGGGCAGGTAAGGGTGTCAAAGACCAGGGTGAGAGGTGAGAAACATACCTTTAATACTGAGGCGTGATGGCAGAAAATTTGTGTGAAGCCCAGAGGTAAAGCTATGTGTCAGGTTAAACCCCTTGCCGAGCCTATATGAGATCAGCGGAAGATTTAGGTAGGTTAAGGGAAAGGAGACATAAAAGTTGGGTCAAAGAGATTGGGTGAGTCCAGTGTCGGGTATCCTGGAGGCAGGTGTGATGTTGTTGACGCGAAACGGCAGGTGCAATGAGGGGGCATAGAAATTACCGATGCGTAGTTGTCAACAGTCCAATCAGTGTAGAAATCAAGGTTGCTTCGTGGTCCAGAAACCACTTCCTCAGCTTAATTTAGGAACCAGCTGAAAGAGTCGGTGTGCTGGGTATAAAGCAGAGATAGGATGCAGAAGTTAAATCTTTCACCTAAGTGATGTAATGTCGTAGGTAAAGGTTGGCGTAGGATAGGAGGCCTATTGTAGTAGGTGCGGTGGTGGTAGCAGCAGTATAGAGAGGTATTGTCTTCAGTGTATTTGTAACGTTCCGGTACCAAGAACGCGTTCAGGTCTGATTGAATGCCAGAGTGCGTGTCAGGGCTGACTTTAGGCTGAAAATTGCTGTGTGTGGAAAAGAGAGAGGAGGGTAACTTTTTAAAGAAAAGTTGGAAATACGTGCAAGTCGCTGTCCTAGGTGAGGCAGTAACTGGTTAAGAGATGCACTTTGAAAAGTGCGACAAGGCTGGCAGATAGCTTTAGCTCCTTTGCTTAAGCTGTATTTGCCTGAGAGAGAGGCAGCGATCTTCCCTTGTTTGTGAACTAGGTGTGATATCTGTGATATCTGGTTAGTCTAGGACTGACAACAAAGAACAGAAGTAGAAGAAGAGCAAAGGCTTTATAGGCAGAAGGTAGGGAGATGTAGATAGGGTGAAGCCTGATGCAAGGCACTTGCAGCAGGTCGGAGAAGAGCAGACAAGTTGGTTAAATCACAGACGCTGTTTTTCATGCTTACCATGAGGTTTGGTCACTAATATAAAATAAACTTGATGAGAAGAGAAAACCTGTGTGACGAGTGATGATGACAATGGGCGGTGACTGAGTGAAACTAGATGTCAGTGTATGATATTTGTTCGAAGTGGCACTGAAAACAGCCGATCAATAAATAGATCCAATGACCATCGGACTACGTGTTAGCCTGCTGTTGTGTGTGGAAGAGAGTGAAGAAGGTGAAGAGGAAGCTCTAATTTAAGGGCAGGCTGAGAAACAAAAATGACATCTTTGATGGAGGGCTGACTGTGAATCACAGCATCACGGTGAGATGACGCTAGATACAATGAGGCCGATTGGGTTGCTCAGTTGGTTCATTGCCCAAAGTATGGGATGAAAGCCCACAGGTTGTCAGAAAGGAAGGCCGGCCAAGGCATGGCAAGATATATGTGATTCAAGTAGGCTGCTTCGGTAAATACTCCAAGGTATGACAAAAGGACATCTTCCAATTATGAGAATAATTGTTGCAACTAGAGCATATTTGAGAGGAGTGCCCTTTTATGCCTAGACCAGGCGGGTGAGAGTTACTTTGTAGCGAGAGTGAGTGAAGATGGCAACAAGGTGCGTAGCTCTGATGATGTCGTAGCTTGATTTGAAAAGCACAGTCACTAATATGCAATGCAATAAGGCCAGTTACGTTAGAGTAGAATACTTTATTCGTATCGCCTAGACCGAAGTGGGAGACGAGTCAAGCCTCCTGTAATCTTCTCATATCCAAGTGGCGTTGGCATTTTTATACAATTCAAGTACCCGTCCATGCCTCGGGTCTCTTCATTAAGGGCAATTCTATCCAAGCACCTTGCCTCGCCCGCAATGGGCCACTCCTAAAAATCCAAACCCAAAAACTCCCAGGCGATGCCGAAATAAATTGTGTTGTAACACCGTACTGACCGGACCATCCGTCGCTAGACGTCTCTAGGACGGGTGACACCGGATGGGAACGGCGACTCAGAACGACGCTCAGGACCTCTCGTCTTCTTCCGGCACGGACCGGAACTGCCGCTCGCGGGGCAGAGGGTTCATCCGGAGTGGACTGTCGTCCACATCAACGCTGTTATGCCGTGATGTGCCGGGGCTGACGTTGACGCTATAGTAACTCGACCGCTGATCACGGCTTATCTGGTGCTGGTTCTTGCCGAAAGTCATGGTGAAGCCGTTAAGGATCTGCTGGTGTCTAAGGTTGGTCTCGCTGAAGGGCCGCTCGCGCGGGTCCGGCTTGTCGTCCTTGATGGGTTTCTTCTTGGGCTTCTCTTCTTTCGTTGAGCGCCATCCAAGGGTCTTGGCCAAGCGGAGAGCGGGCGATTTTGGTGGATCTGAGCTGTTGGGCTCTCCTTGGCTAGGCTCGCAGATAGACTTGCGGCGGCGAAAGTGGTCTCTGATGGCCATAGTGTGATGGAGGTGAGAAAACACGGTGTTGGGGCAGTGGACAACGAAATGCCAGGAGAGGCGGTGTCTTGTTATGATGTTTCTAGCTGGTTGGATGTTTATGTAGAGGAGGACCGGTGCTAGCGAGGTAGACTTGAGTTGTTTGTCTGGGAGGTTGTGGTTGTAGGTTTGAGGGGTTGAACGAGATTGGAGAGGCCAGGGGGGCCCAATGGTATTTAACAATGCGTGGCCCAAGGGCGGAGACCCCTTGGCAGCGTGGTAGCGAGACGGATATGGCAATGGCAAAGAAAGCACCGTTGGAGGAACCAAGAGGGTGTGATGGGCATCGTTCAAGGTCCTTTCCTGGACCTTGCATTTCATCGGCGGGGGTTTGTTTGTTAGCCGCTGCTTTCACCACGAACCGGAACAAGCCATATGCAGGGCTCCCATCCGACAGACTAGCGCCTCTGCATCATCCGGGCCGGGGATCGACCTTCGAGCCCACCCTACTCTTGTGTGCTTGAATAGGAGGCTTCCTCTATGGATAGGATGGTGCAGCGCCATTCCGGCTGGACGCGGGGTGTTCCTGCAAATGCGGGGCAACGTCATTCCAAAAACCTCCAGCCGTGTCATCGTCCTTGGCTAGGCTCCCTCATCGAGCCGACGGTCATGGGCGTGAATCCCGATGCTCTCTGCTCGCCTCTGGTCGAGAAGATCGCCAACGTGGCGGGGTCATGGTCTTCTGCTGGCCTCGACCCGATTTCAAGACTCATTGTTCTCGAAGCTAGCAGCCCCAAAGTCTGTTCTTTCACGATTTCACGAATGTCGAACCGTCCCCCCATGGTCCCGGCCTGGCCGCTTAGCGCGCTCCAGGCCCAGATCCCAGCCATGTCTCACTGGGGGTGCCAGACAGGTCAGGTACACCGGGACATTAAGGCCGAGCGTGTGTGCTAAGAGAGCATTCATTGGTGTATGTGTACCTCAAATCCTTCTAGCCATTTCCGGAACGCCGCTGGAGGCCAAGACACAACTGCCTGACGGCTTCCAGACTCGAGCCATGGCCGTCGTCAGGCTCTGCCTGCTCCCACCCAAAGTGTTGAAAGTGATGCAAACAAACAAAGAACATTGCGCATGGCACAAGTACCGAGGTTGCTCGTAATGCCCTGGGCCTGCAATTGCCTCATCGAGATGTGCACTCGGCTCCAAAAACACCGGCACTACTAGATCCAAGTCCGCCCAAGGCTGTAAGGCCCCAGGTCAACGCTGCGGATTCCCAGTCTAAATCGCCATCGGGTAGCTCGTCGCCCTCTACCGCAGCACGGCTTTCCGCTGGGCTCGGCTCGTACGTATCTTCCGGCCCCTCACCGAATTCATCCGTGTGTCGCCGGCCTCGGCTTCGGTAGGTGCTTCCAGACCCAGGCACCCCCGAAACTGTTGTTCCTTCTGCTTTCGCCTTGGATGGACGGCCCCTACGTCGCGTGGTTTTGGTGCCGGTGTGGCTGTACGATTCCGATTCCGGCGCTGATTTGTCGTATCCTTCCGACAGCCTGAACGGTGGCTGCGCATTCAAAAGATCCTTCTGGACAAACGGTGTTGCAGAGGCTAGAATGTCGTTCACATCCAACGCACGTGTTGCTGCCCATAGTCCTTGGCTGGCTCCGCTGAGCAAAACGTCCCATGCCACAGCAGCGACGACGGGATGATCGGACGCTGATCCCAAAACCTTGCCGATCGCCGTTGTTGTCCGCTCCCATGTCGAGCGCTGTCCTTTGTCAAACGGGAGGAATCGACTGTGGCGATGGAAGTGGGCATCGGGCGTGTTATAGAGTAGGCCAAGTGCGGTCTCCTTGGCATGGAAAGCAAAGCTCGCCGTAGAGACGAATCGGAAGAGCTCAATGTAGATGCCATATGCCTCATGAGGGTCGCTGTACATTGTTCCCCAGCTAATCGGGACTACTGAAGGGATAGCAACGGGCGCAAACGAAAGGATTCGTCCGACCACTGCGATCTTGGCAAAAGTTGCTGTGCCTGTCGTTGAGGGCGCCCAGTATGTCAAGACATACGTGGTACAGAACGAAGCTAGGAACAAAGCCGGGTGTGGAAGCCAGTTTGCGGATTTCGGGGGGAACAGTTTGCGACGAAGACGTCCCAGAGTCGAGCTTGGATTCGGCTGGGCGACGGTAGAAGCAGGCGTGAGGAGCAACGCTAGGTAAAACAGATTCTGAGCGAAGGACAAGCCGACGAGGTGAGCCAACGCAAGGTAGGCCCAGACAGAGGGGATGTTCCGGCGTCTTCCCTCGACGGCTAGTAACAAGCTCCATGAGATCGTCCCAAGCTCAATCTGTTGACCCCACCAGAATCGACGAGCCTTTTCCGCGATGATCTCCAGAGCGTCCAAGTGAACTGGGGTGTCGCTCAACCAGCGTCCGAGATAAACCCGAGTCGCGTTCTCGCCGGGGAAAAATCCATGATCGCCGTAAAAGCTGAGTGGATGGTGAGTGAGCCGGACAAAGAAACAAGAAGTAGGCGAGACGAACCGAACTGGGGCTTCTACTCCGCGCTGATCTGCCCAGACGCGATATGAAAGCTTCGCATAGCTCAAAGTCCAATAAGTTGCGAGAGACAAGCTGACGAGTGCCAAACCTGCAAAGAGGGGAGCAAGCTTTGAGCGCAGATCGAGTCTTGCTCTCGTCCTTTGAGATGGCGGCTGAGTATGGTACGCTCTGTACAGACTTCGGACAACAGTGAAGCTAAGGGATGCAACTGCGATCGCGTGGCCACCGATCATACTCAAAGGCAGATATCTGAGGATGGTTAGCTGACACATTCTCGGAAAATTGGCGGCTGAGGCAAACGTACTTCACTGCCGGCTCTAGGGGCACCGGTGCCATGCTTTCTTGTGGCTGGTTGGCTGTCTGCTAGTCGTCGGTGGACGCTGTGGTGTGGCAAGACGGGCAGTTTGAAAAGATTGCTGGCTCCGTTGAAGGGAAGGCGAAGAAGAGAAGTCTTGACCTCTACGGTCGGAGGATGCAGGTGCAGCGCGCGTCATCGTCACACAGCACACTGTTTACGTTCCTTGGAAGCTCACTTGACCGCAGCGCCTGCCATTGTTGATCTTGCATTGGACCGTACAGCTACTTTCACCATTCACAGCAAGTGCCGTGTCGTCATGTAGTGGTACTGGTCAGGGGTCGCTGGCAGCAAGTGGATACAGCGCTTGGGCACGGACCCAGATCCTCTGGTCGGGACGGAGAAACAGAGAAGGCGGAAGCACTAGCGCGGAATCACAATCAGCCCCACCCCTCGCCGACCATAAAAATCTCTTCTCACGATGCAGGGAACCAGAATTCTTTTCTTCTTCACTACATTAGTATGGGTTAAACTTACACCGTCATGTGTATTTTAATTCTAATGGCGGCTCCGCTATGCGGCTTGCTGAGGGTTGTCCTGTTCTCCGTGGATTTCCTTCCGTTCCCGGCCCCCTAAATAAAACACCATGTGAACACCTTTCCTTATCAGCCGAGTACGACGACTCTTCCTGGTATTTTGACTGTGGGGTGGTCTCAACAATCATTCTAGGACTAGCCTGTATTTCGCGTATTTTTGCATTAGACAGCCAAAAGCGTTGTAATCCGCGTCTACGAAGAGCCTTCCACGCTCAATATCGGCTAAAGAAGAACAGCCTGCATGTGTGGCGTAGCTACGTTATGCTCTAAAAGCGCAGTCAGTCACTGTTTAGACGGCTGTCGTTTGCGTAAGGCACTTTCGGGGGTTTTTCCCCCTTCTTTTTCAGAGAGTCGGTGTCCTCTTATCGGACGGACGGGCATTTTGCATCAGGAACACAGGCCATGTTCACGAGAGACGACAACGCAGTAGAGCCCAAACGATCGAGTCAGGACAGCAATGCAAGAGGTGGCAAAGTTACGGCTTCATCTGCGATACTACAGCATTCGAGTATGGCCAAAGACCACGACTTTGGTCCAGGGCAAGATGCGCGTCGGATTGGTAGTTTTGTATGTTGTCAGCCGTCATAGAGTGCGGTGTCACTCTCATTCGACTTGACGACCCCTTCCCATGCTTGTTTGACTGCGCATGCCTTAGACATGGCGGCCACCCCGACTGCCACGACCATTCTTCCAAACTAGGAAACCCAGAAATATGGTGGCTACCGCGAAACCGAACGTCACAAAATGCATAGCCTGATCAGCCGTGGCTTTCCTGCAGTTGTCCAAGAGTCGGGAATCTGTCACTTCTTGGTGCAGGATGTTCTTTCCGCCGATTTTGACGGCTCCCCCATTGATTAGACTGATGCCTCTGAGCGTTTCCCGTTCAGCTTCGCTCTTGGGGGGGTCGCAAGTCACTCCCCGTAGCCCGATGACAAAAGCCTACGTCTCCGTTAGCAATGTTCATATGATTGAGTATTGGCAAACATACAATGCCACCGCCGAGTAGCAAAAGTCCACTGAGAGCATCGGCAGCCATCACAGCAAGAGCTGGAATGGCGTCGATGAACGCAGACGCAAAACCCATGAAAGCCACTGCTAGCCCGAAGCCGCCGGTAAATGTCCCATACTTTGTAGTTGTCGGGGCGTCGCCAATCTTCTGGCCTTTGATAAGGTCGACAGATAGCCCAAGGACGACGATGGCCATAATGCCCTGCGGGATGTTCGTACCTCATTAGCCACCACGATCTCCCAGAGGGTATTGAGTATGGAGGTGCCACGTACCTGAATGGCCCACACGCCTATAGTGATGAGATTCAGCATCTTTTCTGGTGTTTGGGATGATCCTGATGTAGGATATGTAAGCTGCTTATGCCCTTGGCAGTTTGTTCCACCGGTTTCTTTCAGTCAAATCTCCACTCAGATTTCGAATACGGAACAGAGGCAACAAACAATGAGATGGTGAAAATGCCGGGGAGACAAAAAGAGGAGGGACGGCATGACCGGTTATATATCGTAGCTCAGCCGAAGATGCGGTTGCCTCATATCATGCTGCAGCACTTAAGAAATAGGCAACTAATAAGCGAATGGCAGTCTTTGGCATCCTCAGAGACCGAGGCGGCACAGCAACAAGTTTTCCATCCTGCCCGAGGCTTCGTGCAACACAAAGATTGATGTTCCTGCGGCTTTGCGCTTTGGGAAACCGGTCACGGCGGCCTTGCCTCCGGCAATTTGCAGATCAGGCGAAGATACTGGTTTTTGACCCAGAATGGAGACCCTTCCTGGTGACACAAACAATATATCTCTTACCTCCCCTGGCCTCAAAGAATAACTGAGTTCGCAGGAGGCCAGCAAACAAGAGGCCGGTTTTGCTACGATAAAGAGCCCGACTCGACACCACAGAAGGAAGGTCCTGACCTCGCTGCTACCAGACCAGCATGATGGATGTATTCGATTATGCCGTTGACACTCCAGGGGTATTGGAGTGCGAGAAAGAATAAGACATCAACAGCACTCGTCGCCGCGGCTAACCCGAGAGAGAAAAAGAGAACCATGCCGGTGACCTAGTTGACACGTCGTTGTTTGCTCGTCTAAATTTGGGAACATTGTGTGTCGTGCAAACGCTCTAGCCTGAAAAAGAGGAACCGTTCTTGGACCTCAGCTTCCTCATTGATGCAAGGAGTGAAGTCGGACGCTTAGCTAATGTATGCCGCTGATCTGACAAACTAAGATGACTCATCACGAGAGTTTAATGGGACGGCGCGAGTGAGGTAAGCCGGAGAATCCAAGGTCGAGGCTTCCGAGAGATAATACCGCCGTCACCTTTCCGCTGCTGCCACTGCACCGAGAACGCACGGTCCAAGTCGCGACTGATCTGCCCAAATTTTTTCGATAGCTCCCATCATCGGCACAAGCCCACGACTCCTGTCTGTCCATACGTCCCAACCGCGATCCCCGGCTTCATCCCATCCACCCCACGCCCATATTTTTTTTTTACCGCCATGTCGTCGCTCTGGGATACGTTTTCCGGTCGGAAGTCCTCGCAGAAGGACGCCGGCGCCCCTCAGACCTCTCCCGCCACTCAAGAACCCACAACCACCTTCAACAGCCCGCCCGCGACCATCACTACTAAGTTCGACCCTTCAGCAGGATCTGGCGTCGAGTCTTTCCTCCAGAGTTCCGCTTTTGCCGACCCGGCGCAATTACATCCCCTCTCGGGTCTGAACAAAGACACTCTCGAATACCTCTCCCTCGAAGATGCGACCTTGGCCGACGCCCCTGGCCAGTCCGTCCTCCCCTCTCGGGGCTTTACCGATGATCTCTGCTACGGAACCGGTGTCACATACTTGGCGGCCCTGTCGATAGGAGGAGCCTGGGGTCTGCAGGAGGGTCTGAGAAGGTCCGTTAACCAGCCGCCGAAGCTGCGCCTCAACTCAGTGCTCAACGCTGTCACCCGCCGTGGCCCCTTCCTTGGCAACTCGGCTGGTGTCGTCGCCATCACCTACAACCTGCTGAACTCTGGTATCGGCTATTTCAGAGGGAAGCACGACGCCGCCAACACCATCTTGGCCGGCGCGCTCAGTGGAATGGTATTCAAGAGCACACGGGGCGTGCGGCCCATGCTGATTTCTGGCGGTATCGTAGCCTCCGTGGCTGGCGCCTGGGCTGTAAGTTTCGATTTTCCCACTCTGCCGGTCGTCCTGGCACTAACCACACTCTCAACAGGTTGTCCGCAGTACTTTCTTCTCTGCCCCGGAGCCTGCGCACTCGGAGCACGCTGCTTTGTAATTTTATGACATAACAAACTCCTAACGAATCATTTTCGTTGACCACCCCGCCAATAATGAAAAGTCCATTGCATCTGCGGATCACGATGGATCCGGACGACACCGCTCGCCCGATACGAGCTTCTTCTATCTGTTGTTTGAGTAGGAAATTTTAGAGCGCCTTAGAGGAGTCTTGGGCATTGTGACGGACGATCTCTCCTCTGGCGGACCCGTGTACAGTATTTTAGGAAGGAGCATTAGAAGACCGCGTCACTGGGTGGTAGTGGGCGTTCGGTACCTATCAACAAAAGGCAACATCACACGTTCTTCTCAGTCTCACGGTATTGCGACCTTGCTGCAATTCCATCTACTTCCAAATGATGGACACGGAACCCCACTAATATCCGGCTACAGACGAGCTGCTGCTGTCACCAGGTGTCACTCCAGATAATTATTGGTGACCCCTATACAAACCATCCAGGGCTAGTTGAAGCATATTCCGTCGACACGGCCGCAATACGATGCAATCCACCAAGACGTGTAGGGCCAGTATCACTATCCACTCATTCCACTCGCCAACTTGAGTTCAGCATTTCTCTGTCATGTCTTCGTCTCGGAGTCTTGCAGTCGATTCCGCAGCTACTGCGAGCTTGTCGAGATTCCCATTCTCGTCGATAAAATCTTCCACTCTAAACGAGCATTCGGTAGGCTCCGACGTTGGAGTTTCCAGAGGGTCCCTTCCCTCCATTGCTCGAATATCGGGCAGTACCTTCTTCAGTTTTGTTTGCCAAAGCTGCGCTACGTCAGCAAACCACTCTGCATGAGATGACAACGGTGGACCAACCTTGACCATGGCAACATCCTTTCCCTCCGCCTGACTCTGTGTCTTCATCGTATGAAAGGTGTCTTCGCCGTCGAGTACAGTCAAATGCTCCTAGCTTTCTGGACTGTGACTGTTCATCGCTTGGCTAGGATCGACTGTCTTGTACACCCAAATGTCTTTTTCGGCATCTAGATCCCGAAGCCACGTCTGGTAAAAGGTAGCCACAGCCTTTCGCGGTGGTGAGGGTTGGGACTGAAGGACCTTGTTGATTCTGGAAAGATAGTGTTTCTGAACAGACGCCCAACCATAGTCCTTCAAACCTGTCATGGAGGCATAGCTCGAATTTGCTTGTCTCTCAAAGGCATTGAAGCCAGTCCATTGTGGCCAGATCGACCTCTCTGACACCACTTTCCCTGTCATGTCGAGGTGGACAAGGATGACGCCGAAACACTCGCTGGCGAGAAGTGGGAAGGCATGGAATGTCGACAGCCTGATCTGTGCAACATGTTGAGCCTGTTTCACTACGGTCAGCAAGATAACATGCTTGATTGGGGACGACAAGTGGGTTTGTCTTCGAACCTTCTCTCTGAGCCAGAGGCCGTTGCGGATCGATTGGAGTTGACCCTCTGGCTTTCTGTTGTTCACGAACTTGAAGTGACCACTTATAATCGGGGGCTCGTCCTCAGACGCGTCATCTTCAACCTCCTGATCCAGGAAATTGTGAAGGGCCAAAAGCTGGTGATCCGACAATGATTGAATCGATGATTGCAGGTTGCTGTGCCGTACATTCAGGGAACTCTCATGATGCTTTCTTTCATCAGGTAACGGGGTTGAGACGTCGTTAGGCAAGAAAAAGTACCCGCCGAGCTGGGTGGAAACGCGAATACCTCCTCCGAGCGACGACCAGGGCTTGTTTTCGTGCAACTGGATCAGCCGCGACCTTGCTCGCATGTTGTCCAGCTCAAGCTCGACAAACCTGTCTGCAAGTGTTCGCATTTCCTGGTCCATTGCGAAGGTTGTGTCGTATTGAGGCGTAATAATGACAAACTGTGGCGATGCTGACCAAGGAAAAGGCGGGTTCAAGTAAGGAGATGATGATGGTATATTTGTAGGTTAGGCCATTGACCCCTGTTGAGGATGTCGTCTGGTTCGAGGACCAACGTCCAGCCCTTTTCCCAAGGCAGGTGCCCCTGAAACAGGCAGCCCAGCAAGGTCGAATCCGCCGGCTGCCATAGTTTCGGTGCCGACTTCACTTCCGCCATCTTATCTTCTCTAAGTCCAAACCTCCAATTGAAAGTCGATCAGTCGAACACGTTTACGACCAGCCATACCACCCACATCTGTATCACGTGCTGTCAAAATGTGTGGATGTTGGCCATTCTCAAACGCTCACTACGACGATGAAGATCCGCCCGTTGTTTATCGACACATGTGGGATGGTCAAAAATATGTCATGGAGCTTGTAAGTCAAAAATTCCCTACTGTTTTTTGTTTCCTCCCTGTTGTTTTCTAGTCTTTTGGGTCTCTCTGTTTTGTGGTAAGAAACATTCATGCCTGAGCGCTGGTGACAGTCTGCTCAACCCTGCCAGCCCCTTTCCACGATACCCGTTCTTTGGACACCTCGACAAGCGCTCTCACGGCCTCACTGATATGATCAGCTGGTGTAAGCCGCAAGTACCAAGCCGCAGCGGGTCATGATGCGGCTGAGTGAAGGGATAAAAGGGCTTGTCGTGATGGATCAGTCCTCTGATCTCCTCTTCTCTCTTCCAAATCCATCCTTCCATCAACCTCGCTTTGTGTCCATCCGACTTGGGGATGAGATACGAGGTGAAAGAAAACGTCTCAACAAGTCTTTCATTCGTAAGAGACTACTGGCCCCTAAGACTTGAAGATACAGCCTGGATTCCTGGATTGGATTTTCCTCCTCCAAGCAAAATACCACCAACAACTGCAAGAGAAACAACTACAACACCTATCCTCAGTCGAAAAATTGCCAGGTTCGACATGAAGTCCCCCAAGATCAAGTCGGCTGCCAAGAACACCGGCCCTCGCCAGGTGCGCTTCAAGGACAACAGCGGTGGCAGCGGTGGCTCTTTCCCAATCACCCAGGGAACGGACCCCTCGACAGCTCCTGCCTTCAGCGGCCCCGACATTGACCACGGTGAAGACGACGGTGTTTTTATCCACACATCTACCAATCCCTCCGCCTCTGTCGACCTTGGTCACAGATTTCCTGCCGCCTTTCCTCCCTTCGCTCAGACGAATTACCTTCACGGCAACCCATTCATCCCCCACAACTCGATCCATCCCGGCTTCGTCAACGAAACAAACGCCTTTGCACCATTCGGAAAATACAACCCGTACGGCCTTCAAGGTCCTCCCGCCAACATGGCCGACTACCAGAACGTCGCTCCACCCGCCGGCGGACTTCACTTCCAGCCGCCCGTCCCGGACACCACTCACGGTGTCATGCAGCACGTCTACGTGCCTCGCTTCGACAACGGCATGCCCCCCGGCCCTGTCTACCATGTCGGTGTCCCTCAAGCCCAAGTCTTCCCGCTGACTTCTCTTGTTGCTCCACGCGCCACCCCAGTCATGCTCGGCACGCCTCTTGTTCTTGTTCATCAGTACTATGCAAGTCATCAATAACCTATACGCGGGTGTCAGAGGCCGCCGACGGCTCCTGAACCGAGTGGTTTATGACCGTCTGAGCACCCAAACTTTGTCGTCGGCTCTGACGTCCCATACTCATCCCCACTTTGATTCGTCTTGATTTTTTTTTCCAGCATTGTGCTGACTTTGGACTTTTAGCAGCATCCCGCCAACAATGTCACGTACATAGGCCAAGGCCCCGCGAACCCTCAGTTCATCATGGCCCAGCAGCCCATCGTACAGCCCGGAATGGCTATTCCCCAGCAGCCCATCATGCTCCAGGCTCCCCCTGTTGCCATGAACGGTCCTCCCATGTTCCAGGGCGTTCATCCCATGGGCATGCAGATGCCGGGCAGCGGCGGTGTCCCGGTTTTCGCAGGTAATGCTCATCTTCCTCCTGATGTCACGGGATTTGGCAGAACCGCTGGCGAAATTGCCGTGGAGCAAGCTCAGTTCGCCCATGCAAATGGTCTCTTTGAGCCTCAGGACTTCAAGCCCGCCGATGACGACCCGTCACGCTACTATCCAGTTCGAGAGGTTGACGGTAACTGGACCCAGCGCAACCGTTTCACTATTGACAACCTTGGTGACTGCCGCTGGTATGTCACCACCGAGGGCTACTTCTACGCCGTCCGTCTGCCTAACTAGTTGAGCAGTCTCTTGGCACATGTAAGTGAGCCCTGATTGAAAGGGTCGTCAGCATGACGTGCTTATATCAGTATCCGACACAGGTTATCGGGTTGAACGAAGAGAAGGCCTGGCGGCTTTCGACGCTACTTTGATATTGACTTGCTTGTAAACTCCAAGTTTGTTACCAAGAGACAGACACCTTAGGCTAACAGCGGTAGATGCGTTTCGCTCTCTGGAACTCTGACCTGCCGGACCCCGCGTTCCTACCGCAATCCCCTCAAGTGCCTTCCATCATCACCACTCAATTCACCATAGTAAGGCTGTCCAAGCTCCCGTGTACTTTCTGCAAAGCTAACAAGGGATCAGAAGTTATTCACTGCAGGGATCGGTCTCGGTTTACGGAAACATCCGGTGGAATGCTATTCGGGAATAAAGAGGTCGACGTTTGGAGGATGGAATGGGGGCTTGGAGGGTCATTCTTTCTTGTGTTCACAGACCAGACAGCACTTTTGATGACCAAGCCGTCCAGTTGAACTCGTTGGGTCGAAAATTGAGGCAGGTTTCGGTAGGTGGTTTGGATGTTGGTCAACAACATCTCTGACCAGAAAGCCATCTTGATCTTTCTGGAGAAGTTAGGAAGACACACCTCTTGCACCAAACCTAACATGATAACGCACCGAACGTAAACCTAATCCGATCCTAAATACGTGAAAATTCGAATCCAATGCAAGAGTAATCTTATGGTAGTAAGCTGCATCCCGTTCCTATCTCTATGACCAACTTAGATAGGATGTCATCTGTCGCTTGGACTTTCCGCCCCAGGCCAACGAGAGAGAATGGCACGAGCGAGGCAAGAACAAAAAAAGCTTGGGTTCTTTCCCAATTTGATGAACTAGCCATTTCATCTTGCCTCCACCTTCTTCTTTCCACGTTAAACCCATCTTCCTTTCCTTTGCAGCCACTCAAAAAAAGAAATACTGCCGTGCCTTCAACTTGGTCCTCTCCAGCCCTTCTGCAAACTTCATTGCGAGCTCGCGTTCATGACGAGAATTGGTCAGATTTGTGGAATCACTGACCGGGCCGTCTAGGCAATCGTTCACCGCCATGACGCGCAAGACCCGGAGCTCGACGATCTGCGAGTGGGCGCTTGGGGTCAGCGTTGAAGAGTATTGCAACTCTGTTGACCGACGCAGAAGCAAAAGGTCGAGCGCCAGACAGCGCATTAGCGTCGAAATCTCAACCGATGACGAATCTGAAGAGGACACGGTCAAGATCACGTATCCTCGCGCCAACCGCAGCAAGAGCTCCAATGATCAATCTCCCGGTATCAAGAAGGTCCGTTTCGACAAGGTCGTGCCAAAGTCTGCGCTGAAGTCGCCTGACACCGGAGGTAATTCCGAATCTGACCATTGTTGTGACATGGAATACGAAACGAAACTAAACATCGCAGAAAACAAGAAAACTTCATTCAAGGCTGATGGTTCATTCGAATCCGAGTCAGAGTCAAAATCAAAAAAGACGAAGAAAAGCGACAAGTCAGTCAAGAAGAAGAAGGTAGTAGAGCCTTCATCGGAAAGCGAGGACAGTGAAACCGAGACAACAGAGGCCGAAGAGGTGGAGGAAGAGATGATTGAGCCTCCCAAGAAGAAGAAAGAGGTCGTTGACACATCCAAGAAACAAGAAAAGTCAAAAGATGTCAGAAAGCCCTCAAAGAAGAGCAAAGAGAACACCACTTCCGCCGACGTTGAGCCAAACAATGTGGGCCCTACCACTAAGAAGAGTCAAGAGAAGAACAAAACGACAAAGGAAAAAAGCAGCAAGGCAGAGGAGCACCAGAAGCTGAGACCCGAGGCAGCCTTATCTCCTCATTTGCGTCGGCCCAATCTCATCATGCCAATCCGCGCCGAGGTTCTCCAGGTCGAACATGCCATTGAAGGTGTCGAAGACCCGCGACCCAACGCCTTCCACGATCCTCAACACGGTGTTATTCGGGTCTATCATGGGCCGGCTTACGGAAACCCCTACGGAATGTTGTATCCTGCTCGCGATCCGAATAAGGCTTGTTTGCCCATGGGAGTACCTCATCCTCTGCAAAACCCGTACTTCCACGGATTTGCCAGTCCCAAAAATCCCGGAGACAACTACTTCAAGGGTCAATCGCCCTGGGGTGCTGTCCCAATCACCTGTATGCCTGGAGGACCTCCCGTCATGGCGCCGGTCGACCCGATGCAAATGCAGATGCAGATGTCGCCTCCGTGGTGGGGTCTCCCGTCTCCAACGAAGGCGGCTTCACCAAAAGGGTCTCCGAAGCCCGTTATGTCAGGAGCTATCCAAGAGGATGGGGCATCTACAGGTGCCAGAAACAAGGACAAGGGGTGGAATACAAATGTCGGGCCGCAGCAGAACAAAGCTCCTTCCCCGGCAAAACCAGCCAGCCCCGGTGTTACCACTCCCGCTCCCGCTCCCGTCTCCCCTATCAACATCAACCTAACGGTGAACCCAAACACCCCCTGGGCTGCCTTTGCAAGCGACATCAGCAAGAGGTCCACTCCCAAGACGAACGGGTCGCAAGTGAATGGCGGCGGATCCAATGGAAGCAAGAAATCATGGGGGTCGAGAAAACCCACGGATTGGCAGCCGATCGCCAGTGGCCAGCACCCAGATCTTGATTGGGATACTCCTAGAAAGGGCCAGAGAAACAATAATGGGAGCAAGAATGGAAGCAATTCGGCCTGGGTGCAGACTGGAGGCACGAGCAACGATTCCTGGGGCGCAACTGGCGGCAACGGATGGAATAATTCGGGTAACAGCCAGAACAACGATACCCAGCCTACTTCTGGTGATGATGGCTGGACAAAGACGAATGAGACCACCTGGGGTGACTCGAGCAATAAACAAGCAGCAACCATGATCAACGATGAATGGGGAGCGTCCACCGACCAGCCGGGCGATGTTTGGGCTAACGGAGGGGGCAACACTAACTGGTCAACCGGTTCAAACCACTCTGGGTCGAAGAAGTCGAGCAAGGGACAGAATGGCAGCGGCATCAATCGCAGCACCAGTGGACGAGTCCAGCAGGATACCAACTGGGATAGCCAATCCAATAATGTCGGCTACTCAGGGCGTGTTGTTTCGAATGGCTCGAACAAGTCGAACAAGTCTAAGAAGAACACCCCCCCGCCTTCCACCAGCGGTGGATGGGACAATAATGCCGGGCCAACCACCAATAGCCCCGTTGGTAACTCCAACAAGAGCAACGGGTCCAAGAGCAGCCCGAATAAAGCGTCCAACAATGACGACACGTGGGTCACCGGGGCCGACTCGGCCTGGGCCATAGACAACAACGCTGGACCTACAAACAATAAAAGTCCGAATGCCTCAAAGAACTCGAAGCAAAACTCGAACAGTGGAAGCAAGGGCGGCGACCAGTGGGTGACGGCCGGTGGCGGCGCGGGATGGGGTCCCGAGACCACCAGTGGCGATAACTGGAACCCAACCGCGACAGATGTGAGCAAGACCTCCAACAGTAGCAAGAGCATGCCAGGCGCCTGGGACAATACTCTCCCCTGGGCCGATGCATCCATGGCGCAGTCGACGGGCGGCGCAGCAGACAACTGGTGAAGTTGATATCAACAACGATGTTCAACGGTTCAGCACAAACATGAGGGACCGGTGCGGCTTGAGCGGAGATGAGGAACGGAGCGTTGCGTTGGTCGAGGGTTTTATACATGTTCTTTACCCTCGATGGTGACTCGGACTTCCAAGGAGATAATCATTGGGATGGCACCGTTCATGATGGGCTTTTTAGGGGCGGGGGTACGTGGACTGTCTGGTCCTATCACCTTCCAGACTGCATTATCAGGCGTATGATGGGTCGAGGGATAGATGGGATGAAGGGGACATGCGAATTTGTTGGCTCATTTTGAGGATTTGCAACATTGGTGCGATCAGGGAGGTCCAATGCCGTACGCTTGCTTCTCTTTGGAGTCTGGTCAGCGCAGACCCTAAAAATCGGTACTTTGAGCACACACAGATAGACAATTCATTCAAGCAGCGCATTTGCCGACAATGAGAGAAAAGTCGACTTTCCAGCGATTGCCCCAATTTATAGAATGTGTGCTGCTACATAGCAACCGTGAGATGAGACGGCGCCCCCATCGCAGGGCCATCTGGCAATTAGAGGGAGGGAGACGAAGCGATTGATACTACCCTAAATAGAGATACAATGCGAACCAACATGCCACTGTGGCGGAGCTCCATCAATAGCTTGATTTCTCCTACTCCTCGTCCTCACTCGACTCCTCCTCCGAGGCCTCCTCAAGCCACTTGATGAAGGGCTCGGCGGCCTTGCGGACCTTTTTGGAGGTGGACAGATCGGTGTACTTCCTGCTGGCCTTGCTGCCCCACTTGATGGCGACCTCCTCGCTGAGCAGGTCGTGATTGTAGTACAGCTGAAGGATCTTGACAATCTGGTTGTAGATATCGGGGTGGTCCTTGCCAAGCTGGCCAATGAGACGCTCGGTACCGCCGAGCAGGGCCTTCTCGTGGCGGTCAGAGGTGACGAACTAGGGGATGGGTCAGTACGGCAACCAATAGCACAGATCAACACTGGTGAACGAACCTGCTTCATCATGCCGGCGCGCTTGGGGATCTGGGCGACAATGTTCTCGTCGAAGATGGTCTGGACCAGGACAAGGACGGCACGGTGCTTGGTCTCGATGCCAAGCTCTTTGGCCTTGACGAAAATGTCAATGGAGTCGACCTTGTCGATGCTGCCCTTGGAGGCCTCGTCCTGGATCCAGGTGCCGAACTCATCGTAGACGGTGCTGCCACCGGCCTCTCCGTCCTCATCCTCGTCGTCGCCGATGTTGAGCTTCGCTTTGAACTCGCCGGGAAGCTGAGCCTGGCGGGCCTTGACGGCCTCCTCACTCATGTCGACGGCCCATTCGTGCTCCTGAGTCTCGAAGTTGTCGATTTCGGGGGCCTCCTTCTTCATCTTCTCCAACTCGTCGTCGCTACCAACATCCTGGTCGTCGGCGTCATTGGACCCATTCTCGGATCCCTCGCCGCCGCTTCCGCTTCCCTGACCGTTCTCCTTGTTGGCGCCGTTGGCTTTGGCACGACGGGCGGCCTTGCGCTCGGCCTTGTCCTTCTTGCCCTTCTTCGGTTGGTTCTTCAGGATGTAACCGCTAAGCTTCAGGCGGAGGTCGACCTCGGAGCGCTGGCCACAGGCCTTGCAGTCGAGAAGGATGCGTCCGTCCTTGATGTTGACGTCGGTTTCGGGGTTCTTGCACTTCTTGCACAGAACGAACTTGTTGATGAAGCCGTCGAGGTGGTCTTGCAACTTAGCGGCGTTGTGGGAGCCATTGATGATCCAGCGGTCGTCGGCGGGGTCGACGTTGGTCTGGGCACCGAGCTCGAAGCCAAAGTACTTGATGACATAAGCGCCGGGACGGGCGAGGGACTGAGCGACACTGCTCAGGTTGACGACGACGGTCTTGATGCCGTTGCCCTTGCCCTCGATCTTGGTGACGATCTTTTCCATCTTGTAACGATAGAAAGCGTCCTTGACGTCGCGACGAACGTTGATGAGGGAAGCCATGATTGCGGTATTGATAGTTTTGACGACTGAAGAGTCTTGGGGAGTTATTGGTACGGAGCGTTGGTTTGACTAGGGAGTAATGGGCTCAGGAGACAAAGCTGGTGGTGCTGTCGGTTGAGCGGGCGGATAGCATGAAGAAGCCGGAAGGACGGTCGGATTGGTTATGATTGGAATCGACGGATTGGCGGCGAAACTGGTTCGGCGCAAGGGGAGGAGCAAGAAGGCGGACTCAATGCTCAAGGTTTTTTTGTATGGACATGTGGTAAGGCGAGACTGGATCGTCTTTGCTGTCGAGAATTCATGAACTCCTCTGGATAAGGGATTTCAACCGACTGAGCTGATGTTGGGGCTACAAGGTTTCCGCGCTATGCGAAATGATTGCAGCTTGGGGACAAAGTGTCTGAAGACGGTGGTATTGTCGTACTGATACATAAACTGCTATGTGCCGTATACCGTGTGAGGGTGTCGTTGTATGTTCAACTCTCGCGGGAGGGACTCGGTGGTCGTTAACGCTGCGAGAGAGGATGCTGGAGGTGTATAGTTGTTGACGATACTGAGTTGTGGTTTAGGCAAAAATGGTGGTGGTTCCTCAGGAGAAGAGGGGGAGGTGAGGTTTTGTACGGGTTGCAGAGTTTACCGGGAGCGGGCACGACGTGCAGATGATGCCTAAGCAGGGCGGTGAAGTGGGAATCGCGCGAGGTGGGTTTTACGACAAATGCGAGATGTGCTGGATGGATCTCCGAGCGGAGGGTTTTGTGCGGTTTTTTTTTTCTTTTCCTCGTTATTGTGGGTAGGAAGAGGAGAAAACGGAGGGGCGAATGGGTGGTGGGCGAAGAGTTTTGGGGGAAATATCGGGGTGGAGCGCAGCAGGCAGACGGTCGGAGGAAAGAAAGAAAATAAAATTGTATGGCCGAAACTGCTGAACCAAAGGGGGTGTTAGGCATCGCGTACTGTTCAGTACACCACAGCCGGTGCAGTCGCCTCAGTGCACCTGATTCACTACTTAGACCCTGGACTGAAAGCAAATCACCTTAGGTACGTCCTCCAAATGAAGCACAAAAGTACATATCCGTACACACAGTCTAACTGGGATGGGGAGGGGATGGGAGGGGCAGGAGGTTTGGTAGCCTGACAGCCTGGCACGCCCTTGCCTCGTTCTGCCTACGTAGTAGGTACTGTACGGATACATCGCAACGTATCATACTGCGGGTGGCAATTGAAAGCTGGAGCAGGCGTCGTTTTGTGCCCCACGCGTGCCACTAGCCAGTCTCCAGTGCCCGAGATACAACACGCCCGCCCCTCTCGACTAATTTTGGCCTCAATCTGGGTTGAATGGCATTATGGCACCCAAAGACAGTATCGGCACCGAATGATGCGTGTGTGTTTCCACCGTCCTTTTGATTGTTTCGCGTTTCGCAGTTTGGTATGCTTCTGCCTAGGTAGGCCGTCCATCTCATGTGTCCATCAAGCAACACTTGAGACGGTAAACGGTGGGCAGGGCGCTGGTACGGATTCTTTATTGGTACCTATCCAGAGGACACTTGCGACAGCTCCCATGCCATGGGGCACGGGCCAATCAATGACTTGACTCGCCTCAAGAGACCGCAAATCAATCGCACAACAAACGTGTGAGCTTCAGACTTCAGCACTTCGGGTGATGAGAAGGGGACACTGACACATGGGAGAGTATTCATTAAAAGAAGTGTACAAGTGACAAAAACAACCCAGGGATTCTCATCTCATTTGCCATCACGTGTGGGCCAGGCCACCCACTGCGCCTTATTGTATGTACGCATACAGCGAGCTCCAACACACTATCCTGCAGTCTGCAGTCTGCAGCCCGCCATTGCTGGTCTCGCCTCGCCTAAAGCCGGCCAACGAAGCCGAGCCACTGGCTGCAAGTCATTCTCGGTTTGCAGCTTGGCCCGGTAGGACAGAGCAGAGCAGGCAGGGCAGGGCTGCCCCGACGACTCGTGATGCGGTGTGTCACGTTTACAATTGTCCCGCGTCGAGCTTGACGGGACATACCAAGCTGTATCGTGTCCATCGCGAGGCATGACTTTATATTTTTTCTACATTCTTCTCAAGGTCTTTCCCCCACTACGCCTTCCCCGGACGCACCACACCGCACCGCCCTGTTTCCCCAACGTGACACAACCCTGGAGGCAACGCCTAGCCGCAGTTCTCTTCGTTTCGTATCCTGTCATTCACGAGCAAGTTGCCCTCATTCTTGCCTCTCGTCGTCAACAGGGATAAACCGCAGCAAACACCTCTGGCCCAGCGGCCGCGACGAGATGAGCTGGTCGGACATGGCCATCGACTCGGCCGTCATTGACGTCTCAGGGAGTGTCGTGTAACGGGAGTAGATGTCCGCCAAAAGCGTCTTCATCTCCGCGAGTGCCAGACTACGTACACGGATCACCGGTCAGTGGCCGACGTTCATCCGGACGAACATAGGGGGGGTTGGGGTGGGGACGGGCACGAGTACTCACTGCTTTCCAACGCACCCCCTGCCTCCGTTGGCAAACGGAAACATAAGCCGCTTCCGCTCGGCATCGCCCGTCGGCTCCATCCACCTGTTCGGGTCAAACAAGTCCGCCTCGGGAAACACGCTGCCGTCGATGCGGTGGACGGAATAAGCCTGACAACTGACGACGGTCCCCTCCGGAACAAAGTATCCGTCGATCGTCCGCCCACCCCGGGGCACGTACCGCGGCAGGGACATGGGGATGGCGGGGAAGCACCGCAGGCCCTCCTGCACGACGGCGTCCAGGAACGGCAGCCTGTCGAACGCTGCGGTATCCGCCGCCCCGGCATTCTCTCTCAGCTCCCGCCGGAGTGCCTCTTGGAACCGCAGCGACCGCGGCTGCGAGAGCTCCCACATGAGGAAGCATAGGCCGTCGCCCGTCGTGTCAATACCCGCCGCCATGTGGTCGAGGCACTCGCCCGCCATGTCGAGCTGATCCAGGCCCTGCTGCCCGCCGCCCGATTTCTCGTGCAGCCGGCTGAGGAGCGTGAACGAAGCCGGGTCGGGTTTCTTGCTGGACTCCATCACAAACCTATCGGCGAGGGGCGTCTCGCGGGGCTTGGCGTAGAGGTAGAGGATCCTGGAGAGGAACCTGTGCAGCGCAGGGCTGTAGTGTTGGACGAGGCGGTCTGCGTGACGGAGCGCACGCGGGAGGATTAGCCCGATCAGTGGTCATGACCTCGGTGGAGGAAGGGGCTATTTGCTACTCACTCTGCAGGCTGTCGTCGGCGGCGACCTGATGCATCATCTCCTCGTCCGCCTCGTTCTCGAGGCAGTTACTGCCGTACGGGTGGAACAGGTGGTGCGTGACGCAATCGCAGGCGTACGAGTGAAGACTCATCTATAACAGGACAAAAGAAACCAGAGTCAACGGACCCGGTCAAGTCTAGGTAAGGTGTGTTTGTGACTGTCGCAATCTTGACCTACAAAGATGTCGTGGCTCTTGCCCACGGACGCCGCGCATCGGTTGATGAACCTCTGCGACCTCTCCTGAATCCCGCTGAGGGGCGCCGGCCGCAGGACGTTGCTGTTGGCATACCGATCTGCGATGATCCTCTTTCGCTTCGCGTGCTGGCGTACATAGTAAGTCACTCTTCTCTGCCTTCGCGTCGGGTCGCAGCCCAGGGGGGAAAGGGGGGCGGCTGTACATCTTCTTTGTTCAGCGTTGTAAACATGGTTCTGGAAAGGTGAGTAAGCGGGCGCCGGTCTGCATCGAGTTCAGTGTCTTCCATACGCACCTCCGTCCATAAACTTTGAACAAGTCATAAAACTCCGTCTTGTCGTAGCCGCTGCCGCCGGAGCAGTAAATCTCCTTAACAGCCTCGTAGGAGGTGAAGCAGACCTCGTCCGGCGCAACGCGGACGACCGGGCCATACCTCTGGTGCAGGCCGTGAATGTATTTCGTCCGGTTCGCCCGCAGCTCATGCCATTTCAGGAGAAGAGAGGTGAAAGCCGACACCCGCGGGCCGGGAAATTTCCATAACGGCGACGAGATGCAGCGGACGAGGTGGACCGCCAAAAGGCCGGCAACGACCGCTCCGACGAAGAAGGGCGAAAACACCAACATGTTACGATATCCTTTTTGGGGAAGAAGGCGAGAGATGCAACAGGGACACCAAAGATTAAGCGATCCGTCGAGTCGTCGTTGGCGACGCCGTCTTATCAGCTCCGGATCCGGGGACGGTACGGATAGCGCTTGCTTAATGAGTCAAATCAGATGGGTTCGATTCGTAAATGACCAAGCGCCGGCGCCGATAGGGGAGGCCGGAGGGGTTTTAGGTAACGGGAACCCGCCGCCAACCCCAACTGAGGGGGGTGTGAGGGGGGTGAGGGGCACTTGTGATGAATGAGCACCGATTACCCCTCCATGTTTTCATGGAGTTTGGCTGTAAAAAAGTCCCTTCACTGCCCAGTGCTTGCTGCTGCCAGACATGTGGGGGTGACAGGCAGAGCAAACCCGAGAAGAGCTAGATTGTGATGGATTCTGAATTCAACTCGCGACCCTCTACGCTGTCCCTGGGCAGACGACATCTCCCAAACCAACGCCGCTTGCCTGTCGGTCTCTACCAACTCAACGCCCGTCCGAATCATACTAATACAGGGGGGGATGCCCCCCCTTCGCCGCGTCAAGACGAGGCTCTCCTCACAGCTCGTCCCGTCTCTTAGTACCCTGCGTCGCCTTGTCATTGGAACTGCCTCCGCCAAATAAGCCGCTCAACCAAGACATACCAGGAATCGACACCGCTCCCGCCGGAGGGTACTCCTTGCCATTGACCGTGACCTTGGGAGTGCAGGTGCACCACTGGTCTTCGGGCACGCCGTTGAGCGCCGAGGGGATGTGTGCGCCGCAGCCGCGCCAGGTTGCCTTTGCTGTTTAAGAAAGTTGGGTGTCAGTTGTTGTTGCCTGGTAATGGATGTCATGAGTTTGTCTTACAGCAAGTAGGACAGGTGACTCCGAAGCACATTTTGAAAGTAGGAGGGGAGAAAGAGAGAGGCAAAGATAGTGTGTGTGTGTGTGTGTGTGTGTGTGTGTGTGTGTGTGTGTGTAGTTGTGCGTGTGTGTGTGTGTTAGGAAAGGCGAGTAGGGTCCGGAGAGTCGAGCTGTTGGTGTACGATCAAAGAGATGAAGCGAAGCACCGATTGGGATGAGATTGAGGTTATGCCGTTTTTTTTT
>NWBT01000048.1:3879482-4007466 GCA_003386485.1 Colletotrichum lentis
GGGGGGGCATGCTGTTGCAGCGGGAGTCACCGAGGGCGGTAAACGATTGTCCTGGTAATCATTCCCTATCATTCTCGGAAAGTATGTATAACTACCTACTGAGCGGCCCGCTTGCAATATGAATACGGACTGTAGTTGGCCACTCCCGGCTGCCTGTCGTGGACCAGCTATGCACTCTTACCTGTCGTGAGCACACATGCATCATCAACATTCATACCTGATGGAGGAACTGAACCACCCGCTCAGCCAACCACTGCTGGGATTCCGGCTTTTTCACCGTGTGGCTTGCTCCGGGGATCAGGCCAGACAAATCATGGACTTTGGGGCTGATCTTCTTCCACGAGTCTACGAGAGCTTGCTTGTCGATCTTGTCTGGGACGAACTCGTCCTCGGCGGATTGTAAAGCCATGACGGGCTGCTGGAACCGGTTCCAGACCTCGGATACAAACGACTCGTCGAGGTCAGATGAGAAGTAATCATCATCTCCCCTTTGTATCGGGTCAGCAGTGCGGCACAAAGGCGATTAGATTATAATTTTACTTGCCCCTTGGCTGCCAGGGAGTGCCAGCGGTATGCTGTCATGGGTGCCTGGAAGAAAGATGGTAACTGATCTCTGGGCATCGCCTCGTCCTCTTTCCCCTCGTCGATCAACTGCTCTGCGTATTCCAGGCTCTTCTTCAGCCACTCAGGATCGACAGAGTCAGTGATGCTCTCTCGATCGGAAACAGGACCTTGGAGAATGAAGCCATCAACAGGGTCCTCCTTGTGCTTGGTATACTCCGCGCAGTCCTAGTCGAGTAAGCAAAATGACCCTCTATTTCAAGATTTTAAGCAGCCCGTCATACTTGGCATCCAGTTGAGTGACCCATGAGAACAATCTTCCTCTTGCCGATGCCTCGTAGATATCTTATGAGAGCCGATATATCCTCGACATCGTTCTTCAGACTCGAGTATCCGTAGCCCGAGAATGAGCTTCTCATCCGGATTTCAAAAATGGACCAGTCCTGTCCCGTGCTCTTCAGATGCTTAGCAAGAAATTGCGTATAAAAGACGGTATGTGGCCCATCGCCGAGGCCCCCAATGAAAAGTATGGCGTTTGAAGCTGCAGATGGACCGATCTCGTAGGCGCTGGCATGAGACGTCGGGGACTCATACCGGTGGATGGCGCAAGAAAATGGTGTGGAAGACATTTTCCCCTTGGGAATGAGTGAATGTAAAACCTGATAGTAGGGATTACTGTTGAGTTCAGTAACTTGGGTCGGGAGCAGTCTGCGAAGTGAATATCGTGATCAGGAGATGCAGTCACTTCATAAACAATGGGTGTGGATGTGGGTGGGATTGGGATTCCTCAGTTGACGTAAAACGCAAGTGGGGGAACTCTTACTCATGGTACCTAGGGGAGCAAGTTACAGCTGTGCCCGGTACTAACCTGCTATCGTGGGCCTAGAGCTTTTTTTTGGGCACACTGGGTGCCGACGATAACCCCGACTCAATGATTTGTCAGTGGGACTTGATGCTGGGCGCACTGGAAAGGAAGCCACCCGATTGGTTCAGCCGCTAAAGTTAGGAACGTCTCTTAGGACGTGTTTCTGACCCCAACCCAGCAAAGTTGCTCTCTGATTGATGCCCTTACAACTGAGTAACGAACGACACGGCATCCTTTTCAGCTACACTTCAATATCGCCGCAACAACCGTCATCTTTCATAGAGGCGCCAGTTGCCCCCCCCCCCCCCCNCTGCTGATCAACACTGCGGATCCCTTTGGGACTGCATGGATCAAGGACTATCTCACAATGGCGACCAGTTCGGCAAACGCAAACCCGGCGCGGAATGAGTTCTTCCAACAGGTCCGTGTTCCTCAACCAGCCGTGAACGCTTGCTGACTTTTTCGCTAGTTAAAACCATGCTGTGTCTCCATCAGCCAGTTAGCAATTAGGCAACAAGGCGAAGCCTCCAAAAGGCTCACTGGTTTGGCCGAGGAATTGCTCAGTATCCTTAACGACCAAGTCAACCGAGATGCCACAGTGTTTGACGAGAAGCTTGCCGACTACGTATTCTTTCCGCTCTCCCATGTCTTCCGTAGCCACGACCAGTACCCCAAGCCCCTCATCGAAATCGCAATCAAGTGTCTCACCATAGTCATTGTTCACGGCTGGAAGTCGAACATCTCGTCTCAGATCCTGCAACAGCTCCTCATTTTACTCACTTTCGTCGTTGGCGGGGTACCTGGAGGAGAAGAGGCAAACGACCTGCCCGAGGAAACTGAACTCGAGTCACTGAGGGCGTTGACAGCCCTCATCGCCGTGGCTGGAACTTCAACCAAGGCAGCAGCGGCGCTGACTGAAGAAAAGCTGATTCCGACTCTGGGACACACCATTACGGTACTTTTGGAGTGTGTTGCGGATGGCAGGACCTCGGAGATCCAACTAGAAGCCTTACGAACACTTGCCTGTTTTTACACGGGCATCAGGGATCAAGCCGCACTCGCCTCTTTCCTCCCGGGTATCGTGTCGTCTCTGACGAAGCTCCTCGCCAAGCCTCCGAGAGAGAAGAATAAGGTACTCGTTAGTTCGTTACATTCTATGAGACTTGTTCTTGTGCAAGTTCTCGGCGATGTCAGAACTAGAAGCATTACTGCGAAGCCGATCACCGAAGCCTCTTCCGATACCGACAAGGGTGTCATTCTGAGCCCGGCATGGCTCACCGCCACCAAGGCACAGATCAAGCTGGCCTTAGCAACTGTACTGAAGCTCCGAACGCATGGTTCGAAAGATGTACGCGAAGCTTTGCTGACGCTATGTCTGGGGCTTCTCGACGAATGCCACATCTCGTTGGAAAACTGTTCTTCTGTCCTCGTAGAGACGGCCATGGTTCTGTCACCAACCGGCCAGACTTCATCGATTGCAGTAACGAGCTTGCACGACTTGGCAATCATCTACTCCGAGCTCGGCGAAACCGTCAAAGTCACATGCTACAACTGGATCACCAGCTTGCCCAGGATCATGCAGTCCGCCGACGAAGGCAAAAAACAGACGGCCGTCCAGAATTTGATGAGGGGCATGTCCCTTGTGGGGAGCCTCCAGCTGGACTCGTCACTCCTAGACGAGTCCATAGCAGCAGCTCTGAGGGACAGCGTCACGTCCTTAGTGACTGGAGTTAAGCCGGGGAAAGTGTCGGACCAAACGTCGACAGATGTCTCATGGTATAGCCAAGATGTTATGCTGGCCGGCGAAACGTCGAGACAATACCAACACGTGTTGATGAGCCAAGAGAGTCAGTCAGGTACAAGGCTGGCTATGCTCGACTTGCTCTCCAACGTAGGTCCTGCTTCACAACAAACCAAACTTGCTGCCGAGATGTTGGATTTTGCCAGAGATTCGACCGGAGAGATGCAAACATCCTCCTTCTGGTTGAGTTTCGAACTTATCAAGGCCGCATTGTCCCGTTCCGGTGATCTAGAGGACCTTCTGGATTTCTCCTCGCTGGGCCCTGGTGGGGACATTGCCGACTCAGTCTTCCAGGAGCTATACTCATTTGCCGTGGTACTTCTTGACTCTTATTCGGAGCTGTCCGAGATCGACTGGAGGCTGGAGGCTACGGCACTCGAGGTCGCCTCGTTTGCCGCCTCTCGATCCGGGGAAGCATTCAGACCGGAACTCATCGATGTGTTATATCCGATTACGACCTTTTTGGGTTCTTCAAACCTACAACTGAGGGAGCATGCCATTACAACTCTGAATATCCTGGCTGCTTCCTGCGGGTACACGAGTGTCTCCGAACTGATTATCGAGAACGTCGACTACATGATCAACTCCATCTCGCTGCGCCTCAACACCTTTGACATATCTCCAGCATCCACAAAGGTGTTGGTAATGATGACCCGGCTGACGGGACCGCGTCTGCTTCCTTATCTGGATGATGTCGTGGCTTCGGTATTTGCGGCCCTGGACAACTATCACGGCTATCCCATGTTTGTGGAGAGTCTCTTCGCGGTTCTAAAGGAAATCGTGAACCAGGGTGCCAAGTCCGACAAACTTCTTCTGGAGGGTCGCCAGAACGGACCTGAGAGTCACAGAAAAGTAGCGAGCGGCTCGGTGGCAGTCGAAGACATTGTACGGCTATTGGAGAGGCGTCGAGAGAGAGAGGCTGCAGTCTCAGATGCCGATGCCAGCCTCGAAGATGCCGGCGGTCACCCGCAAAGTCCTTGGGGCCCCGGCAACGGCAAGGCTCAAGTGGATCTTGAGGAGGACGAAGGTGCAGCCGGTAACGAAGTCGACAAGGAGAGGCCACCCAAGACACCGACATATACTCTCCTGGAAAGGATCACGGGCCTGACGCAACATTATCTCACATCGCCAAGCCCTACGCTACGGAAGTCCCTGCTCGACCTGCTGACGACCGTCTCCCCAGCTCTTTCCGGGGACGAGGACTCATTCCTGCCTTTGATTAATGCTGTTTGGCCAGTTGTTATCAACAGGCTGTACGACGAGGAGGCCTTTGTCGCAATTTCCGCATGCGACGCTCTCTCCGCCCTTTGCGCCACAGCTGGCGACTTCTTGAGCTCCAGAATCAAGACTGAATGGTGGGATGGACTTGGTAAGTGGTGTCGCACAAAAAAGCTGGGGGCCGATCGCTCCCAGGGCCGAAGCAGAACGCGTCAGGAAAGCAGCAAGGCAGGGTGGGCAAAAGCACCTGCGAGTCAGGGAATCGTTATTCCTATTCGGTCGGGGGGCGATCTACTTGGTCACCAATCTGCAGAAATGCCTCACAGCTCGGCCCTTGGCGGCCTGGGAAGGTTCGCCCAGGCAGCCCAAGTATGGGAGGCCGTGACTCGTCTGCTAGTCGCCATCGTGTCGCATGTTCGACTCGAGTCCGAGGTATTTGACGAGTTTCTGGAGCTCTTGACCGAGGTCATCAGCCAGAACGCTGAGGTACGCCAGGCGCTGGAGGCAGTCAATGCCGATGCAGTCTGGCTGGTCCTGTATCAACGGGGACACGTTAAGCCTATGACGACGCCCAAACTTGAGGGCTACAATTTCCTGCCAATGACCTGACTGAGCTGAGCCAGGACCATGCAACCGGACTGGCTATGTCATCGCGCTGGATAAACGCCCACTGAATACTGCTCTCTGACTCGACACGGTGCATCGGACAGGAACTTTGGTCTTTCGAACAATCATAGCTGTTGAACCACATGGCAATTGCCTACAGTATCCGGCCATAATTCATCAATTGGGAGCCAGCCGATAGCTTGGGAAAAGCTAGAACGGCGCTAGAATCCAACACAGCGTCAGGACCGGCGCCACGATGTCACTCATGCGTGAGAGAGGCTTCTACATGGGCATGGGAAGCGAAGCTCCCTTTGGTTGCCAAGCGCTAGGTGATCCACGATGCCCCCGGTTAATCAACACGCAAAGAGCCATGCTTGTAGGCTGACGCAGGGTCGTGCAGCGCTCTCAGTCTTGTCGGCGAACCCAGAGACTTGGGGATCTCGATTGCAACTTTGATACTCTAATACAACAGACAGTTGGACGAACTCAAGGACCACGATACAGCAGCAGATATCGCGCGTAATCAACTTTTGGTTCTAAATTGCGGCGGGACTGGAGTGATATCGCTTGACGTGTTGACCTGAGTCTAGTCGTGGCACCATCGTCTTTCGCGTCAAGGGACGACGGTATCCTCCACCCGCCGTCCAATCATGGGACCGCTGACGACAATTTGCAGCTTTTGTGTCGAGCAGCCTTCTAGAACGAATGGAAGCTAACGAAGCAATGCGGCAATTTTTGGTCTGATACGGGGTATGGCGGCGGCGTCGTGGGCGTCGAATCTCCTACACGGCGTCACTGGCGGCGTGATCGCGAGCGCGGGCGTTATCATCAGAAAAGGAATGTATCCAACGTCCGCTCGGAGTTGTAACCGTATGCAGACCAGGGGCCGAATGGTTGAGGATGCCGTTGCCGTTGCGATTTTTACAATGGCAAGATCCCATTTTTTGACGCGAACTGGCTCGAATCATTTGTTCTCTGGAAGCGTCGAACTTTAGGCCGGTACAAAACAATCCCTTTCTTTGCATTGGGGCAGGATTCAGTTGTACCTTCTTCGTCTTTACCTTCCTTCCTTATCAGTATCGCTGCAAGTTCACATACATGATACATAGTAGGCCGGCATATCATCGTCGCAGGGGCACAGAGCAAGGGGTGGCCGGTCAGGCCGGGACTCATCAATGATGGACCCCAGAGTCTCGCCGAGAAAAGCCAAGACATCAAAATCTCCCCAGCCAATCATCGACCCTGTCCTAACGACTTACCACCACCATCTCCAGGCGGGATGTCGACCAAACCTTGCCCAAGAACCGAGCAAAGGCTAACATACCACCTTGATTGAGCAACGGGGACGCTGTGCCGGGTGACAACAGTGTTACCACCTCGTCGCTCGAGCAGGCTCCAATCTGCTTCGGATCCAACCCCTTGGGGGTGGACCGTCTTATCGTCGGTGAAAGCTTGTCTCGTCGACCTTCGCCCGAGGAGTCAAGGGTCTAGGCCACACGAGAAAGACCAGACTAACATGGCGGCGTGCCCGGGAGGTGGCAGATCGGAGTCCTACCCCGTGGCACTGGGACACCGTGTACGAGCAGGCACCATGGGGTCCAAGTGAAGGAAGGTTGTGCCGCACCAGACGGACCAAATACTGTCTTTCGCTCATACTGGCCGTCGACTTCTGAATCCTACCCTAGGTGCCCAGCCAGACGCGTATAAATATACATGTATATGTATATATATCAGGGGTCTCTTGGCACTTCTCCCTGGAAGGTTCGACCTGTTCTCTGTCCCCCCACCGGCTCGTCCGTCTCTGCTTCAACAACGATTTTGAGGTGCACTTGGGCCTGTCTACCAAAATGCCATCCCAACCCGCCTTCGTCGACGACGAGAAGAATCCCGCCAAGGAGCCCGCTGTGAACAGCCATCACGGTAGCTATGAGGGTTCCCGCGATGAGGAGACTGGTGTTGTCGCCAAGGGCCAGCCCCTTCAACGAAACCTTCAGAACCGACACATGCAGATGATTGCCATCGGTATACCTCGTCTCGCACCCAGAGGCTCCAGTGTAGTTCGCTGACTTTCATCACACAGGCAGCGCCATTGGTGCTGGTCTATTTGTCGAATCCGGCGGTGCTCTCCGAACCGGTGGCCCGGCTGCTCTTGTATGCCCCCTCCCCCCTTTCTCTCCATCCTGGGTTGGATTGATTCCTGGTACTGATTATGAGTCCAACAGGTCATTGGTTACATGATTGTCGGGATCATGCTGATGTTTACCACCCAAGCTCTTGCCGAGATGGCTGTCCTGTACCCCGTCAACGGTGCCTTCTATACCGACGTTTGCCGATTCGTCGACCCCTCTTGTTGAGTCTCCCGGCGCAGCACATACACACTACGAACTTCTGCTAACAAGCGTCAGGGGCTTCGCCATGGGCTGGGATTACGCCATCGCCTGGCTGACCGTCCTTCCCTTCGAGCTCGTCGCCGCTAGTATCGCCATCAAGTTCTGGCGCGATGACGCCAACATGGGCATCTGGGTCGCCGTCTTCCTCGTCATCCTTGCCATCATCCAGATCTTTGGCGTCCGCGGCTACGGCGTGGTCGAGTTCGTCCTGAGCATCATCAAGATCGCCGCCTGCACGGGCTTCATCATTCTCGGCATCATCATCAACTGCGGCGGCGTCGGCGACAAGGGCTACCTCGGCGCCAAGTATTGGGCACGACCCGGGTGCCTTCCAGAACGGATTCAACGGCTTCCTCGGCGTCTCCGTCGTCGCGGCCTTTGCCTTTGGCGGGACGGAGCTCGTCGGCCTCGCTGCCGGCCAACCCGCGCAAGGCCATTCCCATGGCCAGCAAGCAGGTGTTTTGGCGCATCGCCTTCTTCTAAATTGTCAACCTTTTCATCCTCGGCCTCATCGTCCCCTCGAACGACCCCCGCCTCATGGGCTCCTCGGGCGCCAACACAAAGGCCTCGCCCTTTGTCCTCGCCATCTAGGGCGCCGGCATCGGCGTCTTGCCCTCCATCTTCAACGCCGTCATTACCATCGCCGTCATTACCATCGCCGTCATCTCCGTCGCCAACAGCTGCACCTTCGGCTCCATCCGCACCATGCAGGCCATGGCCGAGCGTGGTATGGCCCCGCGCTTCCTCGCCTACGTCCACAAGCGCGGTCGTCCAATCTGGTGCATCCTGATCCAGATCGCCTTTGGTCTGCTCGCCTTTATCGGCGAGTCTGCCGACAGCAGCACCGTCTTCGGCTGGCTGCTGGCGCTCTCCGGCCTCTCCTACTTCTTCGTTTGGGGCTCCATCTGCATTTCGCACATCCGCATGCGCATGGCGTGGAAGGTGCAGGGCTACATTCTCGAGCAGATCCCCTACAAGGTGCCCCTGGGCATCTGGGGCAGCGTCATCGGCCTGTTCCTGAACGTCGTCTGCCTCATTGCCACCTTCTACAACGCCCTCTACGTAAGTCTTTCACTCTCCAGCCGACTACCTCATACCTTCCCAGCAACGGGCAGTCGTTAGCCGTGCATGTGACGAGAAGATACACCATGTCGCTAAAAGACACTATTCAGCCTTCCCCCAACGCACAGCCCGAAGCCGAGGCTTTCTTCACGGCTTACCTCGCCGCCCCAATCGTCATCTTCCTCTACCTCTTCTGGAAGGTCATCTCGCGCGACTGGCGTCTGTACGCGCCTCTCCGTGAGATCGATCTCAAGTCGGGCGTCGTCCTGGCCGACCCCAGCGACGAACCCTTGCCCGAGAAGACCTGGTCCAACCTGCCTCGCCGCATGGCTCGCGCCCTGTTTTAGACGGCGGCAGGAAGCAACGTCTCGTCCGTGAACAGCTCTCTATCCTAGCTATGAATGATGTTTCGCCTTGTTGTTTCTCTCTAAGCGTGCGGGATGTGGAAGAGAGGCAGACCAGAAAGTGGGACACAGCCCTACATAGTAGGACACGTAGAAAAGGCGAATCATCATACCAGAGAGATATACCGATGTTGCGGTCTCCGTCAGCTGCCTACAGTCAAGGAGGTCGTGGAAGCGAACACCCAGAATAACGCAGCAAGAGCGTTCCCGTCATCCTTGGCACCCTGCATGGCCCGTCGAACTACAACAAGAGCCTGTGGTTGAATTCGCACTTGGACACGACACTTCTGCCCTGCAGGTTTAGCCACTTCGGATTCGACCGTGTCTACAAAAGGCATATGTACAAAAAAAGTGTTCTATCGAAAAGGACGTCGACTCGGCACGGCGCCGCCTGCGCACAAAACATTTGACGATTTCTACGCTCGCTTGCCCAATGTATACATTTAATTTTAAACCGAAACCCGCCTCGAAACCCGCCTCGGCTGAATGCGGCTCGTCACCAGATATTGGTCGTGGCTAGCAAGTTGGTTTATCTGCTAGTTCGCTGCTCGCCGGCCTCTGCCGCGAGGTCTCGCTCCACCATCTCGATGGAGCCCAAACTAGGGAACCGCTTCGAGAAGTCCTGGACGTAGTCATCTTTCTCCCTGGCCGACATCTCCAACACCGGTCGTCCGGGAAGTCCAACGCCGACGAGGTGCTCCGAGGACGAGTAAGCGGAAGCTTGTGTTTGCTTCGGCGGCGAACCCGGTCGACCGCCGGTCGGCAGGCTGTTGAGGTGCATCGGCTTTCGGGGCGCCACTGGTCGGGGGCCGGGTGTAGACCGTCCCGCTGTCGGCAAGGGCTCGCTTGCCGACGGCCGCACCTTATTGACCAGCACATCCTGCGAACCGGATGGCGCCATTGGCCGAGGCTTGACGCCGCCGACTGGCTTCCTAGGGATGTCGGGAAGTTGCTTGTCCAGTCGGCTTGGGCCGGGACCCGCGTCAGTGTAGACACCGTATCCTTGCGCAGTGCGCGGCACCTGGGCCGAAGACTTCTGTCCCTCGCTCAATAAGTTTTGCACCCTGTTTTGGATGCTGACAGCCCGAGACACTCCACCAATGCTCTTCGGCAGAGGAGCAGAGCCACCGGGGCCCGAATCTTGGTTGGAGAACCGTTGGCGGTATTCCGCAGCGGCGGCCTCCACCCGCCGCTCCTCTTCCTCTAAGCGGAGGCGTTCAAGTTCCCGTCTCATTGCGGGTGTGTCTTCGATCTCCTCATGTCCCTTACCATCATCGGTGCGGCCGTCGGTAGCTTCCGATCCCTCAATGGGAGTCAACGCGCTGCGGTCCAGCTGCTTGAGCGGCGATGGAGTTCGACCAGGAGGTGGTGCTTGATTCCCCTCGAACCGCTTGAACGCATCACCGAACTTCCCAGCAAATATGTTCTTCGTACCAGAGAGCGAGCTGAGGCTTCCGCGTTTGCCGTGTTTCGAATGCCAGTCTCTCTTCTTTGAATCCGACTCCTCCATGCTGCGTAAGAATTCAACATTGGATTCAATGTGAGCTTCCTCCTCGGGTTCCGCCATTGCAGGTGATGGTACCCTGTCAGGAAACTTGGGAGACATGAGGCTGGGGGAAGAAAGAGGCTTCGAAGAGCTCTCTTTCTCACGCAGAAAGTCAAGGTTGGACTCGAGATGGGTGCTGACAGGCCTGGGACGACCATCAATAGATCTTCTCGACTGGGTGCTTGAATCGAGAAGCTCCAAGCTTGGCCGCCCACCTTCCAGTGACGGGCGCGAAGATGAAGGATGCCGGACGTGGGTCGGGCGTAGCTGGTAGGAAGGGTTACGAGGGAGCGGACCCTCTTCTCCGCCTGGGCGAGGCAGCACAGTTTGGTCTTGCTGGCGGGGAAGGCTGGTCGACCGATGATGATGGTCCGAAGTAGGGACTCGCCACACTGGCACTGGCTGTGAAGGCTGTTGTTCCGGCGGCGGAGAAGTCGTCATTGTGCCGGTCGATACATATCTAGATGATTGAGGCCGAGGCTGGTGCTGCGCCTGACTTTGAGATGAGATCGCCTGCAACTCGGGGTTCTTGTTGATGATGGCGTGTGCTCTGCTCATCTCGGTAGGCTTTGGAGGCGCAGATGCCGTCTTGGTAAGTCCCCCGGAGGCTGGAGGAGATTTGATCGTCGGTGGTGTATAAGAAGCAGAGACTGCCGGGGCAACGGTTCTGGGCCGCACCGGCTCCGGGTTCTTCGGCGGGGACTGGGACACCGGATATATCTGGTGCACAGGTTTGTCGGCCGGTTGCGGAACCGGGGCCTTATGCTGCTGCGTAGCAGAGGCGTGCGAGTCAAAGTTGAATTTGGACCCTTGCTCGTGAAGAATGGAAAACTGGTCCAAAGGTGGGAAGCGAGACGCAAATTCGTCAACATCTCCCGCCGCAACCACCGACGGAGCAGCTGCAGCCGGTGCATCCAGAGCCGCGAAAGGATCTCCGTCAGTCACCCGCATGGGAGATGGGCCGGGTTGAGAGACTTGCTGCTGGGGTTGTTGACTAGCGGCCGGTAATCTTCCTCTCCTCATGGGAACGATGTCAGGAATGGCCTGCTCCTGTTGCGGAGGAGGGGAGAAAACGGCGCCGACAACCGGCTTGGACGGGGCCTTGTCGGTCACCGAAGACCGGCTCTGTGACTCTGCTTGTTGTTTTCCGGAATATATCTGTTTGCGTCTCAGCCAAGCACCGCAGAAGCAACGTTGGGGAGAACCTACATCCTGAATAGGGACATCACGCCCCTGCATGACACATCCTTCGCGAAGAACCTGGTAAATGTTGGGCCGGGCCTGTGGACTCTCACGCAGCATTGATGCTTTATTCACATTAGCGACCAAGGTACAAACCAGGTCTATCTAGACAAACTTACCAATGAGTTTTTTGAGCCGGTCTGAGAACACAGGATAACTGGGGTATTTGAAGCTCGCATTGAGGATAGCCAATTGCCCCTGGTCCTCAAACGGCGTCGTGTAGTAACATAACTTGTACAGCAGAACACCCAAAGCCCAGATATCGGACTTCTCATCGATGGGAAGCTTCCGATAGACATCAATCATCTCCGGGCTTCGATACTGCATAGTGGTGTGCTTCTGCACGTCCTCGTCGACGAGCCTGCACTCGACGACGGTTTGTGGTGCGGGTTTGGGCGTCGCAGCAGATCCGAAATCGCAAAGTTTGAAACGCTTCCGGGAACCGTGACTGAGGATCAAGACGTTTTCGACTTTCAAGTCGCGGTGAAGTAGTGGTGGCTTAAGGTAATGCATGCAAGCGACTCCCTCCGCTATGTCGGTGAAAATGTGGAGGATTTCGGGTTCGGTCAGGCGGTGCTGGAGACGCGTGTTCATAAAGTCGATGAGGCCGCCCCCGTTGCAGTGTTCCATGAGCAGGAAGACCTCGTAGCCTCCTCCTCGCATCTCAGATGCATGGGAATCGATGTATGTAACGATCGGACGATGGCCCTTCAGCCGCTTCATGGTCTCGACCTCGGTCCGCATGCTTCGCAGAGCATCCTTATCGGGCACAGCCACCCTCTTGAGGACAGCCATATCCGTACCGTCGACGGCTTTCGGGAGCTTTACCAGGTAGACATGGGCGAAGCCTCCCTCGGACAGGTATTTCTGGATCACCACCCTATGACCACCAACTTGGATCTTTGTACCTGGTGCGAAGGTGCCAGCTGGCGCCGTGGCTACAGGAGCAGGCATTGGAGCGCCATATGTGACAGGATGAGCAGCTCGCGGAGCCGCAGCGGGCATGTGGTGACCGTAAGAAGCCATGTTGGCTGTGTTCGTTCGAAAACGTGTCGTCGGTAGGAAGAGTCGCGCCGCCGCCCGAGGCAGCGAGACTTGGCAGGCGGAGGATCAGCGGGAGGTTGAGGTCGGTGAGAGGATGGACGAGCGAAAAGACTGGGGGGGTCAAGGAGAGGGTCAGTGACGTTGACGAGCGTTGACGACCCGGTCAGCACAATCAAGCCATTATTCGGGTGTCGATGGTGTCTACTGGTGTCTTGGATGGGTTGGTTCCAGGTTGCCATGAAGCTGGACCCGACCTTGGACACGCGTGGTTCGCAGGTAATAGGTAGGTACGGGGCGTCCATCAGCCGCTGTTAGTGGTGGAGCGCGCTGGCATATTTGGGGAGCTAACCAAGACCCTGTTCCATGTTTCGCAATGCAGTCGGGCAAGTGTCGGGTAAATGCGCCGTTAGATATGTCATTGGTTGGGTCTTTGGTGCAAGCGGGTATTGCCAGTCGGCACCAGGTGTGAATCTTATCTAAACCCCGTAAGCCGTCCGAGATCCAGATTCGTGTGGTGGGGTACCTATCACTCTGTCCCCTTCAGTTCAAGAAGTTCTTACGTAGGTGGTTGCTTATCGATATACGATAACGATAAGAAACATTGAGAGCCGCCGATAATTTTTTTATTTTCCATTGCCCAGCTCTGCGGTGGACTCTCGAGCCTCTCCGCTACTGAGCTGCATCTTATTTTGTTGTCCGATCTTGCACGCTAGAAAAGAAAGGAGGAAAACCTACACACTTCTAGACAGACGACGACGAAACGATTCAAAATGGTGGCTAAGAGAAAGAGAGTGGAAACCGCGGAGGCGACGCCAACGACTAAAACGGCACCTGCGAAAAAGGCCAAGGCGACTCCCAACGGCTCGGCTTCGAAAGACACGACCTTGAGCACGGCGCCGACCGAAGAGTTGACGATCCAGATTGTAACCGGCTCCTATGACCGGGTACTTCACGGTATCAATGCTACGATAAAGCCAGAGGGCAAGGTCGACTTCGCCGACACGTTCCTTTTCTCTGCGCACACTTCGGCAATCCGTTGCATCGCCCTGTCGCCTCTCTCAGCCCCGGTTCCGGGCCAGGGCCAGAAGGTCCTGTTGGCATCCGGCAGCACAGACGAGCGCATCAACCTCTACAATCTGTCGGCGCATCCCCCGAGCCGGAAGAACCAGGAGCTTCTGTCCGCTGTCTCTGCCCGACCGATCCTCGAGAACCCTAAGAACCGTGAGGTCGGAACGTTACTGCACCACTCCTCGAGCATAACCAAGTTGGCCTTCCCCACGCGCTCAAAGCTGCTTTCCTCGAGCGAGGACTCCACCATCGCCGTTGCGAGAACGAGAGACTGGTCCGTCCTGTCGACGATCAAGGCGCCGATAGCCCAGCCCTCCGGCAGACCCAGCGGTGACACGGCGCCGTTTGGCGGTACGCCGTCCGGTGTCAATGACTTCGCCATCCACCCTAGCATGAAGTTAATGATCAGCGTCAGCAAGGGCGAACGGTGCATGCGGCTGTGGAACCTCGTCACCGGCAAGAAGGCTGGTGTCCTGAACTTCAACCGCAGCATGTTGCAGGAGGTCGGCGAGGGCCGGGTCTCGACGGGCGAAGGCCGGCGCGTAGTGTGGGGAAAGGCGGACGGCGAGGATGAGTTCGCGGTTGGGTTCGACCGCGACGTCATTGTTTTTGGCATGGACAGTGTCCCCAAGTGCCGCATCATGTCCGACACGCGGACCAAGATTCACGATTTGTCCTACATCACCATTGACGGCGAAACCGAGTCGAGTTTGTTAACCGTCTCCACTGAGGACGGACGGATCTTGTTCTTCTCTACGGCATCGGACGACCTGCAAAAACCCGACTCGGAAGACAAGACACTGTCGAGTGCCAGGTTGGTTGCTCAGATCGGTGGCAAGGAGGACGGAATTTCTGGCCGCATCAAGGACACGGCTTTTGTGCAGATCAAGGAGAACGACTCAATTACACTGTTCGTCGTTGCCGGCAGCAGTGATGGTAAGGTGCGGTTATGGAGGGTCAGCGCGGAGGAGCTCAAGATCAGCAACGATAAGGCCAAGGGCAAGGGCAAGGGCAAGACCGAGACGAAGCAAGCTGGTAAGCTGCTGGGGACCTACAACACGAATAACCGTATAACCTGCGTGGCGGCATTCGCTATGATACCCCGGCCAGAGGGAGTGGAGAGCGAGGACGAGGGTGCCGAGGATTCGGATGATTCCGACGAAGACGACGAGGAGTAACTCTAGAGATAAATGTACACATAACAAAAGATAATTCGAGATGGCCGGTTCGTTTGCTGTGTCCGTACCTGCGACCACTTCGGCCGGGAGACGGAGATGGAGTAATGGAGTTCCGCCCCACTACGTAGTCCAAACGGAGGATCGGCCCCGGTTTATCGTCGCCCGATGTTGCCGGCTGGCTCGTGCCGAGAAAGTCCCGCTGATCGGCACGTCGGGCGTGTCTCGTATTTGTCTGCAGATTACATGCTTATCCCATTTCTGTCTTCTACGCACATGCAAGTTGCATTGATTGCCATTTAGGCACGTCGTTAGTCTCATGGGTTGAAGGTTGGGGGTCCGAAAAGTCTCGTCTGTAGCCTAGCTTAAAAGACAGCAGGGCAGCAACTGGCTAGTTGGCAACTTGATATTGGAGTGGAATCGTAGCCAGGGTCTGCAAGACACGCACGCAGGAGCGGCAGGACTTCTGGCTGACGTTGGGATGAGAGGCGTCTTCTAGTATACGATAGACAGCTTTCATATGTGCCCCCGATGCACCCGTCCGTCTGTGTGTCTCCCTTGAAAGTCGAAAGCGAGGTGGTGGGTGAGACGCGACAAGACATTGGACCCCGACGGGACGCCAGGCCATCGCCGTCCTCCTGCTGGCCCTCTGTTTTTCTTATTACATAGTAGTGCTGCTACACCTGACTAGTGCTGGAGCCGGGATGCAGTCCAAGTCCTTCTTTCCCTCTCATTTCGCCCCTCCACTCGGTTTCCCAAACGGTTTGGTCAGGGAATATGGCGGAATACGCGGACTTATCGGTTTCTGAAGCACCACCACGTACGTACCTTAGGGGATAAGATGCTGAGTCAATGCAAACCGTACCCCTTCATGGGTCCCGGACTGTGTTCTAAATTCTAAGGGCACACGCCAGACGCTAGAGACTGTGGAATCCTCCGGTACCCGTGCCGTCACAGTCGCAGTCACAAGGCGCCTGGCGCGCGGGGACGGCTCGTTGGGAGGTTGGGAGCGCAAGCAGGCTGCGAAGGGTGGTGCGGTAGAACAGTCAAACCAACGGAGAGTTGAACCGGGGGCTAGCAGATTGTGGGGTAGCGGCAAATCAGCGGCCAAGAATGTCATTCCAGGGCCCGAATCTGGCGGACAGCCAGTCATGTGGCTCCACCTGGGAGACAATGCTATTGCATGCAGTTGGGGCTTAGCGCCAGTGTCTCCTCCATACCCCATACCCCTAGCTTCGACTCATGTGCCCTTTCTGGCCCTGTGCTAGGCGGGTGGTAGTGCTACAGTAGTACTTTACGAACACCCTGCCCTCAACGAGAGCCAAAATGCAGAAATTTGGAACAGGCCCCAGTCAATTGGCAGGTCTAGTCCGACGGCAACGGTGAGAGAATCTTTACCTTGCCGGGCCACTCGACGACGGCAAGTGCAACGCATGCGCATACACGGTTGAGGCGAGAGCAATGCGAGTGAGAGAAGGAGGACAGCATCTGTACACTACACAGATAGATAGGAGTAGGGAAAGTAGCGGATTGGCAGCGCAGGTGGGGAAAACCTACCGGCATGGGCAAGTATCAAGTCACCATAATGTACGTATGTCCGTACAGCCCGGCCATTCCGCATTTGAAAGGTACCTGTGGACTGACAAAACGTGCAAAGTTCAGACATGTGAATATTTGTATTTTCCCATCCCTTCCAACCCAAGCTCCCTTCTCCCCCTCCTTCCGCTTTCTCGTTTTTTCTTCTTTTACATCTCGGTCCCGTCTGCCGCATCTCTATTCTCGGGAATAGGAGCCACCCGCCTTACTTGCGCCCGATTCTGCTGGCGTTACTGGTCCCCCCCCCCCCAAAGCCACACGACGCAGAGACCACACCACCACCACGCCAGCATCACCGTCGTGTCTCGTCGCCGGTCGGCAAGTAAGACGCGCCAGCTGCGCGTACCTCCAAGACGCACGCGCACTCGCACGCGCACTCGCACGCACACACGGCCTTTACAGACCAGACCAGACCACTCAGGCTGACTTGGCTGCCACGGACACCTGCAAGCCACGGCGAACTGACCTCTGAGGGATGATGCCGACGCCTCCTACTACTTCATTCCCTTCGCCTAAACGCATTTCCATTTTCGTCACATTGCTACCAGGTGGCCTTGATTGGTCCCTTTTGCATATTGGTCTTGCCTCCTCTTGAGCTCCTCTTCTCATCCCTCCACTCTTCCCACCGCCCACGAGAACCTTGCCAAGGGTTTGTCTAGCATCAGCTCTTCCGAGCTCGACCTCTCATACTCCATAGCCAGCTCGTCGTATTTCCCAACAATTTCTAAACTCTGGATCATACCTTTAGTCTCTACACAGCTCCAGCGCGTAAGGCCAATCCGACCCTCCTCCTACTCCGCCGTTCGTCCCAATTGTTCGCCCATCTCTAGCTTGAGGCTGTTCAGCAGCCCACGTGAGCCGAGACAATTGCCCCCTCGTCTGAACTTGCCTGTGACGACTACAAATCCTTTCACGAGGACGCTTGCGGGGACAGTCGACCCTTTTACATAAACGCTCGACGTTGGCGGTCATCTCGTACGCGCCCGTCCGTCTCCGACATCTCTGACGTGGGAACAACACTCCCCCTTTCCCATCTGCACACCCGCTCGCCAGCTGTATTCTAACGCTTCTGTCCTATAGCTCTACCGTTAATCTCTACTTATTCACCCACGGAATCGATTTACAGTCAGCATCATGTCTGAAGAAGGTCCCCGTCTCATACGGCCCATCCCTCGTCGACCATTCAACTTTAACCGCACGAATCCAAGCCCTCTAGAAGAAGACGACTCCTCCTCACCCAGCCCCAACCCCGAGATCGATCTGTCCAAACTGTATAATGGCCCCACGCCGTCTTCGGAATCCGGCTCCGGTTCCATAACACGCGCCCAGTCTGTGTTGAACTTAACCAGCTCGACGCTCTTCGGCATATACTCCCCAACGTCGTACGGCAAGGATCGTTGCTACAATGACCGGGATGAGCCGGAAACCCCTTGGGGAACTGGGGCTCAGACGCCAATCAAGCGGGCGAGTGTCGATGATACCACGTTCGAGCTCATGAGGGATCGCTCGAACATGATGCGCCGGCAGTCGTCGTATCCGAACAGGGGCAACGCGCCATCCTCATCGACCGCAGCTACCGCGCTGTTCACCATCTCCCGGGTTGGGCTGCTTTTCGTGATTGGTATGGGGTACGGAATGATGGTCACGAGGTTGCAGGACGAACAAAGATTCTCTTCTTTCCAGGTTGAAACCATGATCAGGCCTGGCTACGACTGGCAGTACCTGGCACTGTGGGGCCTATCCGGTGTGGTCCTCGGCGGCCTCCTCCCTTGGTTTGACGGCGTTTGGGAGGATACCTTTGGAAAGGAAGAAGAGGTCGGCACCTCTCAAGAAGATATCAGCCCGGTAAAGGACTGGGCTCTAGTCGTCCGCAGCATCGGCGCTTTTGTCGGTATTGTTTTCGCCATCGTAAGTCGTACCTGCCATCTTGTTCACAATGAGTGGCGAGCATCTAACAATAAGCAGCGTAAGCTTCCATGGGCATCGACTTTGCAAGTATCCCTTACGTTGGCCCTTGTCAACCCATTTCTGTGGTACTTGATTGATCGCTCAAAACCCGGCTTCCTACTTTCGGCCGCCGTTGGCCTTGCCGGATCAGCGGTGCTGATGGGCATCAACCCTGACGCGATGCCCACCCCGTCATCCCTTACCCATCGTAACGAGTCGGACAGGGCCTTCTCGGAACCGGTTGCTCTCGGGGGATTCGCTAGCCAGAAGACCATTGAGACTGGGATTTGGATGCTAAGTGTCCTGTTCTGCAGTTGCGTCTGCTTTGGAAACATTGGTAGGCGGCTGGCACTGAACAAATCGGCCACTGCACGTGGGCGATGGGCCGGCATCAGATGAAACACAGCGTCGGTGTAAGAATGGCTTGCTCGTACCGGGAGCTCAAGATTTCAGGTCGTGAGGTGTGTTTCTTTTTGGTTGGACGGAACTTCTCGGGATAGGTGGGACAAAATGTGGCGGGATACCCAGTCGGATAGTGACCCTCAGGGCAACGGATGTCACCGAAGCTCTGTATTGTTTAAGAAACAGCGTAATGAGACTGCAGCGCTGAGAATCTGCCGCCCGATCAGCGGCGGCCTCTAAAGCAAAGTTTCTCTTCTTTCCTGCACGCCTAGACAGGGTGATAAAACCATGTGACTGAGCTCCAGATTTGCCTCATTGTCAAGTTATGTATGACTCGATGGGATATCATGCATGACCTAGATCTTGCTTGGCTTTTGTAGCAAGCAGCCTTTCATCACGACCCTCGTGTGCATACACCACTCTTGTGTTAAGTGGTACAGCCAAGACAGACAATTTCCGGCTCTGGTCAACGTATCTAACTCGAGTTAAGCTCCCTCTTTACGAAGCAAGACCGCAATCAATACGTGGTCCAGTTTTGCAGTTCGTCATTGCTCTCTGATCCACGATCATTCTCTTAACCTCTAGGGTTTCAGTTTCTTCTTACGCCCTTGGGTATTCATTTTTTCTATTTCCCCCGACGGTTCCAAGCGAATCCACGCCTCTCTGTCCGTGCCGTTCAGCCGGCGACGCACCTCTAATTGCCCCCACTGATGATATCGACGACGGCCTGCGCCTTGGCAGTGATGTTGCTGCCGTAGTCCACCTGCGGGAGGCCCATCATCGTGAGCAGCCTCGGGTTGCTGACCATCTCGTTGACCGTGACGCATCACCCGCAGACGTCGGCGAAAGACTCGGCGGCGGCGTTGGGACCGATTCGGCCTGGGATCCCCATGTCAGTAAACAGCTCCTCTTGTTTTTTTTACTTTTTTTCCCCTGCTCGTCCATCTCCGTGCATGCGTCTGGCCGGCTTGGCCCGTTTGGGCGGGGTACGGGTGCGGCGCCTGGCACTGCCAACCAAAATGTGCGTAGATGTTGCCAAAGCAGTGCTGCTCGGGCGCAGATGTGTTCTGACCTGACTTCTGCTGCGGGATCTGGTCCGGATACTGCACGGGCTTGCCGTCCCGAATGTGGTCGAGCTCGGTCATGATGTACCGGGAGCGGTTGACGAAGTCCCAGATGTGGAAGAGACCCTTGTGGGGGTTCGGCGGGATCCAGGCTGGGTGGGCCTCAATGGCCTTCAAGGGATCAGGTCGGAGAGCTTTTCAATAATATTGACTCGCACCGTGGGGGACGGGAGGACGGACGACATCTGGACTGGAATTCCTGATACAGTGGGAGGTGAGGTTGAAATGAGCGGTTAGAAATTGTGATGATGTTCAGGTGTTAAAACAGTCGACAATTTGACCAGGGCAAAAGCCTACAAGAACTTAGGATAGGATAACAGTGAATAGCCCAAAATAACAGGGCCTCCCTCCCCATTGTCGAATCAAATCTCACACGCAAAGTATCCTCATCTGTGAGTTGTCGGTGAGGGGAAGCAAGCAAGGGCTTGGAACGCGTTGCCGCGTTAATGTGGCATGCTCCCTCGCACAGACCCGGCTGGACAACAAGCAAGCCACAGCTTCACCCGAATTAGGTTGCGCTCTGCTGAGGAGAAGCGAGTGGGGTCGAAATGGCGGGATCTGGGAGACAAGGTCGAATGGAGGGGTTCGAGGGGTTGATGGGGTCAATGGCTGATCCAGAACCGAAGATCTGCTCTGGTTCTGGAAGATCAGTTACAGTGCCGATTTGACTGATGAGCATTGCGTGGTTGCACAAAGCGCTCTACACTACGGATAGGCAGAATGCCAAAAGCCAAAGAGTAGACCCCTGTTGTTCCTCAACATGTGGAACAGAACAAGTTCAGCTAGAACGGGCTTCTTCCTCCAAGGGGGGGGGGGGGGGGGGGGTTNGTTAGCCCAGCCGAACTATGCAGGTTTTCGGACATGGAAGATATAGCCTGGGACGCTTCATTCTCTCCCTTCTTGGCACCTGTAGTTGAGGACATGCTCGTGAGGCTGAAGCAGCGACAAACCAGATGGGAGCTTTCATCCACCCTCATCACGCTTTTCTGTTCTGGGCATAGCATAGCGAGAAGAACGCTACTGGAGCTAGAGCTGAACCTTTCAACGATTCTGCAGGTCAGGTAGGTTAGGCAAGGTGTATTTCCGTAGCTCCCAGACGCCTACGGCTTTGGTGGCAGCGACCAATATCTGAAGCGGCGGCCACACGACGGCTCGAGGCCGCCTTGATGTGATAATCGAAGAAGGCAGGGTTTTTAATTCTAGGTGCCCCCGTAGCATGCCATATTGTTATTTGAATAGCCTCATGGCTTGTACGCCACTGCATTGCTCACACAAGGCTGAATCGAGATCCAGCAGGTCCGGTTCTCGACCGAAGCGGCTAGATCGCTTGGGCTCGTTACTGGGCGTCGTACATGTTGCTGTTCGGGGCTGCTGCGCGATCATTCACGGTCGTGATGGTGACCAGTAGATCTGGGGTCCGTAGGGATGCGAGAGGCTAGAACCGAGTAGCGCTGACCTAAAAGTCATGTTGCAGATGGTCACGGGAGATGCGAGACAAAACAATCTGAAAAACGGGTTCGCCTGATTTGGATGCCCGTGCCAGAAGTGCAACGCAAAGACGATGATTGGTAGAAGTAAGTGGTACTGCTGTCATGACGCACTAGATTTGGTTATTGGGTGAGTCTGAGTGGGCGCGGCAGCGGGCACGGCGCTGAAAAGGCGCTGGACCCTGGCCTCCTCCGGGGTGTGTTTGCATTGTTCTGGGTGCGTGCAGCGGCTAGCGCCGATTGCCGGCCAGGTTATTATCGAGCGGGATCGCCAAAAGCAGTTGCGATCACGTTCGGATGTTCTTGCTCGAGCTTGAAGTGGAAGGGGGAAACGCTGTTTTGTGCGGAAATCCGGGCCACAGTCATGTTGTTGCCTCTGATAGAACATGAGAGGCGTCCGCGCAGCGGTACCTCCAATGTCGCGGTACTTATCAGCATGGGTGAAGCGTGGTGAATGGCCTTGTTTGCTGATGTCAGGGTCCTGGGCTCACTCACATCGAGATCTGGTTGCGGCCACACAAACGCAGGAGCGAGGTGGTATAGACCGTATTGATGACCCGTCTAGTTAAGCAAACTGCCAAAACAGGGGGCGTCGAATTCTTGTGCAAACCCTTGATCCGCAGGAGCCGGGAAGAGAGAAGTTCGTTCGTCTGCATAATGTCCTTGGCCGAGAGATGGAAAGCAGGTAAGGGGAGAGGGGGCAACTTACCTATGCAGCACCGAAACCACGGAAGCGGATCGCGTAGACAGGTGTCACGTGGTCTACTCCAGTTTGTTTAGCGCTGAGGTAAGCAAGAAGCTTCCTCCCGAGTGTGCTTCCCAACCCAGGAGACCGCCAGACGCTCAATTGCGTCATATCACCGATTCGCACTTTGCAGCCGGCTGACATCCCGAGACCGAATCCTCGCGAAGTGAGCCGGGAAGCTCTCCTACTTGGAGATACAGAAAGATGCACTTGGTTCACCGACACAATATGTTGATTATGCCTTGTACGATAATTGGGAGGGACTGAGGATGCTAGCGCATCCAGATACAGATTGATTTTCCTCCTAGCACACCAGCGTCGAGATGCGCGACCTGCGCTCCACCGAGTCTGGAGAGTGTCTAGCCAATGGGAACTTCCAAGCAAGTAGTTGCCAGTATGGTTGCAAGTGGATCAACCCGCAATGCCAGCCGTTGAGAAGAGAAAGCCGTAAAGTGATCGCCTCAGTCGAGTTAGTTTATCCCAAACCGGTCTTGGCCTTCTTCTTCGTTTAGTGTAGATAGATGTTCCTATTCACCCTCTCGGACCCGCGGTGTCGTCACAACTAGACCAGGGTATGTCTACAGACAACATGCCGCTAAGCCCTTCTTCGCCTAGACGCAAGGGACCCCGTCCAGGGCTTTCGAGAAAGCACACCCATGCGCTGCCTGCCGCGACTCAAGTACCGGTACTTGACAAGACCTTGGGAGTATCGACATGGTCCGCCGGGCCTGGCGCTGCCCCCGTGGCTGCTTTCTTGCTTCTTGTCTTGCTGTTGCTCTGCTTTCCTGCGTGCTGCTCATGTCTTGCTTCGGGTGTCGCTCGCCAATCGCAATCGCCGTCCACCATTTCTCTCTCTTCAATTTCGTTGACCTCATTGCATGGCCACACCACACCCGAGGCACCCACCCCCCCCCCTTCAAGCCCTCCTAACCCGTCCAGACGCCCAGCGGATTGGTAACAAGACGTTAAATGTATGACGCCTGCCAGCGGCTCTCCTCCATTGTTACCCTGCCCACCCAGAGGTACCCTTCGTATGCGACGAACACCGGCCCGATACATACGCCCTGCCATTTCTCCAGCTTCTAGCTCCGGCCCTCGGTCTCCTAGCTTTGCCGGTGTCTCTTCACCTGTCCGTTTTTGATCTCGTTCAGACGCATCATGAGATCCGCTCGCTTCTGGAACCTCTGCAGCTCTAGTGATCCCGCATATATGACCCCTGGTCGCTATTCTCCCGTTCCTTCTTCCCTGTTGGATCACACACTCACGTCCCGCGAAAAGACCACTCGTTGCCGTCTACTTCTCGAATTCGGCGGTACCTCACACAGGCACCTGACTTCTTCGACGATATCCGTTACCTACAAACAAGAGCAACAACCAGGCCGAGGACACTCCAGAGGCGAACATACGAGTAGATCCGCGCAAACCAACCAAACACGCCACCCCGCGCCAGCACCGAAGCCGAAGGAAACAACTTCATGTCCTCCGACCAGCCGCGGGTCGTCGAGAGCAGACCATCGGCTTTGACGTCCAACCCGGTGCACGAAGCCGAGGACGAAAAGGACCATGGCACTGTCGAACGCCCGTTGTCGGGCGAACAAGTACGGGACGTCATTCGCCTGATTCAATGTCGGAAATGCTCCCGTCCCCTTCGAGATCCCACCACACTGCCATGCGGCCGAAGCCTTTGCAGACGCTGCCTCCCCGAGACACATACCCGAGAACATATATCATACCCCGCCACGCCAAATAGGTTACGGGGCTTCGAATGCCCTTACCAAGAATGCGGTCGAAGTCATGCCGTTGGTGACTGTGGCGTCGATGTCATCCTTACCAAGGCAGTCAACAACTTCAAGGCTGAGATGGAAAAGGCGAGAGACACCATCACAACGGCCGAGATCTCCACCCATGTCATAATACTACGCCCGAGCGCTGGACAGATGAGCAGCGAAGTTGACGAGGAGACGACGTCCAGGATTGTCAAGGGGGGGCCGCTAGTCGCTGTTTATACTCTGGCCGAGTCGGGTGAGTTGGATTACAGCTCTAATGTCACATTGGCGGAGGTCTCCTCATTCGGGGACGAAGCCGCCGCTATCGACATCAGGACCTTTTCCAAGGTCAAAGAGACGGTGCGGACAGAGATGGACTGCCAGGTCTGCTACGCCTTGTTCTACGACCCTCTGACGACTGTCTGCGGCCACACCTTTTGTCGGTCTTGTCTTCACCGGGTCCTGGATCACTCCTCGTATTGTCCTATCTGTCGACGGGGCTTATCGGTCAGCCCCTTACTTTACCGGGAATCTTGCCCTTCGAACGAGCATTTGAAGACCATCATCCAGACTTTCTGGGCTGATGCCGTTCTCACCAGAGGTGACGCCTTGGCCGCTGAGGCGCTGAACAGACATCGAGAGTTTGACATTCCCATTTTCGTCTGCACACTTTCGTTCCCCATGATGCCAACATTCCTTCATGTCTTCGAACCACGTTATCGTTTGATGATACGCCGCGCTTTGGAAGGCGACAGAACTTTCGGCATGGTGTTGCCGCAACGGCCCCGGACTGCCAACGATACACATTTCGTGGAATACGGGACGTTGTTGCGCATCGTAAACGCCGAGTACTTTGCGGACGGCAGAAGTCTCGTCGAAACGATTGGCATCTCACGGTTTAGAATTACGAGAAATGGGATTCTGGATGGATACCTCGTGGGGAGCATCGAACGAATCGACGACATTTCCATCGCGGAGGAAGAAGACCTGGAGGCAACCGAGACACAGCAGGCCCTGGAGAGATATGAGAGCGCCGCCACACATTTGAGCGAAGACTCTACGACGTCACGACCAACCACCCCTGAGGACCTCTCCAAGATGCCCACGAGTGAGCTACTGTCCTTGGGAGTTTCGTTTGTTACCAGAATGCAACAACAAAGCGTGCCCTGGCTGGCACAACGTATGTTGACGATATATGGAGAGTGCCCCAATGACCCGGCCCTCTTCCCCTGGTGGTTCGCCAGTATTCTACCCGCCAAAGAATACGAGAAGTACAAGCTCCTCGAAACAAGGAGCGTCAGAGAGAGACTTAAGATCTGCTGTGGCTGGATCCTCGAGTGGGAGTCAAGTACTTGGTGAGTGTTTTATGCTTTTATGCCAAGTTTTGCGTTGCCGGCCATCCCTTCTGTCTTTTCTTTTTGAGCTTTCCGGCATCTTTGGCAACGCTTCGTCGTGCATTCCACTTGTGGGATGTCAGTGTATGAGGTGTTGCTGTCCTCGTTTGCTTGTTATCAGACAATGGAAACAGACGGGCTAAGATGCAGCAACTCTCCAGGGGGGGCCCTTATTGACGGCCGTTCAGGTCCCTCTCAGATTGCAGAATTTTCTGATGCTGGGGACTAGCTCAGCTGTGGGATTAGGGGTTATGCGTGGAAGTCCCTGGAACGACTTGGCCAGCTGGAGGAGGCGGCCGATAAGGGTACGCTCTTTCTGCGAAAACTCCCTCGATGTGGGAGTGTGGCAGCAGTGTGGTACACATATATCTGCATTTGCATGGCGGTATTTGGACATGCGCCGTGATTTCTGCGGCACAATGTTACGATCTGATCCGGATACCAAATTTGGCAATGTAAGTATGCTAGAAAGCTATGTCAGATGAGAAGTTGAAAAGACATTTGTACCACACCATGAGTGGAAACTCGTGCTTTTTAAAAGTGATCACTAGGTGAGAAGGTTGTTACACAGACTCAATGCTGTAAATTTCACTCATACACACCTCCCCCTCCTTTTGCCTAGCAAGATTCCAGGTCAACAAGCAAGACTGAAGCTGGTGGACAAGTGTATGACAAGTTCCTGAGTAGGTACTTGTATCCTGGGTTAGCTTGATGGACTCAAAGTGACAGTAGGCCAACTGACCAGGCTGTAGTGCTCTAACGAATCTACTGACATGAGCTTAAGAGCACTAGATACTACTGCTACCACTCGGGACATTCAACAATCTAGTGAGGCAGGCACAGGTCCCCTCCCCTCCCTCCAGACTCAGAGGCAACTGTAGCACAGGATCACCAGTTCCCAACCAACCCATTTCTATTTACCTAGGTACTTTGCTTTCCTTGCCTCCTACTATATCTCTTTTGCACCTGCTATAACTTAGGAGGCCTAACCTCAGTGTATAAAGGAAAGCTCAAAACTAACTAGCTCTTATTAGAAACCTAACCTTCTTCAACTATAAGCCTACCTTTCTTCTGAGCCGAACTTCGTCTTTCTCACTTCACCATATGCAAAGCAACATCTTTTGCTTTGCAACTTTAAGTCTCACCAATGCCCGGCTCCTACACAACTTAGCTTTCATTGGCTCACCAGTCCTATTCTTCTGGCCAACATCTCAGCTCCCTTGCTTCCCTAGGCATCTGCAGCGTGCCTTCTTTCACTTTGCAACCTCAACAGCACCTGCCTACTTAAACAAAACCCAACTCTATTCAACCCACAACCTCCTTCTTCTTCACTGCTGCAAGCCTACACCCAACACTGAACACTAACAACTCCTGCAGCCTTCCTCATTGTGGTTGTGAGTACTATCACCTACACTCCGTACTCTCTGTCACATTAGCCAGCGTTTGCTAAGTAAGCAACTACGCACACAGAAACAAGAACTACAACAATGGCGCCAAGCAGCAAGAAGACCAGGGTCAAGAACGTAGCCCAGAAGATAGACAGCATTGCAGGTGTTGCTGGGGATTTGACGCAGAATGCAGAGACAGTATCACCTTTCCTACCAGGGAAAGATGTCAGCAAGAACTACTTTCGTCGCATTCCAATTGAGGTTTGTTGTATACCAGAAGACTCTGGAGTTGCAACTGGAATTGACACTTCTGCATAATACAGATACGTCAAATGATCTATGCCTTGGCTGTCATCGATCAAGATGTGATTGAGCCACTTCAGGTCGAAAAGCGATCAAACAAGTTCTGCGGAGGTCAAACTGCTGCAAAGGCCTTTTCTGGTTTGCTCTTAACCTGCCGGATGTTCCATGGGGAACTTCAGGATCGCCCTGATTTCTACCAGGTATGCTGTTGTGTGATTGGATTGTGGAAGCCTCCAACTAACTTTCACAAAGGGGAACACGTTTGGATTCAATAGTTATCGGAATTTGGCCACCTTCCTGGCAGCCTTGTCTCCAGCTCATCGTTCCATGGTACGCAACATCAGCTTTACGATAAAAGGATGGACACCCCCCCGTGAACTCAAGTTCCTGCAATCAACAGCTACGTTGCTTTCTCACTGCACCTCCTTCCGGTCACTTACCATAGTTTCTCCTTTCGATGTCTCATACATAGGCCCACAACTTGGACCACTTGCCCGCCTCTCGTTGATACTTAGAGGCTTTCGGTCACTCTGTTCCAGTTCCATGCATCCAGGTGGGAATGACTGGAGAAGACTGCGCACTCAGAGTGTGCAGCATTTTGAGATACGCATTGAGGGACAGAACCTCTCGCAGGGGCACCGGACATTTTATGTTGGCGGTTTGGGGGCCTCTACCGATCATGGAAACCTCAGATTCTCCGGAGAGCAAGGGTTCGTCAACACAGACGCTACCCTGGTTAACTTGGTTCAACGGCTCAACAGTCACCTTTTGGATTTGGGTACATCCTGCAGGTCGAAATACGTCATCGACAATTCAATAGTTGGCAGACGTTTCCAGGAAGCACTTGTTGGCCTTGAGCTGGACGTGTTTGGCGACAATCGCGCTGGCCAGTCTCACCAGTCCGGTATGGTGAGCCGCGGAACCCGAAGCCGGACGCAAAGAGCGAAGCAACTGTCACTGAATGGGGTCTTGCCGAAGGTTACCGAGAATCCCAAGTATATCGACAGTTATGAGAGCGAGGACGATGATTGCATTTCCGACGATCGAGAGCACTGCAAGGGAGTGGAACCTGAAGCAGTTTATTCAGCAAGAAGGGCCAAGTGCGTAATATAGATAGATAGAGACTCCAACAGCAAACAATAGCAAACAAGTTTTTCTTCATTTATCCCCACTACTCTGTGTGTACCCACGCACATATGTATGCCTGCTGTAGCTTTGTGCGTGTAGAAACCAAAGCGTTGGAACAAGAAAATAGCAAATAAGCTGACTCCTGTATAATTGACTAAGGACGAGAGGGGGACAGGACGCGGAGCTACTGCCCAAATAGGGATTTTCTAACGCAGGCCACTACAAACAAGGAACTGCGAGGTGGCTGCTATTGTTGTTGTCAACAGGCTGGAGTTGCTTCTATCATGCTGTTTCTCTTCTGCATGCTTCCCAGAGATCTGGAAAGAATAACGCTATCACCACATTGATTTAAGGGGCAAAGGTTGATACAGAAGCTTGTCGACATATTAGTCCTTGGCTTGAGGCAAAATGGGAGAGCCTTCGTTTCAACCGATGCCTCCAGAACCACCACCCAAAGAAGTGATTAAAAAGTGATTACTTATTCCCAGCTCCTAAATCAAACACCTAAGTTACTGCGGGGTTATACTCCTCCCAACATGCAAACGCCAAAGCCTGCAGGCTGTACTGTGAGCCCAGGCTACCACCCGCCTACTGAATCTGAAAGAAGTCCTCGTCGAACTTGCCATGTTCCATCTCTGTATCGTCGAAGAACATCATGTCGTCAAAGTTGTTGCCTTCCCCACCTTCACCTCCCATACTCATATCAAGGTCCATGTCATCCATGCCCGTGTTGCCATTGAGGCCAAACAGTTCGTCCAGGCTCGAGTCCTGCCTCTCCATCTTGGCCTCCGCGGGCTTCTGTTGCTTGGCTGCTGTAGTCGGCCCTGCGGCTACGGCTGTGGGAGGCGTAGGGACGGCCCCGGCTTCCGGTTCCTGCTTTGAGGTGCTGTTGTCTGGAGGGAGCAGGTTGTCGAGTGACAGGAGGTCGCCTCCCATGTCGCTCGAGCCGAAAGATATTTCCATCGGCGCTTCCTGTGCCCTAGGCTGGGGCTGTGGATCGTTGTTGGCCGGCGCCAGGCTGAAAGTCATGTCCGTGAAGTGGAACTCGGCATCGTTTGCTGCGTTGCCGCCACCAGCATTATCAACACCGCCACCGCCGCCGGCATTGAGGTTGAACATGTCATCCATCGGCGCCTCCGGAGCGCCTGAGGGTTGGGGCTGCGATGTCGGAGTGGTAAGGTTCGGCTCCGCCTTGACGTCGCCTATGGGCGCCATTATGGCCGGCGGTGCGGGGGCTGTCTCCTGCTTCACTGGCGGCTCCGGCTCCGGTTCTGGCGGGAAGCTGACTCCCATGTCGGGGAACGGAGCCATCGATGGAGCTGCGGTCGGTTCTGCGGGGACGCGGTGCGGGCCCGTGGCCTCCGTGACTAGGGCCTTGTTCTCGAGAGACACCTCCCGAGACGATGAGTCGAGGTCGATGGCGATGGGGGATTTTGTCTGCGCCTCTATCGGTGCGGGTTGCTCCACGGGCTGTCTCTGTTGCCGGAACCGGTCCAGGTCTCTTTGCAACGCCGCCTTTGCCCTCATCTGCCGTTGGCGTCAGTACCGGTATCCCGACCGAGTTAGTTTCAATCAATTAACTCACTATTTCACTCTCCAGATCGTCCAGCTTCCAGTGAAATGTCTCGATAATCTCCGGCAACTTTGATTGTAACGAAATCTGAGCCTGAGCCTGAGACCTACCCTCCCTATTCTGGGACTTCAATGCCTTGCCAGTGTGAATCAGCTGCAAGCAACAGTCAGCCATGACCTTCGTGGTTCTGTTCCAAGGCGTGTGAACAAACCACATCGTTGAGGAGTCCGTGCAAGGCTTCCGCGGAGTCGGCGTTGGCCGGCTTCGAACTTGCCATTGCGGCAGAAGGAGGCCGCCGCCGGCGTGATCGGCGGCTGCAGACGAGAGGTAAATGCTTGCAGTATCCAAAGATAAGCTGATATGAAGTGAATGCTGTGGAAAAAAATGTTGCCGAAATGTAAATGAACGAACTAGTGTGTATGTAGGTGCAGATAGATACGGAAGAATACGGCTTGAAGCACGTGAATGGGTAGAAGGGCAAGATCTATCGAGTCATCGACTGCTTGGGCGATGAATGAGAGGTCTGGCTAGCATCGTCTGATCTTCTAAAAGAACTTGAACCTGAGCTGAGGTTGTACGGCGCAAATAGTTGGTTGATCGGATGTCTGCAAGGTACGACAATGATTCTCGCACCATCGACAAACCACGATGTTTGAATGTTGTCTGAAGCAGCCGCCCAATCTCCGATCCCGACTGGGCGGTACGTACCTTTTGGATTGCAATGAAAGGAAAGAGGGACGGTGCCACGAGGCTACGACCTCACCGGGGCCCAACCAATGAGCGGACGTGCCACGGATAGTTGCGCCATGTTCGGAACCACAGCACTACGTAGCGACAACCCTGGAAGCAACCCCGCACAGCACGGCGTGAGCCAGGCCAGCACGGCGCGAGTGGTAAGAAACGTAGATTCTGTTTCTGCCTATGGTTGTGGTGTTGATCAGAGCAGGACCATAACATGTGATCTTAGGACTGAGATAGGTAGGTGGCATTTACAGTGGGATGGAAAACATGGCGACAAAACACAATAAAAAGCGGACACTGAACACAATACGGTGTTTGTGTGAAAACGTAATCCTGCAGGGACTTCTAAGCTCACAACCATCCACCTTCCTTCGTAGCTGCAAACTTTAATCTTAACCAGAGAAGTCGATCGTATGGGAGATGTCCACTTAGATGGCAAGAAGAGAGGGCGGCTCAATTTAGGCCCAGTCCAGCTTCAACAAGCACGAGCTATTAATACATACCACGTCCGCCAGATTTCGTCTCCCATACCGTTGTTGTACCCTTAGTTGACGATTTGTACTAAAGGCCACTCTGTCCTGCACCAACGATATATATATAAGAAAATTGGAATTTTGGTCTCTACGGCCATACCGCATCAATCGGTATCATAGACCGTGATTGCGAATGTCGGAGGACAAGGGCCAAGCCCGCCAAAGGAGGTATGGGTAACCCTATTCCGTAGTCTGTGGACTCAAGGTCCAGAACAGTGTTCATCCCATGCGTGTGCTGGAAGTCACCTAGGAGTCGTACTCCCGGGAAATTGGTTGTATCCTGCAACGAAAGAGTTTCGTAACCCAATCGCCCGGTTCTCGATGCTTGAATCTCCAGTCGCCTAGGAGGGCTTGTTATGCATGCTGGAAATTGCTGCAAGGTAAGTTAAGAAAAAGTATGGTGGCGCGATAACCGAATGGGCTGGGTGACAGAATTTCGCAGCAATCTAGGCTGGCATTGTCCCTCAAGTCAGTTTGGGTCCTAAGTTGAGCTGAGTTGCGGCAGTCTGCCTGCCGTTAATTGTTTGACTGCAACAGGTTGCGATGTATTGCCACGGACAGCACAATGTCAACTCGGAGTCGGCGGTGTTTAGTTTCTTCCGTATTAGCCACTTGGCATTCGGCTGAAACCCGTGCTTTGCGAAGCTCCTTTATTTTCTTGAACGAGTGTGTCTTTGTATCGTCATTGTGGCCTGGAGAATAGGGAGATGCCGGTAACCTTGGTCACCTACATAGGTATTGTATGATGTAGGGAGTGAACCATAGAGGGACTGGGATGTTCTTTCTCGAAGGCAAATCGACGCGATGATCAGTTACGAGTCCCGCATTGAGCCTTGAGACTCACCGCATTTCGAAGAAGAGTTTGCTGGCATTACCTCCTTGGGAAACCGGAGGACCCATTCAGTCGGGTGAGTGTTGTTCGTTCATTTTGCACATCGTGAGCGCTCATCTTGTCTTGCCTGTCACCAGCCGCCGCGGCCTTGGGTTACTGTAACGAATTTGCGAGTTTGTACACAAATGCTCGTCCAGCCCGAATACATATGTATAGGATCCAAAGCAGTTATATGTGCCTGCTTAGTATATATATATATACATATATGTCACTCGATGACCTCCACCAGCACACCCGATGATTGCAGATGAAGGGATCCAGCCTCTCCCTTGGTCGCCGCCTGGCTCACAGTCCCGTTTGTTCAGTCATCCGCTCTCATGGTGCAATCGGCAACGCTCCACAGTGTCAGCGACCGTCTGGACAGTGGATCAGTCACGCTTTCGCCTCTTTCCCAAGCAAGATTAGCGCCTTCGGTTGGACATTTTATCTGCTGCTGCAACATCCCTTTTCCTGCTGTCATCCCATGTCCCCCCACGCCACAAGTCTTGATCCAGCCCTCGGGGAAGCTTCCCGAAATGTGCTCTTGACAGATGGCCTAGGCGCTACCGACTAAGGCTCATAGATACCAACATGGAGATTCAGAGACAGATGGAGGGGGAGGGGATCAAGAAAACAAGCATGAGAAAAAGTTACCCTTGCGAGAGAAACAAACGCCCGTATGGTGAGCAGCACCAACTACCCACCTGCCCTAGGCCGCCGGTCAGGGAGTGCCACATTAGTACTTAGGTACCTTACCTTAGTGGACATAATAGGTGTCCAGTGAAATGGCATGGCTGAACAAGCAAGAGCCTGGCAACGGGCAGGACTGGACCTACAGCAGACCAATCTCGAGGCTTGGGGCTGGCAGCAGGCATCAAACTGGCCAGTGGCCGCCCTTGTTGCTTTGCTGGCGAGGTGAGCCTGGCGAGAACAGAGGGAAAGGCATTGGACGGCATGTAGGTACCTACTGGCGGAGCCGCGCGGCGAGGGGGTACACTTGGCTCGCAGCAAGGCAGCGGAGGCCATGTGCTCCGTACCTCGAGGCACAAACGACAGGGTACCTACCCCTTGGCCGGGATCCAGCTTACAACTAACTGATTGATTGGATTGGAGTGGATTGGATTGCGGTGCAGGCGTGTAGGCGTGCAGTGCGGCCCAGCAGGTGCAGGCGTAGGTGGGTGCGCGCTGCGCGCTGCGCTGTGGGAATTTCTGGGCTCGCACCACAGTCGCCGCCATGCCACGATGAAAGGTGAGGGGCATCCGCCCTCCTTCTTTCTCCCTCCTTCCATTTGCACCTCTCCCCTCCTCACCCCCCATCGCTGAATCTCCTGTCCACGCCGTCAGGAAACCGTCCTCTCTCTCCTCGGATCGGTTCTTGTTGCGATTCCTTTTCTCCAGGGGGTGCCAGTCCTCTTTTTTCCCGCCTGTTTCCTTGTTGCTCACCTCCGCTTATCATTTCCAACTCCTCCGTCTCCAGTCTCCAGTCTCCGGTACCCCGTCTCCTCTCTGCGCCGCCTGTCATCTCATCTACAGCACAGCACAGCACGCACCGCACTCACTGCATACAGTAAACAGTACCTTGGAGCTTTCTCTCGGCATCCCTCTTATCATTCGCCCTTCCCCTTGTCTCTACTATCCGCTTAAGCGTCTCTCTTGTCACGTTAGGTCGACGTCTTTTTTAGCTGCTTGTGCCGTCCCCACGTCCACAATTTTTCCTGTCGACTTTCGGTGTCTGAGTCTCCCTCTTTCAAGTCAGGTCCAAGGCCAAGTCACCTCGTTCCATTCCGAATAGATCGCAAACCAGACAAGACCCGGCTCAACGCACAGCTCGGTATCCTTCCACCAAGACGAGCCCACCGTACCGTCCCGCACCGGCTACGACGAGGAAATTCCGATTGTGTCCCGTCGCTTTCTCTCTCTCTCTCTCTCTCACACACACACACACACTCTCTCTCTCTCTCTCTCTCTCCTCTCCCTCTCCCTCCCCCCTCTCTCCCGCTTCTTCAGCCTCGTTGCTGCTCGATTGCCTGCTTGCCTGCTTGCCTGATCCGGGGTTCAGGGTCACGTCACGTTAGTCTCGCGACAACTATTCTTCAGCACGACTGCCTCCACCCCTCCTCACGCCACTACCAAGCTTCAACCAGTCGATTGCTCCTCGAGCTTCGTCCTTCCAACTCGTATACTATTGCACCCGTTGGTCCAGCGCAATACAAGACTAGTCCTGCATTGTTCCAGCCAGCCGAGCCCCTCATCTAATATTGCTGTTGACGCTCAATACTCGACACCGAACTTTCCAAGCTTCCGAGATCCAACCATCGCACGACCGCCTTCTAATACAGACCAAAAGACACAATGGCGGACAACGGACCTGCTTCGAACCCGGCGCAGCTGCCCCCTCCCCCCCAGCCGAACGCCGGGGCTCCAGGTTACGAGAATGGCCAGAATGGCCAGTCGAACCCGGCGCACATGCCGCCCCCTCCTCTCCATATCCCGCAGAACACCAACCCGATTCCGACTGCTATCACCTCGCCCATGTCTGGCGTCGATAAGGTCATGTCGCCCGGCAGCGCTGGAGGCTTTGGTCGCCGCGCCGCCCCCGAGCCTAATAAGCGGGCGTTGTACGTTGGAGGCTTGGACCAGCGCGTCACCGAGGATATCCTCCGCCAGATCTTTGAGACGACTGGCCACGTCCAAAATGTCAAGATCATTCCCGACAAGAATGTGCGTACTTGCAAATTTCTCCTCTGAGGATGCAGTTGGCGGTCAAAGCGAAAGCTGCCACTCGAACCATCGCAACTGCTCTGCCCTTGATAGTATTCGCGATATAGCTGACCGTGTATCGACAGGCGAAGGGCTACAACTACGGGTTCGTCGAATATGATGATCCCGGTGCGGCTGAACGCGCCATGCAGACCTTGAACGGAAGACGTGTGCACCAATCTGTACAACATAGAGCCCTGCCCCGCTGTTGCGAACCGGAAGCTGACCCATTGCCAGGAAATTCGTGTCAACTGGGCGTATCAGTCCAACACCTCCAGCAAGGAGGACACCTCGAATCACTTCCACATCTTTGTTGGCGATCTCAGCAACGAAGTCAACGACGAGATCTTGACCCAGGCTTTCTCTGCCTTTGGCTCCGTGTCGGAAGCTCGCGTCATGTGGGACATGAAGACAGGGCGCTCCCGCGGATACGGTTTTGTTGCGTTCAGAGACCGACCGGACGCCGAAAAGGCCCTGAGCTCCATGGACGGAGAGTGGCTTGGCTCGCGGGCCATTCGTTGCAACTGGGCAAACCAAAAGGGCCAGCCGTCTATCGCGCAGCAGCAGGCTATGCAGGCTATGGGCCTGACGCCTACGACGCCCTTCGGTCACCACCAGTTTCCAGCCCACGGCGTGGCCAGCTATGAGGTTGTCCTCGCGCAAACACCCTCATGGCAAACCACCTGCTATGTGGGCAACCTTACTCCTTACACCACGCCAAACGACGTTGTTCCTCTCTTCCAAAACTTTGGCTACGTTGTCGAGTCTCGGTTCCAGGCGGACCGAGGATTTGCTTTCATCAAGATGGACAGCCACGAGAGTGCAGCCATGGCCATCTGCCAGATGAACGGATATAATGTTAATGGACGGCCCCTGAAATGCAGCGTAAGTTTGCTCCGAGAGCCGGTTCCTTGACGGATATGCCGATTTGGAGAACAGCACTGACGTTTTCCGCGTGAAGTGGGGCAAGGACAAGACCCCGAACCCTCAGGGCGGCGCGGCCGGTTTTGACCCTTCGCAACAGGCGTACAGCCCCCAGAGTGCCTCCGGACCGGGCTATCCCGGCACCCCGACGGCCTACTTCCCGCAATATGGCGGTAAGACCGCCGCTTGGGCCTTTGCACAGGATCCCTCGGAGCTAACACGATATTGTACAGGTCAATACGGTGGTCAGCACGGCAACTACGGCGGCCCAGCTGCTCAATCCCCGGCCGGTTATGGAGCGCAGCCCATGGGGTACGGCGGACCGCAAAGCGCCGGAGGCTATGGCCGTGGCCAACAGCCACCCAACGCCCAGTGGCCTCAGGGGCCCCAGGGACAGAACTTCAACAACGGCTTCGCCGGGTACCAGGGCTGATCTGACGACAAACAAGCGCATCCTGGTGCGAGAGATCCCACGCACAGCGTTGCAAGGTCCAAGGGGTGCTTTTGTGGAGTTTTCCCGATGGTTTTTTTTTTTTTTTTGATGGCAGAATGGCATGACCAACTCATCTCCGTGTCTTCCCAAAAAACCCATTTTCTGCCAAGCGCCTCTCTATCTCAAATCTCTCCTTTCATCTCCGATGAGGGACATATGTCGGTTTCTCTTACGTGAGCACTGGAGATGGAAAGGGACATCACGTGCATTTTCCCGGGACGTTTCTCTGTCTTGTTCGCATTTTTCTTCTACGGCCTAGTGATTCCCACAAGTCACGATGTTTTCCTTATGCAGTCATTTCTGTCAACCTGTCGGAGGTAGAGGCAGACTTTTGACATGCTTTTCCATTGCCAAAACAAAAAGTTTGCTGCTTTGTTCTATCATGGATACCTCTTCAGCATGACGAATCTGTTGGATGACGAGTTATGACTTCTTTTCTCCCTCTCTCTCCTCTCTCTCTCTTGCTCTACTACTACTACTACTACTACTACTACTACTTTCACACTATGTTTGGACATCAATCTTTCATGCGTATGGTCTCCCGTGTACTTGGGTAACCATTAGAGAGGACCAGATTTGATGAAACATGACTTCAAAAAAGGGGGCGGGAAACGAAACCATCAATGCTGGCTTAAGAGCTTGGACAGCGCGAAGAGAAAGAAAATACAAGAGAGGCTGCAAGACAGCCATGTTTGTTTTTCTCAGGGACTCCGTGATGACGAGGCTGGCGTTAGTGTGTATGGCGTATGCATGTCCGTGTGGCTGACTGCTGGCTGTATGTGGGCGTGAACGAAATCGCGGGGATGGTGAGGTGATTATGGCTACGCCATCTACGAATGGCAATGGAAATGCATGGAGAGACCGGTCGACAGAGGCTAAAATGCAGAGGGATACGTACACACCGCTGCATTTCTATCGTCAACGGGAAGGGGCCAGTGATTGGACGACTTTTGACCGTCCTGGTATGTCTTCAGGCGGGTGCATGATGCACTGCTTACTTTCTTCTCGGTCTTGGAGATGTAAGATTACCTATCCGTCCTTTGGACTGCTTCGGGGATGCAAAAACCAATCTGGGGAGAGCCCGATGGCCTGAGGACTTTTGCCCAGGCACATCAGAAATTTCTCCATGAGCGGTGTCGTGGGATCTGGCTCGTCTGCTGCGTAGGGAGGGCGACGCGGATACTGAGAGGACATTTTCGTCGCAAAGTGACACAACTCCGACTGTGCAGGTCACAGACCATGTAGTCAAATAAAGGAACGAGCGTCACCCACATCCGGAAGTGGACGAGGAGTAAATCTGATTCAAGACGACATTCGATCTCCCTAACAGTTCAATACTTTACACGGAAATATGATTACATTTTTTGCAACAGACCTAGCTCTGCTCTGGATGAGGTTTCAGGATTACTTGTGAATGCTGGATGGTCTGTCTCCCTGAGTCGCCGCGATTTCTATAGAATGGCTGCTCTTATCTGGATGGCTTTGTTCAAATCTGGATGGTTTCCAGAGCCCACGTGCCGAGATCTCGTTGTGTCTTGAATCTCGATTCAATTTACCTTTGATCCGTTCAGATGGCGTTCCATCAGCCTGTAGCTCGTGAGTCCTCGTCTGATCCGGTTGTTCGGTTCCCGGTTCTCGCTGTTGGCTGCGTAAGGCGGGAACCTTCTTGTTGTTGTTTATTCCTTTCTTTTTACAAGTTGAACGGCGGATGGCATCTGTGCCTCGGGAGTGAGATCCAACATGAACAGTCCTACAGCTTGGCCTTCTCGATCCTCTCCTGTTCCGCCCAGGCCTTGTTGATGCGAATGTTCAGCCAGAACCGCCACGCCCCCAGGGCGGCGGCTACCGGAGGACAAGCCAGGAGCAGCCAACTCCACCAAACGGGACTCGATGCCTGAACTTGGCGGATGGCCTCGCGGATGTCCTTTCTCAGGTCCTCCTTGGAGCCATCGTTCCAGAGCACGACGCCCTTGCCATGGCCTCGGGCCTCGCACCTCCTCGCCTTGAGCCTCACATCCGTTTGGCTCCGCACGCGGTTTTCGGCATCCTCGCGGCTGAGGTGAGGATCTCGTGCCATGAGGCGCTGCATCTGCACCTCCGGGTCCTTGACGGCAACGACGAACACGGTGCCGCATAGGCGATCAAGCCCGCTCTCGAACAGCAGGGGGACGTCGAGTAGGACGGCCCAGTGACCGGTGATGTAGGCGCGGAAGATGGCCTTGTACATTTCGGCACGAACGGCCGGGTGGACAATGCCGTTAAGGACGGAGCGGTCGCGCTTGAGCTCTTCCGTATCGCCGAAGACGCGCCTGCCGAGGGCGGGCCGGTTGAGAGGTCGTCCCTTCCCGTCGGGCCCGGCCTCGGGCATGGCGTCTGATACCGGGACGAGGAGTTCCGGGGTGGTGGGGAGAAAGTGCTTCACGATGGCGGCATAGCCCTTTGTCCCCGGCTCAACGACTTTCCTCGCGAGGAGATCGGCGTCGACGAGGGGGATGGAGTAGGGGGGGCTGGAGAGCACGGAAGAAACGGTGGACTTGCCCGTTGCGATGGAGCCTGTTAGACCGATAAATAGCATCTTGCGGGTGTGCGGTTGTCCTCGTTCTTATATGTGTCTTGGGCGGGTCCTATTGTTTTTTTGTTTACCAGGCTGGATATGTTCTATGTGGATTGAGATGTGGCTGATAGTCCTTTTCCGGCGTCGTGGTAAAAGAAGTGGACTGATGATGATGATGAGGCCGAGGTGTTGCGAGGTGAGGTGAGGTAAGAAGGTAAATGCGGCCAATTGACTGGCTCAGCGCTTCAGCCAATTGCGGCTAAAGCGAAGGATATCCTTCTTGGGTGGCGGTGGTATCAATGCTGTACTCGGCTCCAAGTCAATTCAGTACGTCGAACAGGTTATCATCGACTTATTTTCCAACAAACCCAGATGCACCATGGTGGAAACGCACGGCAGAAAACAGGAAGAACTGACATGCCCAACTGACACTAAACGCATTGGGCATGCTGTATTTTCTGTGGTAGAAACACAGAAGAAATACGGATCCGCTGGTATCCATTGTTGACCGACCTTGGATCCAGCTGGCATCACGGCTCCGATGGAAAGATCTTTCGGAGACGACTCCTCAAGTAATACACCAAGCAGGACCAAGACCCTTAAGAGGTTTGGAGTCTCAACTTCATAGCGACACGCCGCAACTAGTGCTTTTGGCGCGCAGACAGGGATTTTGGCCGCGAAGAAGTTGCACTAAGAACCGAGTCCCACCTGCGGCGAGCTTTTTGCATATTTGGGTAGGTACGACACCAAGAAGATTTGGTGTTTCTTGTTCCTTGGCGACAGGCAACAGGCACATTTCTCCGTAGCGTTGATTGGAGAGGTATTGATGGTTAATCGCCCGTATCGATGTTTGGAACTGTGGGTTCGATGTGGCATCCGTTCCATATTCATCATGCCTTCTTTCGGCGGCATGCAGAAGCGACAATTACGGATAGAGCATAGCATATCCGTACAGTAGGACCGGTCCTGCAAAGCAGCCAGCTGCCTTGAAGAAGAACTGCTCACGGACGCTCGCCAGCAAGAAAGACCATGAAGTTGGGCTTGGATTGTGTGACTTTCCACACCTGGAGGCCCGCCCCTTTTGTTTGATGGGCAGCCGGCAGGTTTCTAGACCATATCGGTGTTGCTCGAATCCGGTCTCAGCTTGTTTCTTTGGCAAAAGCCGGAATTTTCTTGCTGGGAGCGGGTAATCGGAACGTCTGCCACGTTGGGCCTGGTTTAGGCCAAGGCCCCTACTTTCATGCCCCCCGCCCTCCCCGAGCACCTCGCATCATCATAGCCGCTCGTTATTACATGCCACTGTGAACTTCACAATTACTTGGCACCGACCACGACGGTCAAGAGGGGTGGTCGCATCTGGTGTACGGTTAATTCAAGTACGAATATGGGTTGGATGCAGAAGATGGCCTGCTTGCCGTGGCCGACACCTGAGCTCTGCTAGGCGCTGGTGCTCTGGGCGTTCCAGTCTCGCTCTCCACATGCCTCGCATCATCTTCATATTTGTCATTCATGATCTTGCCCGTCCTGCCTCATCAAACTGTCTCTCCTGCACCGTTGTCCTCCTACTCAATCAAGAAACAACGAGACCGGGCAGTTGCAGGGTTGTTCGGGACCTTTCTGATTAGACGAGCCACATAACCTTGGTGCAAAGCTGTGCTGCGCTGTGAAGGAGATGAAAAACGGCGTTGAAGAAAACGAGTGAGCCCCGCCTGTGCCCATGTGCAAGTGAGTGTCTGGCAGCCCAAGGAAGGCCCAATTCTGTCTGACGTACTCCGGCCTGGGTACCCTGCCGCCTTCAGAGCTCCCGTTGGGCTTCCCGGTTGTAGTCCTACTACTACGTAGTATGTAGCCCCCAATATTCCTCCATTCTTCCTGCCCTGCGTGGCTGTTTGATATCGACTCTGGGCTACCACCCCACAAACCCTCCGACTCTTTACTGTATTTGTAGCTGTGCTGTGCTCTAGTCTAGCGACCGATGAATCGCGCTGGTAGTTTGCATATTGGGAAGGAATGTCTGTCGTAATTCTATCTGTTGTACTAAGTATCTAGGTGCTCAGCTAGGTATGGCAGTCCCCGTCCCTACCGTTGTAAAGCATATGTCTCCCCTCCATACAGAGTACGTTGCGTCGCTTCTACATTTGGCATTGCTAGTCTACCTATCCTCATCGCTTTAGAACTGCTACCACGCGCGGAATGCACCGACTGCGCTGGTTGTTGTTTTGTCAAGTCTGGCCCTCCTTCGCCCGCCCTTCACCTTCGTGATCCGTACCTCCCAAGCTCCTGTCTCCCAGAGCAGCCACAAGTGAGGTAGGTAGGTAGGTAGGTACCTTACGCGGCCTATTTGGCGTGCAGTTACCTATCTACGTAGGCGTCGTTACCTAAATACCTGTCTAAGAGGATCCTTGCACATCCTCTCCAACCCCGTCAGTTCCCCCGCCCTCGCTCGCGCGCGCCGCCTCTTCTCAGTCATCGTGCTTCGCTTTCTCGCCCGTCGCAAGCGATCGTTGTAGGTAGCCCGCGGATGCTCGCATCCACATCCTGCTCCCACATCCTCCACCTCTCCACTCTCTCATTCCCCCTCCCCTGCCACCATCGCGCCGCGCACCCCCCTCGACACCACTCAGCAGTCCCCTCATCTGCGGCCTGTCTCTGCTGCAACCGCCGCCCCTCCTCAACGCCCAATGTTGTAAATGCACATGCTCGTTAGGAAGCATCACATTTCTCCCAGCGTTCAGGGCTGTGCGCCGAAATACTCAATAGCCCGCCGCCGCCTTCAATTGTCGTAATGAATTCTTAAGGGGAAACCCTCTCAAACTTTGTTCCCACTAAAAGAGTTTGGGCCGTGTCAGCCCAATCCCGCCGGATCTTCTCCTTGGCCCTCCAGACCTCGCCCGCTCGACTACGGATCCCTCTGGAGTCTGACTGCGTGCTGCTTGGTCTGCATGCTGCAAACTGCCCACACTCGCGCTCTCTGACCAGTCAACCCACACAGAACTCACTCAGCCATACCTAGTGTAGGTAGCCAGCTAACCTGACTCTAACGCCTGTGCTGCCATCCCCATCCCCGCCCGCCTCTTCCCAGACTTGCCCAGTGCCGTTCATACCGTACCGCGACGCACCAGCAGCAGTAGCACCACCACAACTACTATTCAACAGACCATCCCGGACCGGGACACGACTGAGCAACAGTCCACACCCGGCGACTTGACGCTCGCTACTTTTACCTTACTTACCCGCGACTCTGTGCTCCTGCGACTTGCCTTCTAACCTTACCAAGTGCAGTCCGGCTTGGCCCCATTCGCCCGCTTAACGCGCCCAGTTGAAACCACCGACGACATCCAGCCAAACCGCTCGGCCAGTCCTTTTTTCCTTCCAACATCAACCACCACCCTCCCCCAAACCCTCCGTCATTCAACCCAAACCGCCCCCCACGACCGACTGCATCGCCTTCCTTCCCGAGTCAACATCGCTCCCTGCCCGCCATGGACTCCCAGTGGCAGCAGGGCTATGCCGACTCGGCCGGCTCTGCGAGGAGATACAATGGCAGCGGTGCCCAAGTGCCCCGGGGAGACTACAACGGGCAACCGGGTCCGCAAGGTCAGCAGCCGCCTGCCGGCTTCAAGTACGACCAGTACCAGAGCCCTGGCGGCATGTCTTCTCACGCCGCCAGCGCTGCCACATCGCCAATGTCCACGCCCCAGATGCGCGATACCAACGGCGATGTTCCCATGCACGATGCCCAGGACTCGTACACAGGCATGAAATACCCCATGAGACCCCATCACCAGTCTCACCTCTCCGGTAGCCGCTCGTCTACTCTCTACTCGCCCCAGGAGCCATCCGCTGCTGCCCAACGATACTCGCCGATGGAAGCCCTGTCCCCCACTTCGCCCTACGCGCCAAAATCCGCCCAAGGCCAGTTCGCTTCTCCCCCGGGCCAACGACAGTCTCCCACAAGGCAGTCCGAGTACATGCCCCAGAGCCCTCACTACGGTGGTCGCCAGCAACCCCCCCAACTCCCCCCGATCGCGCCGTACGGCGCCGCCCACGATGGCTACCCTTCAGCCGTCGTTGCCAACATCGATGGCGCCTTTGCCGGCGATCCCAAGTCGCCGCGCCGCCCGATCCCGCAGCCCATGCCCAGAGGGCCTGCCCCTGAATTCAGGCAATGTAGGGCGCCGACCGATCTTCGACCCAAGGTCAACGCCCAGCCTCCCTTCCGGCGTGCGAACCCCGAAGGAGGCTTCATCAGCGTAAGCCCGTCTGCCCCGCCTCGCACCAACCAGAAATGAAATGGCACAGACTAATCCACTTCCTTCAGCCCCTCCAAGCCCTGACGGTGCACCTTCCTGCCACCTACAGGATATGCAACCCGAACTTCAAATACGAGTCGTCGCGTAACCCTCGCCGGGTTCTGACCAAGCCGAGCAAGGGCGTCAAAAACGATGGGTACGACAACGAAGACAGCGACTACATCCTCTACGTCAACGATATCCTGGGCTCAGAAGAGGCCGGCCACAAGTACGTTCGCAGCAGGCGCCGAGGCGCCGCGCCCCCTTTCCCCTTTGGGCCACCTGTGCTGATTTATCGTGTAGGAACCGGTATCTTATTCTCGATGTTCTGGGCCAGGGCACCTTCGGACAAGTTGTCAAATGTCAAAACCTCAAGACGCAGGAAGTGGTCGCCGTCAAGGTCATCAAGAACCGCACTGCGTATTTCAACCAGAGCATGATGGAGGTGTCGGTTCTGGACTTGGTAAGTCTGCCCTGGTGCTTAGACGCACAATGTGATGGCTCACATCTACCTTCCAGCTCAACACCAAGCTCGATAAAAACGACGATCACCACCTTTTGCGACTCAAAGACACCTTCATCCATCGCCAACACTTGTGCCTGGTCTTTGAGCTTCTTAGCGTCAACCTGTACGAGTTGATTAAGCAGAACCAGTTCCGGGGTCTCAGCACGACCCTCGTCCGTGTTTTCGCCCAGCAACTCCTCAACGGTCTGGCGCTGTTGAACAAGGCGCGGCTCATCCACTGCGACTTGAAGCCCGAGAACATCCTGCTCAAGAACCTCGAGAGCCCCATCATCAAGATCATCGATTTCGGTTCCGCATGCGACGAACGGCAAACGGTGTATACCTATATTCAATCCAGATTCTACCGATCCCCAGAGGTTTTGCTGGGCTTGCCGTACTCGTCGGCCATCGACATGTGGTCTCTCGGCTGCATTGTCGTAGAGCTGTTCCTCGGTCTCCCGCTGTTCCCAGGCTCCTCCGAGTACAACCAGGTTTCACGAATCGTTGACATGCTGGGAAACCCGCCGAACTGGATGATTGAGATGGGCAAGCAAGCCGGCGAATTCTTTGAGAAGAGGCAGGACGAGTTTGGTCGGCGGACGTACCAGTTGAAGAGCATGGAACAATACGCTCGGGAACACTCGACCAAGGAGCAACCGAGCAAAAAGTATTTCCAGGCCAACACCCTGCCGGAGATCATCAAATCCTACCCCATGCCCCGTAAGAACATGAAGCAGAGCGAGATCGACAGGGGTAAGTTTTGACAATCGAGCAGCGCCTCTCGTGACAAGCACTGACGTACAGGGTAGAAATGAACAACAGAATCGCCTTCATCGACTTCGTCAGAGGACTGCTGAACATCAACCCCTTGGAGCGTTGGTCGCCGCAGCAAGCCAAGTTGCACCCGTTCATCACCCAGCAGAAGTTCACTGGGCCGTTTGTGCCACCCATGAACCTAAAGTCCAGCTCTCTCAACAGGTCTCCGGCTCCTGGCACACAACAGCAGCAGCAGGCCGAAGCATTGAGCAAGCAAAGAGCGCAGGCAGCCCAAGCACAGGCGAACTCTGCCGCACAGGGAGCTTACGCCCAGATGGCGGCTCAATACCAACAACCTGCACACTCTCAGCAGCCGCCCGTCTACAACAACCAGCAAATGTACTCGCCGAGTAGCAGTCACGCCGCCCAACCCCCACCATACGGGGCCCAGCAAGGTGCCTATGGCCTCATGACGCAACAGCCGGCGCAAATGCCCCCTGGGCCTTATGGGGGCAGCGCGGCCCAACAACAACAACAACAAAAACAACAACAACAACAACAACAACCGCAACCGCAACCGCAACATCAACAACCACAACCACAACAACAACAACCTGGCCTATATCCCCAGCAAGGAATGCGACCGGCTCGTCAACGTGCTTCGACCATGGAGCAACAGCAAAGTGGTATTCCCGCCGCCATCCAGCGCGTCGCTAGTCACCTTGACCCGAGCCAGCCGATTCGTCTGCAGCCTAGCCCAGCCTACTATCCCCCTCCAACGGACGGCGGTATGGCTGGTATGGAAAATGCGGCTCAGCGAGCAGGCAGACGCGGAAGTCGCGTACAGCAAGGAGGAAGAGGCAACCGGGATTTCATCCGCAACCTCGAGGAGAGAACGCTGGAGGAGGGCTTTATGGGAAACCAGAATCCTTGGCATTGATGTTTTGAACGACTCTGACGACAAAGAGCCGGAAAATCTCGACCCCAGGCACCTCTCCAAATTCACATGTGTTGGCGGGTGTCTCTTCGTCGCCTGAACAACTTTGGGTGGCGATATCCAGACAGCCCCGAGAGATTGCTGCAGTACTACTCCCGAACTAGGGCGATGACAGCAGGGGGTGGGACCCCGAGCTGCCAAGTCGCAACCGGATTAATGTTAGATACCCGACCTTGAAGGAGCGGATCCGTCGAGACTGCCATATAAGACCTGTTGCAAGGGGCTATCTAAGGAAATGCGACTTTCATGTCGGGCTGGAGCGGGGGCGACGTGACTACACACGAACGGGAGCTTTGATGGGATGATGCACCAGGAAAAAGGAATGGGGAAGAGGGGTATCATTGAGTCGGCAAGGAGAGAGGCTCCAGTTGGGGGGGGGGGGGGGGGNAACGGCCAGCAACGACACACGAGACACGCCTTGACACGCACCGTTCCTCACTACAACTACCTACACACCTACCTACCTACCTACCTTTTCTTCATGAGGTTCAAAGGGATATCGGACATAGCATGGTTGTCTTTTGCAAGTTGTTTGACTAATATGGAAGTGACGCTGATGTCATAGGAGAGAGACGAGGTTGTCATTCCGCCTCATTTGTGCCTACCTTTTCAATGAACGTTGAAGACACCAGGTGTTGGTTGGACTCGCATTCGTGGGATTGACTTGCCCGTGACAGCATCGGGGAACCGGCTGATGTAGTGGGCTTCTCCATACCATCACTGTTGCTGCAGCCAGCATGTATACATACCTACGTGTCGCCCCTGCTAATGCTTGCCGAGTGGCTGAGTGTTCCCTAGGTACGTCGAACTTGCCGGCGAAGGCGTCTTTTGTCTTTTCGAACTCCCTGTTCATTCTGCAGGTACTTGGCAGCTGCCAATAAGGTCGTTGCCCAACGTTGGTTGATGCAAGCTCGTAGGGTAATTAACTGACGCATGCATTCATCTATCTTTTTAAGGCTCTCGTCTCGATAGCCAAGCTTCTGTCCCCTCCACCACCAACGCAGTTTGGACCCATCATTACGATAACGACCTTGCAGCTTCTTCTTCGCCTTTTCTTTTTTTGGTGTTCTTTTGGATCGTCCCGTCACCAACTTACTAGCATCTAACAACGCCAAGGGCCCTTACGCCGGCAACGTCACTGACTCCAGCCTGGGTACACTCACAGCGTTGCAGCCAGAGACCGGCGCAAGGAAGCCATGGATCACCCTCTCGAACAGCAAAAGGATGTAGACACCGTCACTCAAGAAGTCTCGTCAGAACCTTCGGCCAAACGCTTCTCGAGGGCCGAATCAGTCACAAGTCGACCGAGTGCCGGTGTTCCTGTGAAATCAGCCGGGGATACAAATGGCCGTTTTGTCCGCTCTGCCTTCAAAGTCTCATGGAGTAGGACGGTATCCAGAATGCTGAGCAAACGGCAAAGAACAGCTGCCACCTCCGACACAAACCCAGCCCCTGAATTTGATGTCAAGGGAAATAAAACGGATGCTTCTGATGGCGGAGGGGATAAACGACTCGAAGAGCTGGGCAATCGATCCGATCGTACTCAGCCTCTGCCAGTAAAGTCTGCCGCTATTATAGGCGTGGCTGCGTCGGGCAACAAGAAGAACAAAGGTGAGACTGCAATTAATACACCCTTTTTTCTTGAGCACCTCACTGACCCTACTGGCCTCTAGGCTTGCTGAAACGCCGCAGTTTGGGGGACTTTTTTGGTTCCATCAGCTCCTACAACACGCTCAAGAAGAGATGCAGATCCCCGGAGGCTCCCACGGACATGGTGGGCCTCAGTCTTTCAACGGAATCTCCGGCAAAAGGTCATGATCACGCTGCATCCGACAACGCCCCGCCCACGCTGCCAAAGCTGCCGCCATCGGGGGATTTGGCAACAAGCTTTCAAAGAAATCTCGAAGCAGACCCAGAAGCTATCACCGGCGGTCTCGTGACGTCGCGTCCGCCAGGCATCAATTCTACAAGACATTCCCGAAGGGATCAAGCCGTACAGACGCGCTTAACATCCACCCCAGAATGTACTAAGGCGACGAGGGAAATGGAATGCGGCTTGTCAGTGCCCGAAGTACCGGGAATGATTGACCTTTACACCGGGCGCCAGCTTGTGTGGAACACGGTTACCAGTGCTGACCCCCGGTCAGTGCAGACTCACCCACCCGGAGAGAAGCGGGAAGAGACGACACAGGAAGAAGCCCCGATGCTCTTGCAAGCGCTGGACAAGAAGCGAAAAGAGCTCGGCTTGCGTCCATGTACCAACCCTGGGACTGCATATACAACCGTTGACCCCCTCCAGGCTGTGTACGAGAGCAAACTCATTCGAGGTCCTCGCCTCGAGTACAAGCGGAAAACACGCCGCAGTCTGGGGGAAGATGAGGGCTTCGTCCATTCAAGCAAAAACGTCTGGAGGAAGGACAAAACATCCAACGGCGCTACTGCTGCTGGTGACGGCGACAACGTCCCCACTGGTGCCGATGACGATATCACCGATACATCCTCCAATCTTGGTAGCAAGAACCTGAAAAAAAAGGCGAAGAGTCTGACGTTTATCAGACAGCTGGAGGTGCAACCGCGCGGAAGCTCCCTAACAGCGCCGCGGAGAATGTCCCTTGAGATGGATCTGCGTGGAACCGACAGCGATGCAGGCGGCGCAACAGACTCTTTCCATCACTCCTCGAAAGGCGAACGAGTAGTTGTTGCATAACTGGTTTCCTGGCAGACGTGAACTATCGAGTATGATTATTGCCAACGGGTTACATTGTATGGAGAGTGGGCCTGATACTCCAGAGTTTGTTTGTTGTACAAGTGTAGAGCAACGATTAATACAGAACGCCATGAAATACAGCAGACGTTGTGATTACGGATTCTAAGGTCACACCAGCAGTGCGACTCAGGACCGTGACAGACCCCGTAGTGGGTACGTACCGTCGTGGTCATCCGAGAGTGGAGACCCCTAGACATGCGCTCCACAACCCTCGCAAACCGACGCGCCCGGTGAGCACCCAGCATCCAGGTCAGCCTCAAGGGTCTATCCATATGCAAGGTAACATTTCTCCCAAACCAACTTGCCTCGTCCAACTTTTACACTCGACTTATCTCCTCTGCTATTACGTTGCTGCTCTCCAACCAAGCATAGTAGCCTATTCCATTGCCTGTTTGGCCACGACTTTTTCGCGGCTGCAGCGCACCGGCCTCCAACGACATAACACACCCTCCGTCCTCATTGTTTGCGACGGGCACATTCGACCTCGATACATTCCTTAACCCCTCAATCGTCGCAGTCACCGAAAAAGGCAGCTTATACAATGGCGAAGGTTGCGACCGACTTTGAGCGCATCATCCAAGAAGGTAGGATCCCACTCGCCTCCACGCCCACCCCTCGATCCAGTCGCTAGGGGGCCCTTCTTTAACCCTATTGCAGGACGAGAAAGGAAGAAGAACGAGGCGCTGGCACAGAGGATCTTCTCCAAGGACAGACGGCAGAGTGCACCTACCAAGCTCAAGCCGGGCGCGGGTCCGTCGCTGGCGAGCAGAGTCGGCGTCAAGAAGGTATTGCTCTTTCCACTTTCCCAGCCGCTTAAGCTACGAATACTTGACTTATCTCACCCTCTCAAATAGCAGCGCACCGCCTCTCTCGGTCCCAAGGCCCTCCCTGCGGGTAACATCGATGGCGACTGGACACATGACCTCCATGGAACCGTGAACGGCGGCGGCAGGGGACGGAACAACGGTGGCAACGCCGGTGCTGGCGGCCTCGCGTCTCGTATCTCGGCGCCCGGAGGTAGGACCGCGCCCGTTGGAGCTGCGGCGACCAGACGAGGCGACAGACGCGCCGAGCAGAAGGCCGCCAAAGTCGTCACGGCGATCGAGCGCTCGGGTGGCATGTCGGACGTCCAGATGGCCTTTTCGGCGCCCACCAACGCTTCGACCGGCCCCGCAGTGAAGAAGGGTCTTTCGATTCGTGGCCTGGCGGGCCCATTTGCGGTCATGGCCCAGAACTTCGCGCCGGGGACCACGGCGGCAGATATCGAGAGTGCGATGACTCCTGTCGGCGGGGAGATGCTTAGCTGTCGGATCATCAAGACCAGCCCGCTCATTGTGGCGGAGATGGTGTTTGCAACCAAGGAGGGTGGAGACGCCGTCATTGAAACGTTCAACAACCAAACGGTGTGTTTCTCCCCCGGCCCTGAAGTCTAACACAGGTCAAAATATGGAGTGCTAACGGTAGGAAACCACAGGCCGATGGTCGGATTATCAAGGTGTACCCCAAGCCCGGCGGCTATAAGGAACCCGTCACGACCAACGGCGCGCATACTGTGAACGTCCGGTCGACGTCGAACCACATCATCGACGGTACGAACGGATTCCCCGAGGAGATGGAGGAAGACGACGGCGGCCTGTACAGCGATCGGATCGTTGGCAGCGGCAACGGCAGCAGCACCAACCGCAGAGGCCGCGGCTTCTACAGCGGTGGCCGCAGTTGAAGGGAGGCAAGGGGACTACAGATGACACAATCAACAACAAAAAATGGATATTCTACTTGGGGCGTTATAGAAGAGCGGGCTTGGGAAAGGTGGAACACCTAGGCGACTCATGTGTATGTGTGTGTGTATATGCTTTCTGGTCCTTCTTGGAACCGATCATGTCGGGGAGAAACCTCTTCTTGGGATCTTTCAATGGATTTCCGAGGGCGTTGATATCTCAACCTCTTTTCGCTTCTTCTCTTTTTGGAAGCCTATGCATGTAATAATAGACCCCAAAACCCTGCGTTTCTCCTAAAACCCCTACCGGAGAACAAGAAGAGAAAACACCAATGTCGCCGTCACACATCCCGATTTTGCTACTACATGTAGTTTTGCTGGCCGTCAAGGCAGAGAGAAACGGACCACTGTGTGAACAAGACCAGCACGTTCGAGGTCATGTAGGAAGAACATAGAGGTAAAATGTATTACAGACTCGGGTATTGTATATCACGACAGGGACTCGCCAGGTCTGATAGATTCCAAGGTACATGGCGCCGATATCGTACATGATGTTACATCTTGCGAAAGCTACTCAAGTATCTCACATGACACCCTCGCCACCTTTCAAGGGCGTATTCTCCGTGGCGAGATCCTCCTCCCCCTTCTGCTGATTCGGATCGGTGAACTCGACCACGAAGCGGTTGAGCTTGTTGCGCTTATGCTTAAGCGTCTCGACGGCCTCCTCGTCATCGAGCCTGTTCTCGTTGACGATCTTGTCGACGGCACTGATCATTTTGCGGGCAATCTCGATTAGCTCCTTGGCTACGAAATCATGCATTCGGGATTTCTTGGACGATCCCATCTTGGCTTTCGTATTTAACATCGCGTCCTTCGCAAAGGTGAAGGGCGCCCACATGTTGTTGACTGCGGCGGCGAGCTGCTCGCCGTACGCGCGCCTCGCTTCCTCGACATTGCCCGACTTAGCCACCTGGCGGAAGTGGAAATTGGACAATAAACCGACTTTGAGGTATATGTGAAGCGCGCGGACGTCGACAGGCGTCGTGCCTTTGGAGGCGGCGACATGCGCCATCATCTTCTCCAGGACAGCGGTTGCGTTTGAAAAGGCGTTGTGGTTCATTTGGTCATTGACGCAAGCCGAAAGGGCACGTCGGTACATGATGGGCACCAGCATCTCGTCGGGCAGCTTCTGCACAACCTTGGCGGCGTCGCGGCTCGATCCGTTGCGCTCATAGATGCGGAGGAGCTGGTTCCAGTTGTCCGAGTCAGGCTCAAGGCCATAATAGTAGACAAAGAGATCCCAGTATTGCACAGCCAACTTGGCCTGCCTATTTTGGAGGAGGGTGGTGAGAATGAGGGAGAGAGTGTTGGACCGCGGTATGACATAATTGATCCTCGGCTTCGTCGATGGGACGGCCTTTTGTTGCGCGGAGCCGGCAGTGCCAACGGCTGCGGCGATACCCTTCATGCCTTCGTTCGTGCGCAGCGCGTGGTCCTTGGCGGGATTTTTGCAGGCCAGATCGCGGACGCTCATGGTCTCCTCGAGCAGGGGTATGATATTGGCCTGATCTTTCTTGTCGCCAAGTAGCAGCACGCGGGCCATGGCGCAGACGAGGTCCTCGTCGATTTCTAGCGTGCCTTTGCGCCAGTTGCGCATGACCTCCTCCCATATGGCCTTGCACCGCTTGACCATCTGCGCCATCGCGTCGAGGGTCTCCTGGAGGGACCGAACTTTTTGCTTCTCGGGGTTCTCCGCCTCGAACCGCAGGGCGTTGATGATAGTGGTGTACGTGTAGGCCGTGGTCTTGCGGCCGGCACGGGCGTCGGCTGTATCGGCGAGGGAGAACATAGCGTCAACGTCGCCCGCGCGGCCGCAGACCTGAAGAACGGCGTTGAGGTGGAAGGAGTTGGCGCGGACGGCCGAGTTCTCTTTGAGGAGCGAGTTGTAGATGGCGACGGCCTTCGGAACGGCGGCTTTCGGGTCAAGCGACTTTGCGCAGCCGGTGAGGAGGATGGTGTATGTTCGATCGTTGGGTAGTTGGCCTCGCTTCTTCATGTCGTTGAAAAGCTTGATGGCGGCGTTGACGCTCTTGTCGCGAACCTTGTACTCGATCAAATGGTTCCAGGCCACGGCGACCTGCTTGTCCTTGCTGGAGCGTTGGACGAGGAGAAGGGCCTCGTCGAAACGGCCCTTCTTGAGGGTTGCCTCGACGTGCTGGGCGATATTGAAGGGGTCGTCCATATGCTTGAGGTGCTGGTCAACAGCCCACTCCATCTTCCGCTTCCTGTTCTTCTCGGCAACGTCAACGGCATTGTCGGGGTCACTGGGGTTTCTCCGCGCCTCCTTTATGACAGCGGCGCGGGAGACTGTCGTTTGAGACCGTTGTTGGAACTGGAGGTGGGCTGAGAGGCCACGCTGGAGGGTTGAAGCCGTGGCTGATGTTTCGACGAAAGAGGCCTTGGTAGATAGTGGCTGTATCGCTCGCCTGAGGCACGCTTTACAAGACAACATCTCGAACTGGTTTTGAATAATCAGGGACTATCAAAGGTTGTCAATGTTAGGGAAATTTTGCCCTGGCTCCTTATCTTATCGGAAGCTCGAAACCACTACTTTACAAGGGTCAGCGGGTCGCTCAAGGTACCCAGGTACGGACACAGATATTGACATCGGTTGCCCAGCGGGCCCCATTTCTCGACCAATCAAAGCAAGCCAATGGGAATTAATTAAGCAGCCCAGCAAACGACGCGTCGCCAAACACGAGACGCGATTTGTACGCGCGCCGCCGCCCCTGGACATTCGCCAAATTATAGTGCATCTGAATTCCGTGCTTCTGCATATCCCACTCACTGGAGACGTGCTCCGTTATCCAGACAAAACACAACCAATCCCTCAGCCCAGATCGTTGGCGCCGATTTTTTTGGTGTATACTATGAATTAGATCATTCCCCTCCGAGCCTCTCAATTTCTTCAACAATACCCGACATCCACGGTCACGCTTGCCTATCATGCCCAAGATCGACAGGCGCTCGAAGCTGGCAGAGCTTCGAGCCCTCCGAGCGGCCGGTAAGAGGGCCAACTACGAGGTCGAAGAGGTTGACGAGCTGTACGAGGAGGTCGACGAGAACCAATACAAGAAGATTATTCGGGATCGCCTGGACCAGGACGACTTTGTTGTCGACGACAATGGCGAGGGATATGCCGACGACGGTCGAGAGGAGTGGGATCGCGCTCCTCAGCACTACTCGGACAGCGAGGATGAAATGCCAGTGAAGGGCCGAGGCAGGCCGAGCAAGGCTTGTAAGCGCGCCGGGTCGTTCCATCCTTCAACTAGAGCATCTACTAATATTCAGCAGCAAAGAAGGAGCGCGAAGACGAGGATGCCAAGCGGGACGCCAATGACCGAGACATCAGCGAGTACTTTACAAAGGGCGTTACGAAGAACCAGGCAAAGCCAAAGGTTCGTTTTATAGAAAGGGGTTGAGCACAGAAAATCCTTTAACACCGTACACAGGTCGCCAAAACGAAAGAAGACGACGCGTTCCTTGCTGATTTGCTCGGCGAGGTCGACGCTAACATTCCCGCTCCTACATCTCGCTCAGCCAAGCGCAACAGATCCCCAGAACGACGACGAGCCCGCGTGCTATCACCCGCGCCCGAGGCCAGACCACCTGTCGCTAAGCGAACGAAGACTGTGGACGACAGGTTACCTTCCCCTACCATTGACGATTCGCTGCCCGATGATAGCTACCTCCCCCCCCTGGGCAATGGCAGGGACGACAGCCCTGCCCCGATCACAGTGGATGACGTTCCCATGTCCGATCTTGCGCCATCTTCTCCTGCTGCCAAGGTAGCTCAGCGCAAGGGCTTGTTCAAACAAGAGCCCAAGGAGGATGACGAGGACATGATGGAGGTTGCCCACGCCGGGACGGTTACCGCTGCCAGCGTCAACATCGCGGGGTCAAGGCCGCCGAAGAAGCTGTCCAAGCCGGATCCCTATCCGACCCCTATGAGCTCGTCCCCGGTTAAGCCGGCTGCCGCGGCGGTCGACTCATCCGCTTGGAACACCATTACGGACCAGCTCAACGTCGTCACAGGCTCTCCTGCTGAGGCTCGAACCATTGGCAAGATGGACTATAAGGACGCCATAGAGGAAGACGGCAGCCTCAACATGTTTTGGACCGACTATACCGATGTTAACGGCAGCCTCTGCCTTTTCGGCAAGGTATTAAACAAGAAGACTGGTTTGTACGTCAGTTGCTTCGTCAAGGTCGACAACATCCTCCGAAAGCTGTTCTTCCTCCCCCGCCAAACAAAGGTACAGGGTGGAGAAGACACCGGTGAGAATGTCGAGATGATGGACGTATACTCTGAAGTAGACTCGATCATGACCAAGATGAATGTTGGCATGTACAAGATCAAGGCTTGCACCCGCAAGTATGCCTTCGAGCTGCCGGGAATTCCAAAGGAAACCGAATATCTGAAGTGTCTCTATCCGTACACAAGTAAGTAGTCGAGAAAGTGGCAAAGTGACAGGATAGTATTGCTAATTCAAAACAGAGCCCGTGATCGACGGATCGGCCACTGGCGAAACCTTCTCGCATGTCTTCGGAACGAACACTGCGCTCTTTGAGCAATTTGTGTTGTGGAAGAACATTATGGGTCCTTGCTGGCTAAAGATTACCGACGCCGACTTCGGTGCCCTCAAGAACGCCTCTCACTGCAAGCTTGAGGTGCTGGTTGAGCACCCTAACATGGTATCTACACTCAACGAGTCCACAGATAACCTCGATGTCCCCCCCCTGACTCTGATGAGTCTTGCCTTACGGACGGCCTTCAACGCCAAGGCCAACAAGCAAGAGATTCTTGCGATCAGCGCCCGAATATACGAAAAGGCATCTTTGAATGACACAACCCCGGCCAAGAAGCTCCCTTGCCGGACATTCACCCTCATCCGACCCCACGGCGCAGCGTTTCCTCTTGGGTTTGAAACGTTGGCAAAGGAGAGAAAGAGAGGCCTCGTCAAGACTTTCCGACAAGAATCCGATATACTGACGTTCTTCCTCGCTCAGCTTGATGTTGTGGACCCAGACGTCATCCTTGGACATCAGTTAGAAGGCGTCGACTACAGTGTTCTGCTCAACCGCCTGCACGAGAAGAAAACCCACCAATGGTCTCGTCTCGGTCGGCTCAAGCGGACGCAATGGCCGGCTTTTATGAACAAGGTGGGCGGTAACGTCTTCGCTGAGAGACAGGTCATGTCTGGTCGTCTGCTTTGCGACCTCGCCAACGATGCTGGAAAGTCTGCCCTGGACAAGTGTCAGTCATGGAGTTTGACGGAAATGTGCAGTCTTTACCTGCCGGGCAACAACCGCAGGCAAGACATCGACAACGAAGCGGCACTAAAGACCTGGGCGACCCAGTCCAAGGAGGGCATGATGAACTACGTAACCCACATGGAAACCGATACCTATTTCATCACCGCGTTAGCCTTACAGGTCCAGCTCCTCCCTCTGACCAAGGTCCTAACCAACTTAGCCGGCAACTCCTGGGCGAGAACTCTTACTGGTACTCGCGCTGAGCGGAACGAGTACATTTTGTTGCACGAGTTCCATCGCAACAAGTACATCTGCCCTGACAAGCAAACCTTCCGGGGTAGGATGGCCCGGGAAGAGAACCAAGACGATGAAGGTGAAGGCAAGAAGAAGGACAAGTACAAGGGTGGTCTCGTCTTCGAGCCCGAGAAGGGTCTTTACGACAAGTTTGTCCTGGTCATGGACTTCAACTCTCTATACCCCTCCATCATCCAGGAGTTTAACATTTGCTTCACGACCGTGGACAGATCCGTAGTGGTAGGTCTACGCGTCGCCATAGCCCCGGCACCAATAGCTAATTCGTTGAGCAGGAACAGGATGAAGATGCCGTACCCGAAGTCCCCAAGGACCAGGATCAGGGCATTTTGCCCAGACTCATCGCCACGCTTGTCAACCGAAGAAAACAGGTCAAGGCGCTGATGAAGGACAAGGGCGCAACACAGGATCAGCTCGCCACCTGGGATATCAAGCAGCAGGCGCTCAAACTTACGGCCAACTCCATGTACGGATGCTTGGGATACACCAAGTCTCGTTTCTACGCGCGCCCCCTGGCTGTCTTGACCACGTACAAGGGACGTGAGATTTTGCGCAGCACCAAGGAACTCGCCGAGAGCAATCAACTCCAGGTCATTTACGGAGACACAGATTCCGTCATGATCAACGCCAATGTTGAAAATGTCTCGGATGCCTTCAAGGTCGGCCAAGAGTTCAAGAAGGCCGTCAATGAGCGATACAGGCTCCTTGAAATTGACATTGACAATGTCTTCCGCCGCATTCTGCTGCAAGCCAAGAAGAAGTATGCAGCCATCAACCTGGTTCAGCAGGACGGCAAGTTCATTGAGCAGATGGAAGTCAAGGGCCTTGACATGAAGCGTCGTGAGTACTGTGGTTTGTCCAAGGAGATCTCCAGCAAGATTCTCAATGAGATTCTCTCCGGTGACGAGACCGAGAAGTCCATTGCCCGCATCCATGAGTACCTCAGAGACATATCTGGTAAAATGCGAGAGCAAGTCATACCGACTCAGAAGTACATCATCTTCACGCAGCTCGGCAAGGCTCCTACGGAGTATCCCAACGCAGACTCCATGCCCCAGGTCCAAGTCGCCCTCAGAGAGATTGCCAAAGGAAAGAACGTCCGCCGTGGCGATGTTATCTCGTACATCATCACTGGAGACCCTCAGAGCTCCGATCCCGCCCCAAAGAGAGCATTTGCTCCGCCAGACGTCATGAAGGCTGACTCCGGTCTCTCGCCGGACGTCGAGTGGTACCTTGGCAAGCAAATATTCCCGCCAGTTGAGCGTCTTTGCGCAAACATTGTCGGCACTTCGAGCTCTCAGCTCGCGGAGTGCTTGGGACTCGACTTACGCAGGTACAAGTCGGTTCAGGACCAGCAGCACGGCGGCTCGAGCAACGATGTGGAGATCCACCCCCTCGAGTCGCAGATCCCTGACGATGTTCGCTTTGCCGAGTGCGCCCGTCTCTCCCTCCGCTGCCGTAAGTGCAAGGCCTCTTCAACATTTGAGGGTCTGCTGGCGCAGCCTGACCGCGTGTCGGCATCTGGTGTGCTCTGTGGCCCCTGTGGCGCAACCATCTCGACTCTGTCGATCGTGGCACAGCTCGAACATGCTCTCCGCACCCAGACGGCACGGTATTACGAGGGCTGGCTCGTGTGCGACGACTCTGCTTGTGGCATGCGCACGCGGCAGATGAACGTCTACGGCACCCGCTGTTTGGGCCCCAAGGGCCTCGCTCGTGACTGTCTGGGTCGGATGCGCTACGAGTACACGGAGAAGGCAATCTACAACCAGCTCGTATACTACGCCAGCCTGTGGAACGTCGACAAGGCCAAGGCCGAAGCCTCGGCCGAGAGCGGTAACGACATCTCGCGCGAGGATAGGGACAAGATCCTCGCACTAGCGGAGCACAACCGTGCCCGCTTCGACACGGTCAAGGGCGTCGTGGACAAGTACCTCGACAAGTGTGGCAGGCAATGGGTCGCCATGGATACTTTGTTCGCCAAACTGGGGTTCAATAAGCTTATTGCTGCTGCTGCTACCGCATAGGGAGGCTAAGGATCGCCAAAGGTCTGCGTATCGGTGCGGCTAATGATTACGGACGGAAGGGTTCGTGGGCATGATTCTGCTTTTGGAGGAGTTTGCTGTAGTGCTTGTTTACTCTTCTTTCTTCTGCTTTTTGTGTCTATTTGTACGCTTTGGTCTCAATTGATCGGGGGGACTTTGAGTTTGGAGAAGCTGAGGAGTCTGGAGTTTGGATGATGAGCTTGGGATGAGGCGGCATTCTCTCAAGTTGGTCGTGTGGTATATTTCCATAGTTACAATGAACGAGCTCATATTTACCCGGTTGCCTAACACGACAGGGGGCACTGACCATCGTTCAGTTGGTACCTAAATGTCGAAGCAACAAGCAGTTGAAAATCCCTTTCCAAAGACGGCACTGGTTTGGTTGGCAGGTCAATGGTGCAATCAAGGGTGAAAGGGGGGGTTGCTATTTACGCAGCCACGAGGCCATCTACAAGGACAAACCTCCTACCAAAGCCAGCCACATTGATTGCTGACATGCACAGAGCGTTCTGCTGACCACTCCTGTCGATCACTCAGCACAGGACCATATAACGCCATCAGGGAAGTAAATCAACTAAGGAATCTTTTGTTTTGCACTGTGGTCCACTAGCCCGGCTTCGCTGCCGAAATAAATGTACAAGTTCGGAGGAAAACCTTCCTCTCCCTCCCTCTCCCTCCCTTACTCTGTCTATTCTAGATCCTGTCGATCAACCCCATGCCGGATTTGTTCATCCCCCCCCCTCCAAGTTGGATATGCCCACGATTGGAACCAGGTTCACTGTTGGCGACCAGTAACCCTGGCCCAGTTGGAGCCTCCGCTAGGAATGCACTCTCTTATATAAGAAAGAGATGGTGGATGAACTGCACTGTTCCATCCCAAACTCTGGGGCAACCTCTGGGATATGCCGCAAAGGATCGCAGTGCGAGAGAGAGGGGGGGGGGGGAGAGNTGTGACCCGAGCCGATGCCAAAAGGAAAAAAAAGACGTAAATCCCCTTCTGAACAAATCCCACAGCTCCCCTTTTTGCAAAAGAACAGGATCCACGACCTAGCCGAAGCTCCCATGTATGCTTTTTTGATGTCCGCCTGTGAAAAGAGCAAAGCGTGCGCAGCCTGTTCTGTGCGCATGAGCTCTCCATTGCTGGATGGACTCTCCCGAGGTCGTCACTCTTGTTCCGTATGTCTGGCTCGTTCTGCACTCGACCCAATTCATAACCACTCCTTCCACCCCACGTAGCCAGGCACGTAAAAGATGACCCATAAAGCGTCGTGAACTCGTATTAGAAAAGGAATAAAACAAAATGTGTGGAGAGACCGCTTCGGAGTTGATGCGGTCGGTTGGAGGGAGAGCCGAATGCAGTAAACAAAGGATTACATTCGGATCCCGGAGTCGGAAAGCCTCTCTTCTCGTCGAGAGTCTTCTCGTCGAGAGTCTTCTCGTCGAGAGGTCTCCTCAGTGCGAGTCGTCTATGTCGGTATTCTTGAGGTATCATGGTCCGCGGCAAAGATCAAGGTAACTTTTTTGGAAAACGAACTCTGAAAACCCTCGGTGTAAATGCACCAAACAGCCCCCACCCCCTGTCTATTTGCTGAAATGCAATGACTTGATGGAAAAGGAAACGCTCGGCTACCCTCTTCATTTGCTCTCGGCAGCAGTGCTGTCAGGAACAGCCTTGGACAGTGCAGGAGACGCAGCAGTCGAAGGAGGAGAGGCCGGGTTTTCGCTATCCAAGTTGGCGAGTGCGCTGTGGAGAGGGTTAGTGGCTTTGGCCAAGGGCAATAGAAGAGGGAGACCCGCGGGAACTTACCTGAAGGCGTTGGTGTGTTGCGTAGTGGGCGGCGTTCCGGTGCGAGATGAAGCACCCGAATCCTCGCCAGGTCGGCCAAGAGAGCCGCCAGGTCCTAGTCTGCGACCGCTGTTGCTGCGCGAGCTGAACATGGAAGTAGGGCCAAGAGAGATGTTGCCGCTGGCAGCTCTGTTGGTGGAGCCCTTCAGGCGCCGCAGGTCGTCCATACCGACCTGGTTGGACTGGGCCTGCATATAGCCGGACGAAAAGTTGCGAGAGTCGCCACGGCCCATGTTGGGGCGACCGCCGGGACCGCGCTGGCTGCCGCCTCGCTGGTTCTCCTGCGCTTTTTGCAGAGCAGCTGCCTCGGCCTGTCATTTCTGTTAGCATCGAACGCGATCGGGAAGACACGTAGACAACATACCTCTGCGCGGATCTCGTCGAGGGTCTTGGGGCCCTTGTTGGCCTCCTTGGAAGCCCAGCCGCCCTTGCGGAGGTCGATAACGTCCAAAAGCATGAACTTCAATCTGCTCGCAAGTTCGGGCATGTCCATCATGTGCTGGATGCGGTCGAAGTAGACGTTCATCAAGGCCTTACCCTTGTCTGAGGCGTCGAGGTTGCTACCGATGGTTCTCAGCAGCTTGGACAAAGACTCTATCTCAGCCTCGTCGGGGATGCCCTCGTAGTCGACAAGTTTGCGGACACACTCGTGCATGATGCGCTCCGTGAGCATGCCAAGTTTGTACAGTTCACCAATGAACTGAACGAGTCCGAGTCCACGACGTTTGGCGGCAGCGGCGATATAGTACTCGTCAGAGAGCATGGCAGCCTCCGATGATTGAGGCTTGCCTTCGTCAACCTCTTCGGGCTTGGTGGGCAGGTTGACCTTCCAGCCACGCTCGAATTCTTCTTGGCAACGGTTGAGCAGGTACTTGCGGAACAAGGCACCGCCGCTAACGACAACGCCGTTCTTGTCCTTGATGTTCTCGTCGCGGATCTCGGGGCTCATGGTGTCGAGCATACGCTTGCAGAACTTGGCGTACATGGATGCCCAGTGAGCCTCGTCGGTAGCCTTCTCGAAGGTGAGCTGGATAACCTGGCGGAGGGTGCGGCCGTCGGACTCGTCCTTGGACTGGCCGGCAATGGTAAGGATCTGGTCGGCAATCTTGTCAAACTTCTCCGGAGTCATCTTGTTGAGAGCAGCCTTGACCTTGCGCTGGACCATTTCGGGATCCATGTGATCGGCGCCAGGAGTAGGGCCGGAGGCGCTGGGCTTGCCAATGCTGGTCGGCTTCCAGCCAGTAGCTGAAACCGTAATAGGCTTGAGGTCCATACCCGCAGTGAGGGGCATCGTCTTGGCCGCCTGCGCATCCTTGGCGTTGTAGTCGTTGCGCCTGCTACCACCACCTCCTCTGGCGGAACGGGTTCTGGGAGAGTTGGGTCCCATGTTGGAGGAAGAAGGCGTGCGCACCATCTGGGGGCCGGGGAACGAACGGAATGTGCCCATGTTGCCGACAGGGCCACCTCCGGAGCCCATAGCAGCGTTGGCCATTGCAAAGCGCTCGGCAGAAGTAGTGCCTCGGACGTTGTTGGAAGGGGCTCTGAAACCACCCATGGTGGGGTTTGCGGTCGTGGTGGCAGCGCCGCGCTGGGATCCGCCGCGGCCAGAACCGGCGCGGGGAGTGGCCGCAGACCGAGAGCCATCGTTGTCGCCAATCAGCGACTTGACCTGCTGGTGGAACTCGGTGGAAGGTTGCTCAGTGAAGACCTTCTGGAACTGCAGCAAGAACTGCGCGTCGTACTTGAAAGTCTTGCCCTTCTTGGCGACCGCAGCGTTCAGAGCCGGATTAGGAGAGCTGATGCCAGAGGGATAAAGGTCCTGGTTCATGACAGTCAAGAAGCGAGCAGACTTCAAGGACTGAAGAGCAGCGCTGGGCTGAGGTGCCTCCACGGGCTTGGTGTTGAGGGGGGCCAGGTTCAAAGGAGACGGCTTGGAGCCGCGCTTCTCGGTGGGGGTAGCTTTGGGAGCAGAAGCCTCGGTAGGAGTAGAGGCCTTTGGATCGCCAATGCTGAGACTGGAAAGCTTGTCGGTAACATCGCCGACCTGGGCGGGCTCGCTCTCGCCAGCCTTGGTTTTCGCGAGAAGCTCAGCAACAGAGGCACCAGCAGCCTCGGCACGCTTCCTCTCCTTCTCCTCCTCGAGACGCTCCATCTCGCGCTCGGCCTCGCGGAGTTTGCGGTCTGCCTCGGCGGCGTTGGTGGCCTTGTTAGCTTCATCAGCCTTCTTCTGTGCCTCCTTCTCGGCCTTCTTCTTGGCGTTGTACTCGGCGGCCTCCTTCTCACGACGGGCATCCTCCTCTTCCATTTCGCGGATCATGCGCTCCACTTCATCCTCCTCGTCGGCAGCGGGCTCAGCAGGCTTCTGGGCCGCCTTCTCAACGGGCTTCTCGGCTTCTGCCTTAGCCTTTGCTTCGGCCGCCGCCTTCTCTTCCTCGGCCGCCTTGGCCTTAACCGCCTTCTCTTCTTCCTCGGCCTTGCGCTTGAGCTCGGCCTCCTCTTCAGCCTTGCGGGCCTCTTCCTTGGCCTTCTCCTCAGCCTCGGCCTGGGCCTTGGCTTCAGCAGCCTTCTTGGCTTCGGAAGCCTTCTTCTCATCTTCGGCAGCCTTGGCCTTGGCCTCCGCCTCTTCCTTCGCCTTGTCCTCGCCGCCCTTGGCCTGTTGAATCTTGGCCCTCAACTCATCCTGGATCTCCTGACGAGTCTTGGGAGTTGCCTGGCTGTCGGCACGGACATGGGAGGGGGTGGCTGACTTGGGAGGAGGAGTTGGGGTTGAGGTCACAATCGGAGGAGTCTTGGACTGCTGAATACTAGGAGCGGGCGAAGAAGGGGTCTTGATGCTCTTGAAGTCGACAGCCTCACCGGCAGCGTTCTTGATGACGATGGCAGCGCTCTTCTTAGGGCGAACGAAGTTGCCAGATGACGAAGCCACGACAGGGGTCTTGACTTGGGCATTCTGAGACTGGGGGGTACCGGAGACAACGACAGGTTGGCTCGGCTGGCCAGTGCTGGAAGAGGGTCGCTCAGAGTGAGACGAGGTGCGCGACATGGCGGTCGGCGCAGGCTGGTGGTAAGGGGGGGGCACGAAGCCGGGCTGGAAAGCGGGGGGGCCACCAGGCGGGGAAGGCATGTATCCCATCTGGTTGTAGTACATGGGGCGACCGAACTGATCGTACTGAGTCGGTTGAGGAGGGTAACCGTACTGCTGCTTTGCGTTTGTTAGCAATCTCTCATAATTACCGCTTTCGGGAGAAAGGTCAATGGAGGGAACTGAAGGAATTGGGAAAGCTGATGTCTCATTCGACGACACAAAGCCACGCTCGGCGAAGTTATGTTCGCCCAAGTCAGGATGGTATCTCGGACTCGGCCGGCCAGGGGCGGTCCAGAGATGGTCACCGTGCTTGTTATAGCGTCGAGGCTTCGTATTGTCGTAAGACATGTCATGGGAAGAATCCGTGTATCGCGACTTGCTGTGGGGAAACTTCTCCCAGGTCTGATACTGGCCCTTCTTCTTTTTGCTCTTGACGGACGGAACAAACGAAGGAGCCAAAGTCGACGAAACGAAAGTATCTTGGAGGGAAGGGGTATGTACTTGTTGCTGCGCCATGTTGGGAGGCGGATAATGGTACTGAGGAGGAGTAGCCATGGGCATCGGGTGCATCTGCGCCGGAGGCATGTTCGGGGTTCCTGGCTGGGACTGGGCCAGGGCAGGGCTTCGGGCCGGCTGGGGAGAGTTGGGGTAGGGTTGCATCGGTCTTCCGGGGTGGAAGGCAGGCGGCATGCCGCCGCGGCCCTGGCCATTGCGGTATTGTTGGTTGGGGGGGAAGCCCATGTTGGCGTTGTAGGGAGGCTGGTGAGGGTTGAAGCCACGGCCACGGCCGCCCTGAGGCTGGAAACCCTGACGGCTGGGACCCTGGTTGGGACCAGCAGCGTCACTGTGCTGGGAAACACCGGATTCTCGACGAATGTGCGAGCCGGGCTGCGCGGGCTGCGCGGTTTGGGTCTGAGGAGTAGAGGCTTGTCTCATGTGGCGCTGTTGAGAGCGGATGTCAGTGGGGGGCTCATGAGCGCCGTGTCCGGGCAGGACCAGGTTATAGTTACTTACATCGCCATCGCTTCCGAGACTGCCAAAGGTCATGGCGTTGGATGGAGCCATGCCCGAAGGAGGGCGCCCGCCGCTAGCAGAAGGTTGGGGGATAGGAGAGGGAGAATGTGCGGGAGAGGGCACACGCTGGTTGTTGGATCCGGGGATGGGAATAGGAGCAGCCGTGGCCTGAGGGGTGCTGTGGGCGACGGCGGGAGAGTTGTAGCCAAACTGAATGCCAGGCTTGGAGCCTCCGACAGGGCCGCCGTTGGGGGCGAAGCTGTTGGGGCCGTTGGCGCTAAGAGTGACGGAGCTCTTGCGGGTGTGATCGGGCGCGTTCCCGTTCATGTTGTTGTTGGAAGAGCCGTGAGCGACTGCTGGGGCAGCGGGCACAGCAGGTGTGATGGGAGGACGTCCATTTACTGGTGACGGAGCAGACGACTTTGCATTTTGCGCAGAGGAGCCACCGACCACCACAGGTGGGTTGGATCCCGTCGCAATCAGCGGCGTGGAGGCTTGCTTCTTGGTCGCGCCGGCAGCGGAAGCATATGAGGGAGCCGAAGTCGCAGCGGAGGTGTTGGGCGCCGGATTGGACTGAGGGCTGGCAGTCGAAGTCATATGTGGAATCTCGTCGTAGCGCGTGTCGTGATGAGAGTGACGTTTGATGAGGAACCGTGTCGGAACAAACTTGACGATCGGTGTCGAAGAGGGATGATGTACGACGTTGCGAGAAGAGGACGACGAAAAGGTGGTCGAACCGGCGCAAATGGAACGATCGCTCGAATACCGAATCTCAGATTCGACTGGGGTTACAGATCGCAGAAATTCAAGAATGAATGACTGTGTCAATAACTCGAAAGAGAAGAAAAACCCTCGTGATGTAATGGATCGATTCGAGTTGAAGAATCGATTCAGATACCGAAAGGGTGGGGAGTGAGTTGGAGGGAGGAGATTTTTTTTCTCTGTTGTTGCGGGAGGAAGGGTTCGTGGATTCCTAGACGGAAGGAACGAAATATCGCTAGGCGACGGCGGGTGGAGAGCGCAGAGAGGGGACAAGGTATGTCTGCCTGTCTGTCTGTCTTTGAGACGGTCTGTGGAAGAAACCAAATAAAGGTGTTCCTTTGACCAGCAGGTATTACAGAAGAAGGGGGTTGTCTTCTGAATGGGAATACCGAAGAAACTGTTGATGAAGGAAGGGTCTCTGGTGAGGAATTATCCACCTGGACCAGTTTCGGTGTTTGTGGTGGGAAAGATTTGGAAAGAGGACCAGCCAAAAAAAATTTGGGCGAGGGGAATAATATGGCGTGGAACCTTGGGGAGCGCGAAGGGAAGGTAGGTAGGTACCTTGCCCAAAGTACCTCTTCTTAAAGCCCGCGCAGCCCATGCCCAACCAATACTTACCACATTCACTTCCCTGGAGATAACTCAATCACTAATCAGCCCCCCCCCCCACACACACACACACATGTACACGCACATAAAGGCATGCAAACACATATGCCTAACATTATTTATCCTCTCTATTTAGACATCTTGTTCTATCGCCATCTGAAAAACTGCTCTTCTACTTGTTCTGCCCTTCTTCCCTTTTCAAGTACCAGAGAGAGGGGCAAAAACATTGTGCGTCCAGTCCCTTTCTCCTCTCCACAGGGCCACAGAGGCCCCAGGGGCCACTATCTTTACAATACCTACACAGCACCTATGTACCTTATCCGCTACCTGGCTACCCCAAGCCATCCCTTTTAGTTGGATAGCAGTGCGTTGATGGCTGAACCCCTTCGCTTATCAGCATGCGTACGGCATCAGACCCTCATTCACCACACACAACCGACAGTGTGGATTAGCAAAAGAGGAATAATTCATACTCTTTCCTATGTCCCAGGTTATTGGGTTGTCACAGAGGTCGCCATCCCAGAGAGCTCTCCCCCCCCCCCCAATGAGATGTTTGAATAGGCCATAACATTGTCTTTGTCCTATGTGTTTCGTCGGGCCAAGGCAATGTCCACAAGGTGCAGCCAGAAGAAACATACAAACAGGGCACAAACAAAAAAAAATCCAAGCTTGCTTTTGCCTCAGGTTTGTCACTGGTGTCTGACAGCATGCCTCGCGGTCTCAAAGAACGCCATCCCAAAGCAAGGCGATTCGCAACTCCGACAAGGCGCCTGCCTAGGTATCCGCCCTTCATCACCATTTTCCCGCAACGTTGACATGTTGCCCATTCCGGACACTGTCAGTGGAAAGAGATGAAGAAATCCGATGATGGATATACCGAGATGAGTTGTAGTCGCGTCAGGACGTAGCCTATTTGCATGCATGCATGCCTTTTCCCCAACTTCTGATTCTGACCTGGCTGGCCCGAACTCAGCGCGTGCCGTACCTGAACCGCCTTAGGTTGGGGTACATGGAGATACAAAACAGGGCGCTCGAAAGGAAGCAGGGGGAGGAGGGAAGGGGGGGAGCGTTCGATTCAGGTTATTACCTCAGTTTCGGGCCAGATACAGTACGACGCGAAATGCTCACGCAGAGAGTAAATTGGTGGTAGACGTGGTAACAGACGTGCTTATTCATATTATTCATAGATAGACTGTGGTCCCAGATCCTTGCTCAATTTTGCATCCATCTGCACGACAAACTCTGGGAACCTTTTTTTCCCTCCGTGGTTTTTCTCTCTCTCCGCCTCCCCTCCTCACCAGCGGCCGTCTGCTCTACTGAAACTGCCATGCTAGCCTTCAGGGCTCTGGACTCTCTGGGTTTTGTGAAACTCCGGTGTTCGGTTTCTCTCTCCTCTCTGTTTTTCTTCTCTGGTCGCCTGGGTGTGCTTGGAAGGTTCCCTCTGGTACGGCGGCAGGCTGTGTGGAAGTACGAATTTCCATGACAACCGGTGGGCCGTAGTGTCCTCGTCATTGCGTGTTCATACAAATACTACGTGCACTATTCCGTACTTACGTTAGGGTCACGAGCTTTCCACGTCTTCTGTGGTCACATATCGAAGAAGTGGAGATACAACAGCAACACCAGTTCAGGAAGCCGAGAGGTGCCCAGCAAGTATGTTTGCTGTTGGGAATCGCCCAACCCTGTAGCCCGTCGACGCTTTCCATCGATTGCAAATGCATAGTGGACGCATTGGTTCGCAGACAAGCTGGCACGTACTCGCACCTACGTTTATCTTGCTACGCCATCTGCTGTCCCAACATGCAGCGCTGATGCACGCCTCTGGTGGCATTGAGAGAAGATCTACAAATGGGTAAGAAATATTCCTGCACCATGAGTAGGGACATCTGCTAGGCAATAGTGGCCACGAACGTGGAAGGTTCAGCGTTTGTGGATGGCGCAGCCGGAGACCCCTAGGGAATCTGTGAGACGACAACAACAAGACCAATACCGCCGCATCGGAGGAGAGAGGGAGAGAGAGAGAGAGGAGAGAGAAATTTTAAATCGATTATGGAGGTCGGTTTCAAACGCTGACCCTGGTCTCCCGGCAAAGAGCAAGAGCCTGAGGCGAGCAAGGCTGGACAAGGGCCACCCCAAACGTCCCTACCCTGCCCGAGCTCGTACCCCTGCAGCTGCCCGGCGTCGGGGAAAGGCTGACACGTGCGTCAACTTTTTTTTTTTCTCTTCTTTTTTTCACCTTCATTTTTGTTGCTCTTACGGTCTTACCCCATCTTTACTTGAAAGCTCGGACTCGATGAACGAGCCTTTTCTTGTAGCATCAAAAGGAATGGAGTCTGAAGAGGGAGTCGCTCGTCAAAATTTTATCAAGCATCAAATCCTGATTGTCTGTCTTTTTACCTAGACACCCACCTAGAGAAGCTACTACCTACCTACGATGTAACTAGGGTGGCCAGCTCGGTGGGAGCGTGCTTGCCTCCTCCGCCCAATGGTGTTGCTGGCACTTCCAATAAGTACAGGTAGGTCGCATTGGGTGTGACGGCACGCGCGAGGCCAGCAAATTTCTTCAGAGTTGCCACCGCGCGAATCGAGTGGTGCTGCAACCCTTTGCCCCCGAAGATCCAGCCACGCACCCTGCACCGACGACTTCGCCCCCTCCGACAGGATGATGTTACTCACGGGGAGCCTGGGAGGGAGCGTGAGCTCAGTTGGCCTCGGTGAAGCTCCTGCAGTGAAGCTTGTCGTGGGTCGGTACTCGTTCCGTTCAGTTAAAAGACAACATGCATTGCACAGATAATCCGCCAATGCTCTGAGCCCGGGGTGAGAGCCCGAGAACCGTCCATGACTACCAGACAGACCGGCCAAATGAGCTTTTTTGAGAATGGGATGGGGTTTCCGGGAGGCTCAATGTTCTCGAAGGGGCGTGCCGCCACTGCATGCCTCTTTTGGCCTTGGTGCCGCTCCCATCCCTTCTCGCGTGGAATAGGAATGCCCCTTCCCTCCTTTTCCGTCCTCATCATCGCTCGTCACGACGATAAATCAGACCATCCTTAATTGATTGCATGGCGTGTCACGGCAACCCCCAGGTCGTCGCGTCACACTTGGGCAAGGCTTCCGAGCCCCGCCCGCTCCTTTGGCTCTGCAGCCTGAGTCTTCCCATTGTCATTTCCCTCCGTCTCCGAGGTTGCGAGCCTGTCGAGTAGAGTAAACAATACCTCGCCAAATGTATCGCGAGTACAGATACTTATGATGGACTGTCGCGTTGGCCAATAAGGGGCAACCCGCACGCGTCGTACTACAAGACTGGTTGGAACATTGAACGACATTGGGACACCAGATTACAGAACCAGGGGAAGGGGATGGTGGCAGCCGTAAGCCCAGCTCATCAAACAAATAGGTGAGCTAGAGACTAGAGGGATCGGACAGTGCCTTGTCTCCCTTCTTTGCACCAAAAAGGAAGAGGGGAAAGGTCCCAACGTCCCCCCTCGCACGGCCGGCTCCAGGTTTTCTTGGAAAGGGGATACATAAGAGCGCCCTGAACACGCTAATGGGGGCGGGAGCACTATTTTAGACGTGGAGAGAGAGCTGGGGCGGGCGGTCGATTACCCATTCGATATTTAGTTTTCGTGGTTACATCCATATGTTGTCTACGCCGCCACATCATCCCACGAAACTTCGCCATCCTTCAGTTGCCTCTTTCCTTCCCTGTTGCTTGTCCTGCCAGCTGCCATATTGCCTCGGTAGGTAGTAAGACGCAGTGGTGCAGGGCAGGCTAGCTCCGGCGTTTCCTCGCCGCCACGCATCCTTTGTTTGGTATGACACGCAGACTCTGCCGCAGGCTGATTGATTGACTCTTGCTGTTGTTGACTCACTTCATCAGCATCTGAGCATCCAATGGCCCAAATCTGACGCCGCCACATGAACCCGACTCTTTGCAATACCACAGCGACACGCAACGAGGCAAATGCCCTGAAATAACCTGTTCGGGCTTGGGTCTGGCCTTCCCTTCGTAGTCACCCGCTCACACACGCGCACACGGCACGCCTATTCAACTCGCCGTGGCCGCTGCCGCCCTTCCAGTTCAGCAGCAGCCGCCACGCTACGCTTGCTGTCGTCACCATGCATGATGTGTGGGTGCCTTGCTGGGCTACAGTCCAGATGGGCTAGCCATTCACCGGCCAACTTTTTGACGTTTCTTCTTCCTCTACGGAGTACTGCGGCACACGCACCAACACAACACATAAGCTCCGTTTCTTAGACACTACCTCGGGATGGTAGGACCTGCTACTACGGCGGAGGAGGTCAAGGAAAGGGCACCAGAAAGGCTAGGTAGCGAATCCGCCCCTCCCAAATGTACTCCTTTTGAAGAACAAGGCGACAGGGCCATTCATCCGCCGTCCTTTCGACGTTAGACATTCTACACATCCTTCTAGAACGTTCATTAGATAACCTGCTTTTTTTTCCCCCTCTTCAAAGTCTCGAAGCAGCGCACGGTCTGCATCCAGGCGAGCGACCACATGGGATATTGCCGAAAATGCTTTTATATCCCCCCCATGCGGGTAGGTAGTTAGGTAGGTAGGTAGGTGGTGTGTACAGCGTAACGACGACGTTGCTTTCAAAGTGTCTCGCTGGCTCAGTCCGGCAATCATTACCTGCAGCCTGGCCTCTTTAGTCGATTGCCTAGCCACCCCAGATCTCCATACGTTGTAAAATTGAAAGCCAGCCAGTGTTCATCGTGACACAGGTTTACCCCACTCAAGTCATGTTTTGCACATCATCAGCAAAACTCAACCAACAGTCCTTTACTTAGGTGCCTCTAGGGATTCTCTCGCCCCTCGACCTGTTCCTCCGCCTCGATGTCATCGCCGTTCTCTACTACCTCTTCAACGGCTTCCAGCGGAACCTCTTGCACCTCCATCACACCATCGTCAGGTATCACACCCTCCGCTTGCAGCTGGCGGACTTTCGTCTTGCTCATCTCGTACACGTACTGTCCGAGGTGCTCTACGCCCTCCATGCACACCTCTCCAGGAACTCCGACGTCGGCGCCACCAGCGAGGGATCTCTCCGTGGGATAGAGTTCACCGGTGACAAGCATAAGCTTATCAGGTCGAGACAGGAGCTGATCGAACGCTTGCCGTAGCTCGTAGCATGTTTCGAAGATCTCGCGACGACCGAGTATGTACAGGCCAAGACGAGCACGAGATAGCGCAACCGTCAGGCGACGGATATCACGCAGGTACCCGACCCTTGATGTGCGAGTCAACGACAGAATGATGTCTTTTGTACGGGTTAGCTTCAGTGCAACAGTTTCTGCAGGGGCAAGGTTGCACTTACAATCGTTCTGTTCGCCCTGGTACTTGTCCACGGTAGTGACGATCCTAGGCATTCCGAAGATCGCCTTGTTGGCACATCTGTGGGCCAAGACGTCCTTCACCAGGGCTCGCTGGCCAGCGTATGTCGTCAGGATGCTAACCTTCGACGCCGGATAACCAAGCAGTCGCATGTACTGATAGACGGCCACCGCGTACTCGGCCTCTCCAAGGTTCTGGATGAAGTGGGGGGTGGGTTCTGTCTCGCCGCGCCCCTTGTAGTCGGGCACGTTGATGAACTGGTAGTCGTACTTAAAGCCTGCATTTGCAGCAAGGAACTCGCCTTCGGTCTCGACATGCGGCAAGTTGCCCAACTTGGGGTATCGCCACTGGTAGAGGCTGGCGATGGACGGCCGGGCTCTGCCTTGCTGGTCGAGGTTGATGCTGGGGACGCCGAGACGAATAAGTCGTGAAAAGAGCGACTGCTCGAGGTTCGCATAGTGGCGGAACGCCATGCTCTGGATGACTGGGGAATTCTGAAAGTGATCACCACAGAGTACAACTCGCTGCAGGCCCATCTGCCCCTTCTGCGGCTTTTGCATGGCCAGCGGTATGAAGTTCTCAATCTCGGTGATTTGAGCGGCTTCCTCCATGACCACGTTGTCGTAATGAAATCCAAGCGATGCGATGTCCCCACGTCTCATTGCTGCATGAGTAGACGTCATGGCAATGATGCGCGCTTCGTTGGTCAGCAGATAGTTAGCCTTGTCTCGGTCCCGTCGCAAGATCTCAAACGGCATCGCATCGGCCAGCTCAGAGAAGATTTTCGCAATATGCCGGTAACAACCGTTGGCGACGTCTGAGACAGTGTCCTTGTCTGCCTCTGGTGGGAACAGTGGCTGCGGCGCATCCGAAAAGAACTTATGGAAGGGAAATGCTCCAACAACATCAGCAGCCGTTGTATCCTCTGCCTTGGTGAGTTCCGTGAACTTCGCCCAGGCTGGCTCGATATACACGGAGTTAAAGTAGCCGGCCGTTTCCGCAGAGTTGCCATGCGCACCTGGCGCGCCAATGCTGGCGGCCAGGCGGTTGACCTCGTGCAAGTATCGATCTCTGTTCTCTAGAAAGGATTCGACACGGCCATGCTTACTGAAGCTTCCTTCGGTGTAAAGTTCCTCTTCACCATGTCCGAGACGAAGTAGATGGCGCGCGTCGATATCCAGGGCTACAATCTTCGCAAACAGCTGATTGAGCGCCTGGTTGCTATGTGCTATCAGGAGCGTTTTTTGCTCTGGAAAATTGTGGTAGATATTGTTGATAATCTGCGTTGCGACATCCGTCTTGCCCGTGCCAGGGGGTCCTACGACGACGGTGAGTCCTGGTTGCGTTCCAGACGTGATCGCCTCGATTTGTGCCGGAGTGAAACGGATCTTGTTCAGCTTTGGCGCATCGACGGGGTACGGTCCCATGTTGGGTGGCTTGTAGGTCGACACATTGACGGTCTCTACCTCGGCCAAAAGAGCAGGCTCAACGTCTCGGCGGCGCTTCTTGGAAGGCTTTGATGGTGGCTCAACTGCTTGGCGTTCAGCCGTCTCCAAGACGTAGGGCGGGCCAAAGCTACCGGAAACATCGTCTCGAGGCTCGACAACCTTGCCAGGCAAGCTTCCCGTGAGATGCTGCCAGTCCAAGAAAGTATCGCGGTAGTCAATGGTCTTGATACGGTTTGGCAGTTGCTTGTAGGTTGCGCCGGCAGGGTCACCATAGCCAAGGAAGACTTCATGGAACCATGAAGCGATGGGGACTTCGGAAAGGGTCAGACTACGGATGGATTCCAGAACCGGCTTGAAGTTGTTCTCCCTTCCGCTGCGGCGCATGACAACATTGATTCGCTCGTAAGCCTCCGGAGGGTTCGATGACGAGCGCTCGGCGTCTGCAGTGTATGTCCTTGGATCCAGCCTCAGTTGGAAACGACGACGACTGTCATAGTGTCCCGAACCATCCCGGACCACTTTTCCCTTGTCGTCGGTGATCTGGATGATCTCAGCAGAACGGATGGACACAACACCAAGCTTTTCGGCTTCCGAGTGTGCACCATCTCCGTTGGCGATGCTCTTGGCGGCTGGCGCCTCTATGGCCAAAAGAAAGACAACGTCGTCTGGCCTCAGCGAGTCCCATTCACGCTTGATGGCGTCGTTCAAGCGGCGAACGTCGATGGAGATCTCTGCCCGAACTAAAGATGGCTTGTCGTCTCCCACAAGAGCGGGTACCACTTCGAGAATAGAGGGCTTCGATGTTGGCAAGGCCATCTTAGAGAACCCTTGGAAAGTGGTTTCTCCTGGTCTCCCGCTCTCGGGCCGAAGACGTCGGATGACCGATTCCACGTCTTTCCTGATGCCATAGAAAGCCTCGGCACGATAGAGGATGAGCGATCTCCATAGAAAATCCCCAACAGACAAGTACTGTAGATTCAGTTTTGGCAACGCCAGGGGGTGAGATCCGTCGTAGTTGTCCGTCCTCATAACGTTGTTCTCAAACAATGACTGCTCGGTCGGGACCAGACTCATGTCCCGAGCAACCTCTTGGAATGTTTTCCGCCGCTCGAAGGTGGAGAGCAGCGTCTCGATGAGGAACTTTCTGTCAATGCTCAAGCCTACGGACTCGGGATACGAGGTTCGTAGACGAAGCAATGCCGCCAGCTCCACGACCTCTTCGTCGGTAAGGGGTTCCAAGAGTCCGGAGAGCTCGTCTCTCTTGTCAATGGAGCCATAATTTGACAGCGCCAGGACTGTCAGTTTGTCCTTGAAGTGCTTCAATGATGTCTTCTGGAGTCTTGATAGGTTTGCGCAATGTCTATCATAGGCTTCGGTGCGACTCAACTGGGCGCCCGTTTGATCGTCGATTGTGAAAAATGTATAGTGTCGAAGGAGTGCATTGAGATCGCGCAAGAGAGTGTTTCCCTCTTCATTAAACACGGGGGATAGGCGCATGGCAGGCAACACATGAAGATCGTGCAGAAGAGTGTTAACGTATCTTCGAGTCGGGAGTTGGCTCTGCATGTCCGTTAAGAACTCAACGAGGCGCTCGCAATAGAGAACTTGGTCTGATTCAAATCAGTAAATGTCGGCGCAAGTCGCTGGGGTCCTCCTTACCTGGCTTTGCGTTTTGCGTGTAAATCAATTTGAGGAAATGCAGGATCAAGGTGTACAACCATGATCGGTCAAACCGCAGCTTCGCTTTCGTAGCATCGTCGGCAGCGTCGTACCTCTTTCCGGCAGCTCGCCAGGCCTTTTTCACATGCGCGTTCTGTTCGAGTTTCTCCTCGCGCAATTCCTCTGTTGAAAGGCTGTGCCATATGGCAATGGAGACCAACGGCGCACATTCCTTCCTCACAATCGCACAGTCCAGGCTTTGGAAGGCTGATATCAGGAAGGACAGCAGGTGTGTCCGGATCGTGAGCGACAGCGTTGGGTCGAGCGTCATAGACAAAACTCGGCGAAACAAGCTTGAGAATTCGTCAGGGCGGTCCTCGAAAATGGTCCATGCCTCGAGTTGCTCGCGCCGTTTCGCATTCACCAGCAGTACCACCAGCAAGACGTGATGGTTCGAAGAGTCATCCGTATAGCCAGGCCAAAGATAGCTGTGGGACCGTCTTAATCAGCAGAGTGCCAGAGTTCCAAATTGAACGATCGTACCTTTCCAGGGTTTGCAAACTTTCCAAGGTCAAGATGGACTTATATGGGAATCCATCGCGCTCTAAGACATCCCAAATCTCGTGCTTGAGAACGTCATTCTTCACTTTGAACTTGACTGCCCTTTTGCTTCTGGTTGTCTTGAGCCAGTGCTTCTTTGCCAGTTGAGCGAATGCGCTCTCCCCCTCGATATCGGCAACTGTCGGGCGGTCGCTTGTGACCTTCGTTTGGGATCGAGTTGACGGCGCAGACTGAGCATCGACGCTCTTCTTCTGCCTCTTGGCCGTGGGCATGCTGGGCACTCTAGTTTGGGACAGTATATGGCGGCAGTGTTCGCGGTCGCATACCCGGGAGGTAAAAAAGGCGGGTGGGTGTCGATTTATTTTACTGAGCTTGAAGCGCAGGCGCGCAATTGTTGACAGTGACGAAATGCTGCGAGCTCAAAAATTTCAGCCTTGCTAATCGGGCAATACACACAGTCTACATACACTACGCGACAGCGACGCGGTCGTTCCCCCAGTGTTGGCTTGCTGAGGTAACTGGCAGGGCCCTTTGCTTGGATAAGGGGGTACCTGGCGGTAGTGGCTGCTAAGCAAACAGCGGCGCACCGCTACCGTAGGTGGATCTCTTGAACCCTGCAACCGTGTACCTTCCTTGATTCACCTGCAGCTCGAGCAGGCTGAACACACCTCCAGCCTTGCGCATCGCTAACATCACGACAACAATCAAACCCCTCGACTTCTGAATTCTGAAGCGCACTCGAAGTACCAACTCCCAAAATCGCTCGGCTAATGGCATATTGGGCCACGTCCGCTTTGCTTTCACCTGCCCAAGCGCAACAACCTCAAGAAATCGCAAGATGCCGGCCGCTGTCGCACCCAATCGGCATCAGATGCCTAGGGTAATCGCGTTTGCCGAGTTGCTCGACGACCTCTTGGCTCGCTCAATGGCAGTCAAATCTACCCCAACGATCGAACCGGCATTACAGAAGATAGACTTCGGTGATCTGGACGAACAACTTGCACGCGTTCTCGCGACGCCAGAGCAGCAAAATGGAACCGATATTGCGACACAGAACAAGGCCCAGCAGTTTGCAACCATTGAGACTGCCGTGCGGAACATGTTCAGCAACTTGATTGTACGTCGAAACCACCGATCGGATCGTGGACAATCCTCCAGCTGATGACCAACCCGCACCTTTAGGCCACCACATCCATTGAGTCCCCGGATTTCGTCAGGGTCTGGAACCTGTTCGATCTCCTCACCATCCTCTCCGATGACGAAAAGGGCGATCCGGCCCTACTTTTTTGGCTGGTGGAGGAGCTATTAGACAGCCAGACAATCGCTGGATGTCGCAAGATTTTCGATTTCCTCGAATCAAGACGCGAAAGAATAACCGTAAAGCATTTTAAGCAGAAGCAGTTGGTCATTCTGCGCAGTTGTAACGAGTTGCTGCGACGCCTCTCTCGTGCTGAGGATACGGCGTTTTGCGGTCGGGTTTTCATCTTCATGTTTCAGAGCTTTCCCTTGGGTGACAAGAGCTCTGTTAACTTGCGAGGAGAATACCACGTCGAGAATGTCACCGTATTCGACGATACAGGCGTCAAGACAGACGAATCGACAGAGCAGATGGACATAGACAGCCAGAATGGTGTCAAAGATGGCGACGTGAAGTCTCAGGCAAAGGCCGTTTCATTCGATGCGAAGCAACCAACACAGCCTGATCAACCTCTTGACCCTGATGCACTGTATCCTCAGTTTTGGTCACTCCAGGAGACTTTTAGTCAACCCAAGAAGCTATTCGATCCTTCCCACTTGGCGAACTTTAAACGTGGGCTTGAAGCAACCATGACTTCTTTTCGAGCCATACAGAACGAACAAGGCCAGAGACCACCCAAAGCAGTTGATGAGGCACAGAGAGGCCTAAAGAGGAAACGAGAAGATGTGGAAGGGAGCGACCTGGCAAATTCCTACAATCCCAAATACCTCACGAGCCGGGATCTCTTTGAGCTTGAAGTAGGTAATGCCACGCTCCACAAACTGGTTTCGATGCTTACCTTTTTTTTTTTTTTTTTTTTTAGATGAGCGACATTTCCTTCCGCAGACACATACTTGTCCAGGCCTTGATAATCATGGATTTCCTTCTCTCTTTATCAAACAAGACGAAAGAAAAACTGGCTGGCAATGCCCAGAACAAATCAGTCATCTATCTTGGCCAGGTTCTGAGCGAAGAAGACGTATGTAATCACTTCGAATCCGCGGGTTACAAACAGCGAGGCTAACAGATGATAAGGCCAAGTGGGCTTCGGAGATGAAAAGGACGATCGTTGATAAATATCTCAAGCATGGCGTCGATGGCCCGTACTTCAGCCGTATGGTTGAGACGGTCCTCGCCAGGGACAAGAATTGGATCCGTTGGAAATCCGAGAACTGTCCTTCGATCGAGTTGCCGGCAGTGTCTCCTGACTTGTTCCTCGAGGCCAAAAAGGTTGCTCAACGTACGACAACGAAGAAGCGTCTGAGGGCCATGCCGATGGGCTCGCTGCCCCTTGGCTTCTTGGAAGACGGCGGTGACGAAACTGCAATGCAGAAGCTCAAGGCTGAGGAAAGATACAGTCTCCCAGAGCTTGGAATCTTCAAACGGAAGATTGCGGATGACGACTTTGAGATTGACATGCCGACAACCAACCAAACCAAGGCCGCCGCGATTGAGAGCAAAGCCAGCAAAAGTTGGCGAGCCCTCCGGATAGCGAGCAAATCAAGGTTGGCCCTGTTTGACAAGATAGATGACCCAGAAAAGATTGACGCCGTGTTCGAAGAGCCGGTTGATGTCGACGAAGGTGAGGCTGCTGCGGAGGAAGAGGTAAACAACGACAATGTCCCCGAGGACAAGCGGCCAATCATCATATCAGGACCGCCTGGGGCCGGCAAAGCGACTATATTCGGTCTTCTCACCGAGCGGCGTCCAGGCGCGTTCATGCGTGTGCCTCGGCACACCACAAGGAAGCCACAAGAGGGCGAAGTCGAGGGCAAGGACTTCTACTTCGTCGAACCGCAAGCTTTCAACATGTTGAGGGACGGCGATGCTTTGTTGGAATTCACGACTATCGACAAGGTAGACTACGGCACAAGTCGCAAGGCCGCGGAGGCGGTTGTCGAGGGTGGGAAGGTCCCAATTATGTATATGGACGGCGAGGTAAGACTTGCTGGAGTTTCCGTGACTGATCTGCAACTGACAAGGGTACAGGCTACTCGGCAAGCACGGGAACTGGGCTATTCGGCACGAACCATCCTCGTTTTGCCACCAAGTCTCGACATACTGGAGGAGCGCCTCAGAAAGGCAGATAAGGACGATGATGCCGTACAGGGGGCTCTCGCCCAAGCGGCTCCTTATTTTGAGGCCGATTCGAAGCTGAAAGAGGAATTCGATGTGGTTCTTACCAATCAAGAGCTGGATGCTACCTTCAAGGCTTTTGAGGGACACGTATACGGCACCTCAGAGGCGACACTCACAAATGGCAAGCTGGAAGGCGAGACGACGGAGAAAGCCGATGAGACCATGGTTGATGTGGCGAGCGAGGAACTACAGGCACCACATGCACTACGGGCGTCGCAGGAAGCCCAAGAATCGCAGGAAAGTAAGGAGAACGAAGTGCTTGCGGAATCCACGAAACCTATGGAAGTAGCACAGACCGAGGAGGCTGGTGAGACCAAAGGAACTCCGGCGGCATTTTAGTGTCATACATGGCCCAAGAGTGGAACGCGGGTGCGCGCCGGCCCTGAGAGAGACCAAATCACATATAGACACGTCAGGAACTGGTAGAGATGCTTGATACCCCGGATTTTAAACTCCATACCCCCTGTTGTGGAGATAACCAAAGATGACCTACATTGACCATCTCGCTCTCGTATTACTTATTACAAAATCCAACACTTCGTCAGTCACCAACCGACCGGGGGGGTTCGTTCTCGTTCCGTTGCAAGCCGATGTCAATGGATGGTGATTTAACTGTAAGTGGGAACGGGTGTCCAGCCACTACGCTTGTCTCGATGCGCGAAGAGATATTTAAATACAACGTACGTCGGCTTTGCGTACAAGAAAGAGCTATATCAAGGGCACTGTCTACATACATCCACTGGGCTCCAAGTACTGGTGACCCGAGCGATCCCACATCCTCGCCCTCGAAAACACTGCTCTACGGTCCCTGGGTGACGGCAAAGATATTTCCCAGCATGCTCTTAAACGCTGTATTCCTCCACGCCCTCCACTCGCGATCCATGACACCCCACGTCTCGTCGAAATCGACAACCTTGTTTCGAACGTAATACGTTCCCTGGATCGCCCACAGAGCCCAGTCCGCGTCATTCTCCTCGAGATATCCGACCAAGCACGTAAGATACGCGTGCTCCTCGGCCGATAGCCCGTTCTCCGGCCCGCCCGACATGGCGACGCCGAACTCGGACATGAACAGCGGCCCTGTGTACCTCTTGCCCTGTTCCAGCACGAATCCGAACAGCGCGCCATACTGTGCCCTCTCGACACTGCAGTCGCCAAAGTTAGGTGTCGTGACCGTGAAGCTGTAGCTGTGCGCCTCCCACACGTTCTTCCCCCACCACGCGACGGTGTCCAGACTCCGCGTCCGGAGAGGCGTGAAGTCCGTGGCCGAGTTGAGCCCGCCGACGACGACGAGCACGTCCGGGTTGGCCTCGTGAACGGCCTTTGCACCCCGCGCGACGTAGCCGTACCACTGGTCCGCGGCAAAGGGGAGCTGCGTCCACGTCGCGCGGAGCTCATTCCTGAGCGAGATGGCGGCGACGCCGGGTCTGGTCCTGGCCCAGAAGGAGACCTGCTGCAGGCCCGCGAGCCAGTCGCCCGTGTCAAAGTAGCGTGAGTTGGCGGCCCAGTAGAAGCGCGCGTCCTTCCACCACCCGTTACCGTCGTCGAGGTTGCAGCACCACGAGGCCCTGCTGACGTGGTTGTCGAGGACGGTCATGACGCCTCTGTCCCAGAGGACGTCGATGACTCTCGAGAAGACATCACGCTGGGTGACTTCAGGATCCGCCAGGAACGGGTTGCGAACCACGGCCATGTCGTACAGCCGCAAAAGATCCGCCTCCGGGACGCCGGCAGCCTTGGCGCCATTGATGAAGGATTCACGAATCTTGATCCCCGGGTTCAGCGCGTGGTCGGTCGAGAAAGTAAGGCGGACGCAGTTGAAGCCCTCCTGCTTGATCCAGTCGGCGATGTGTTCGACGGACTGCTTGTGTAGGCCCTCCGGGAGGTTGACTTCCATATGGCCGGCCCAGTTGATGCAGCGGAGCTTGACACGCTTGCTGGAGGAGTCTGTGATCCATCGGGAGGTCGAGAACAACGGCAGCTGGGGCTTCTGGGCGAGTATGGGGAGGAAGAGGAGGAGGCTCATGGCCCAGAGGCTATAGATGAACCTCATGGCGGCAGTTTGCTGAGATGGTCGAGTTGAGCCAGGGTATGGTTTGGATTCGGCAGGTTGTCTGACTATGGGTTTCCTATGTTCTATTCTATCCTGGTACACGCAGACTGGGTGATCCTCTAGGATCCGGAGGTGTTGTCAATTCAGGTAGCGGAAAGCGAACAAGTCGTATGCCTTCAAGAAAGAGAGAATAGGACAAAGCGAGTGAAGTAGGGTTCGCGAGAGAATATCAGTCGATCATCAATCATATCGCGCCGTCAAACACTGGTGGCGGGGTCAGTCCGGGGGAGCGGGTAAGTCAACCAAATCCCACGAGGACCGTCCTGTTAGGCGTTAGGCAGCTGAGGGAGGGCCTTGAGAGACAAGTGAAATTATACACAAGATGTGTTCCAGCACGTACAACCCTCGAAAATGGCCGCTGCGTGGACACGAAGAGTGGTGGGAATCTAACGGGGCATAGTCACTTGAACCACTCGCGTCGAGGATAGCACGCGACCCTACCTTGACCGGTCGAGGCCTCCCTCACTCATCTTACCTCGCTCGAGGTAGTCGGCCAAACGGAAACGAGGGCAGACAGCATCGCCTTCGAGGTCGCCGCCACAGTCCCGCCATGTTTCGTTTCGTTCACATGGAGACACAACCCGGCCTGTCAAGACTCGTCAGGGACATGTATAAGCATCGGATGGAGAACGCTGATTTGGCCGCCAGCATGGCCGGACAGGATCGTATTTTCGTCCTTAAAAAATTGCAAGACGCCCCTTTACTATACCTCGACACGAATAGCACACGCTTCAAATCGACGAACGCTACGACCTGCCACATCGCGGCGAACAGGAAGACGAGAAAGCATGCTGCCGCGGCGTGGATTCGTCAGGTCCCCCTCGCCATAAGAGCAGGGGCAGACATCTCTTCCTGGACCACACGGTCCTTCTGGCGTGCGATTGGATGTTAATGGTCGGATATTACAGCATGGACTTGGGAGTAGAGAGCTACGTAGTACGACCCGGATGTGGTGGTGTCCCGACGTCCTGACCCCCCTAACGGTGAAGGGGGTGAGGTTGGTGTGGCCGGGACGCCGCGCGATAGGACCGTCCGATGAGGTATCCACGTCACCCGACCGAGCTAGCATTATGGGGCCTGAGCCATACGCCTCTCTCATTCGCCACAGTCAACGTCCACCACGACGTCCAGTGCTTCTTTCTCCCGTCCCCCGTCTTGGCATATACTGTTTTCAGTGCTGGGTATAGCACTTATACTGTGTTTCCCATTGTTTTGGTTTTTTTTTCATATTGTGTACCTGTGCGACCTCAAGAGGGACCGCCTTGGCCACGTACCTTAGTCCCCCGTCTTGGGAGAGCTCCCGTACCGCATCTTGAAGCTAAGCGTGTCTCTATTGATGCCGTTGATAGATCCAATGGGGACTATTAACGATTTCAACAACATCTGCTGTCTCCGGCTCAATGCGGGTGGGACCCAGATACCCACGGCATAATCATACACCGGCCGACAATCACAAATTGTAATCATTTCGCCGCGTTCTTGACACTCGGCCGAACCATAACTGGGAACTCTCCTTGGCTGGTCAACGCCAGAGACTCTATCCGCATGATGCTCACGGGAATGAATTATGGGACGTATGTTTTTATCAAATATTGATTCATATTCATCATTACTCGTAATCCGCCCCCGTGGAGGGATGTCGACAGCCCCGGTCTGCCATAATACCACATTAGGATATACTGCCATCTTAGAACAAACAATTGACCGGCTAGGCACTCCCCAGTCTGTCCCGTCCATGTGTTCTCCAAGGATTGCACCGGTTACAGAGCCCTTTGCCAGCACGGCGAAAGCTGGAGGACTCCCTACTAGCTAGTGTGTTTCCTGGGCTCTGTCGAGTCCCATGTGTGTATCGTTGTATCATGTGTCGTAAACAAAAGAGAAAAGGCATTACGGCAAAGACTCCCGCTAAAGGAACAGAAAAAGAAGAAGGAATTCAATGGGTTGCCAAGTATATGCAGCCTCTCATACTCCAGATGTGGACTGGTTTCCTCCAGCAGGACCCCGCGATTCGAGCTCTCGTCGCTTGGCAAATAAGCTCTTGAATGCGCCGAGGCAGTGGATAAGCGATTCTTCGTCGTGAGCACAGAATCGGTAACTTTTTTCTTCCGTGATGAGTTGGAGACAGTGCTTCTTGGTTTTGCTGACGGGATCGATGTCGACCACGTTCACAATCGCCGACATGGGTCGTATGAACTGCGCAGTGTACTCAGACTCGTCCCTGTAAAGGATGAAGTTCCGCGGTCTGAGGACACCCCATAAATTCTTCCATTGCTTCACGCCGCCCTTGCTCTTGAGAAACCAGAGCCAGCCCTGCCAGATGACACGATCCGGGTCTTGCTCGACATTCAGGCCGCTAGCCTGGCTCGCATTGCGTCCAAGGCCAGGCCGATCCTGCGAGCCATCGCATGGGGACTGGACGGCCAAGTCCTCGATTGACATTCCCTGTATCCGCTGTATGTCATTGTCGGAGAAGTCAGAATGCGAGGCAAGTTCATTGCCCGAATAGCCAGCGGTGTCCGCCATCTGAGATGGGCGGCGATGGGTTGAGCCGACGAAGCGTGGCACGGGGGGTTCTAGCGGCTCTGGGGAGCTTGATGCCAGTCTTTCGGCTTTCGTCGTCTCCCCGGTTTGGCTAGAGCTGCCGACAGCCATATACGATAAGCGCCGTCCCGTCGGGCTTGCGAGTAGCAGTTCCTCGTGTTCCTCCTCGATCCGGGCATGGTTCCTAATCAACTCAACCCATTCCTCGGCATCGTGGCTGCTGCTGGCCTGAAAATGGTAGTTCCTCGCCGGCGAGAACAGCCCGAACACATTCTTTCTCTTGTTCTTGGGGTCTTTGAGCAGAGCGACGGCCGTCAAATCGGCCAGGTACAGCTTGTGTCGCAGCTTGTCCTCCTTGTCAGATCGGTAGATGGAAAGCGCATTAGGTCTGAGGACGAGGTAGATTGATTTCCAAGCCTATCCAGCGGGTCAGTAACAGTGCCAGACGCAAGGCAAGGGTGGAGGTCGGACAAACCTTCGTCTTTTGCGTGCGTTTCTGCAGGTAGCCGCTCTTCACGACGCGGTCGAATTCAAAGCTGCCATTCTGGTTGACGGGCGACGAGTAGGTATCCAGAGCTAGACGGCTTCGCAATCGAGCATTAGCATCGTTGGGGAGGCAAATCGATGCCGGTGGAACAGTTACACCCAGGTCTGATGTCGAGTGCGGTGTGGACAGCTGGATCTGCGACTGAGCCATCGCCATGATGAAGATGGATGTCAATTTGCGTCGGGTTGTCGTGGGTGTAAGTGGAGGAGTTGCATGCAGTCGCGTATCAATCGGATTCCCATTCGAAGATCCTCCAGGTCAGCGAAGGAACGACGGACAGAGCGGGCAGAGATAGACGTTGCTAACAACGAAAGAAGACGAAGAAACTGTGGCGGCGGCGGTGGGTGAGGGAGCAACCGAAAATGTCCCAGATGATAAGGCCCCCAGTATATCAAAACGGGTACAGAGTAGATACAGAAAAGAGGGATTTCCACAATGGACGGTGGGAGGCCAGATGAGGCAGAAGTCGAGGTGGCTGGAGGTGGATATAGCGAGTGGAAGCCGCGTGCTGGTGGTGGCTTTATTATTGTGCCCTTGCCCGTGGATCGTTGTAGTGCTGCTGGGCCTGACCGGGGGCGTGTTTATGCTGCTGCGAGAAGCCAAATAAAGAGAGCGAAAGCAGTGTGTTTGGACACACGTGGAAACGGAGGAACGAGTGTGCAAGGCGGAATGAGACAGGTAGCGCGCGGTGTTTGTGCGTCGCTGTGAGAAAAGGGGCAGAGCCAGAGAGTGAGAGAGAGAGAGGGAAGCTTCTGTGTCACCTGCTCCTTTTCGCACGGATGTCTTGTATATATGTGCGGTGACCAGAGGTCGGGTATTTGAGAGTGTTGAATGAGACCAGGGTTGCCGAGAAAGGAGACGAACTCAAGTCTGTGAGAGCAGGAGGAGTGCTCGACGGCAAGAGGGAAAAGGCGAAAATTCTGGGTGCCACGGGGATGGAACAGAGCGGTATGTCAGGTATGTAATAATAAGATGCGGCGAGAGTGTTCGGGTTTGGGTGCGGTGCGTAGAAACCATAAAAAAAAACTTAACGCCAGAAAAAACGAGTGATGGTCCGAAGTTAGACGCAAGGTGGTACGGATAGAAGCGACAAGATCCGAATGCCTGAACGGAATGCGTCTCTTCTGGGCTAGAGAGGTGTGAGAATGAGGAGCCAGGAAGGTGGGTTGGAGTCTCGGGGGGAGGCAGAGGAAAGGGCGAATGTTGCAGGAGCAAGTACACTACCTAAGTGCAAAGGGGGGGAAGTGACGGGTAAGGGACAAGCAACAGCGAGAGTGACGATACAGAAGAAAAGTCCAGAGGTGATTGGATTTATTGCGGGAACTTTGGCAAAGAGATACATCCAATGTACGGATAGAGAGAGTACCTACCACAGCACTCCCTTTTGTGATCACAGTGGTGGTGCCTGAGTTAAGCTTTGAGGGGGACGCTGATCGACACAGCGATGTCGCAGGCAAAAAGCAGGTTCAAATCACCCACCCAACGATGCTCGAGGTATCGATTTTGAGAGGCGCCATCTGAAGGGCTCGACGAATGGGCGTGGGGATGACAAAATTGGGACGTGGGGCCTTTTCTCTATTCAATGCATTGCCGTGGCGTTGGCATAGTTGATGAGATGACGATGGGCCCAGGGGCTGGTCGCGGTCTCCATTCGTGCATGTGCCGTGGGCCTCTCATCTCAATGTACTCTGTACGAATATTTCAATATTTCAATCTCACAATCTCACAATCCTCACTCATATGTACTTGAGCCATGTGAGTGAGTGAATGCGTATCATTTTCTTGCACCCTTCCGTTCCTATGTATCAACGAATACATACAACCGAACGGAGCTCTTGAAGAACCTCTGCCGCCACATACCTTGTGCGGAAAGTGCTTGGTGGAGCCTGGTGAGGGGGTTGCGGAGAAGTCTGGGCCGTGAGCAGAAAGAAGCCCGTCCAGGCTCAGGTTGACGGCGACCGAGTCCCCCCTCCCCCCCCCCAAAAAAAAGGAAGAAAGAGAGAGAGAGAGAGAGCGAGAGCGAAGGGATACGGAGAAAGATGGATACAAAGGGGGAAGCCTGTCTTAGGATGACAGGCTTGGGAGACAGGGAAGAGGTGGTTGGGAAACGTGGTTGCCAATGCATGCATCTGACGTTTGGAAACGATTCGATCAATTTTCGCTCGTTGTCTTGATACTCGTTCATTTGGATTCCGAACATTCTAAGCTTGAGTTTGGCGGGAGAACAGATACAGTGCTTCACATCAGTTGAAATGCAGAACTGTTAGATTTACGGATCCTTGGACAGAAAAAGAAAAGCACGTACGGGGTTCTGAGCACTGTACAGATACCTACACGTGCAGTTACCTTCACCGAGGTAGGTATCTCCAGCAGCGGATCAATGTGGGCGAAGCAAGCAGCACCGCCCCGTTTCACCCTCCCCGGAGCTGTTTGATCAAGTGGTTGGGATGCGACTCCTTCCCCATTGTGATCCTAGCCATATCCAGCCATTTTTCCAAAGTTCAAACAACCCGCTGCGCTGGCACTGTTGACCCTTTGGTTCATGGTCCTTGGGTATTGTTTCGGCGGGCCACACTTCGGGCCTGCACTTTTCCAAATACAGCATTCCTCATCCCATCTTGTTTCTCTATCCTCATGCCACAGTTATGCAGAAGGTCTCGATATGTCTGTTTTGTTTTCTCAGGAGCCGCATTGTCTCTGACGGTCCGAACATGTCGCTTGTCTCTCCGATCTTATCCATGCTTTTTCTCGACTCTTTGAACTTTATCAACACTACGTGCCCGGGTAACCACGCACGGGAACGTCAGTGGAAGCCACAAACCGGGCCAAATTGGCACCAAAAGTCAGCATCACTCACTTGAGTCACTTTCCACGCATCATTCTCTTCCTCACGTTGAAGTGCATTGAAACCTGGGCGCATCATCGCGTATAAACGCCCGGACTTGGCCTGAACCTACTGACCGAGCGCGCGCTTAGGCACCGTACACTTCCATGGTCTACCCAACCAACTCCTCTGTTCGCACGACGGCCCTTCTTTTCTTTACAGTCCGTCCGAGCACGTGAGGCTCATCTCCACCCTGCGTCCGACGTCATGTTCCAGCCTCGATGGTCTCTATATGTTCCATTCGCGCACAGCGGTCGCGATCCTGTTGCCAAGACCGAGATAGTGTGTGAGAGCCGAGGACCAAGAATCGTAACATCCCGCCTGCCCACGCTTACCCGCCCCCCACCGCAGAGCAGAAGCGCTTCCTGGCATGCTCCTCTATCGAAACGATCCATTTTTGGGTCTATTGTTTGCGACAAAGAGCATCGCTCTGGATCTTGAAAGAGCGGTGAGGTACCCAGGAGTCAAATGGTCTCGCTCGCCATGAATGTGAACTGTTCTTCCACGGCGCCCAATCCCAGTCCGATCAGGATCCGGTATCCGCTAGTGCGCAAGCCCGGTGCGGCCCGGTGGCTGGCTGTTGATCTCTTACGTTTTTGTGGCTGGACCATTATGTGGTCGGTACAATTCTTTTGTGTACTACTGCTAACCGCATATGTTCCTGCTGCCCTCTCAGTTGCTGACATCGTTTGATCTACCGACGCTCCTGGAATGCCACTTCTGCTTTGAGCGATAGTTTTCCCTTCCTATTTCAGCCCAAAAATAAAAATCATGGCTTCATCTCCTGTCGGACATTGGCGAGGAGCACCAATACTTCATCTCCCGTTTACCCAAGAACGCCACAACAATAGCTTTGACATGAATCCTTCTACTATGTAAGCCGTTCAACACCTGTAACAGATTGGGCATTCCGACACTGTGATTCTGGATCGTATCACAGGGCCCAATTGTACTACTGTAATAATGACAAAGAAGCTTTCCGATCTGGCGTCCTGTCCTCAGCTGTGCAACATCGGGCCTGACGAATGTTCGCCATTGACCATCTCACAGATCTTACAGGGCAGCCTGTGCCAAGCGTCGCATTGGCGGCTTGTCTGTCAAAGTCCCATCATCTGAATCAAACGAGAAATGCGGCCTTGAAACTCGGCCTAGCAGGTCCATCCGATATCTCCGATGCCGGCGGATTGGTCACATCCATCAGCCACACAGCGATAGCTGAAGGGCTTGTTGAGGGTGTGCAATGGTCCGCAGGTAGTTCTCGCGAAACATCCATCCTTCATTGCCCGACTGACTTGTAGGGTTGCACTTCACGTTGGGGAGATTTGGGGGAGCTGTAAGGTTGAATATCAAGTAGGATACCAAGCTGTTTTCTGGACGGGCGATCTTCCACACGTTTCTTTAATGATAAGTTACTCTTTCTTGGCAGTCCATATAATCCGTCGTTGGCCGAAAAGGGCTACCCAGCGCATTGTTCGTTGGTGTAAACGGATCGAACTGACAGGGGGCATAACGCCTGTCTCGCACATTTGTCAGTACATGCTCCAGACCCGAGGCGGAAGCGTTCTCCGAATGACTGCATGATGCTAGAATAGTGCAATTATGTGGTGAATGATGGAAGTTGAGGATAGTTGCGAAGGTGAAAACGTCACGCCGACTGAGTCATCTGTAGATGTCATCTTCTGGTAAGATCATGCCTCTGAGCCCCGCATCCAACGCCCGACTGTGAGAATAAAACATCCTGTCCAGCTACGATCAAACTGTAGATTTCAAGACAATCACATCGGTCATGGTATCAATACACTGATAAAGACTTACACTTTACTACAAAGGTTGATTATGAGACACTCTCGTCGGCTACCATTCACCCGAGTGTCACTTTGAACACCATCTTTCTTCCACAGAGTGCAGATCATTCTTCTCGACGGCCTTTCGCCCGACCAGGAAACAAACACTCCCGCAGTCATGGCAAGCGAAGCTATCTCCGACCGAATTTTGGGCGAGATCAAGGCCGAGCTGGCCGATACGCCGTACCATTTCGAGTTTGGCTGTCTCCTCAGTGGCGGGACGGCGAACTTCATCTACAACGTCAATCTGGTACACCCCTTGGCCGATGGAACCACCGAGGTGGCTGCGAAGCACGGCGAACACTTTCTCGCCCGAAACCCGGATTTCAAACTCCCCACGTCGCGATGCGTAAGACTCGATGTCCCCGGGTCGCCCTTTGAGCGGTCTAACCTATGCCAGCGGATCGAAGAATCTTGCTTGAAATACCTCTCTGCGCTACCGCCAACCGTTAGTAACAAGACCAGCGTCGCGACGCCCAAAATGCTCTACTTTAACGAAGTGACGAACACGCAAGTTCAGGAGTATCAGCCGAATCCTCTGAGCCTCAAGAACTACGCCCTGCAACACTTCGTGGCCCCAGTTTCCGAATTGGTCAAACTGCAGTGTCTCGATGTTGGCGAGAGCGTGGGCAAGTGGCTCTGGGGATTCCATGAATGGAGCAACTCCACGAAGCAGCGTAAGTTCCGCGAAATTGCGGCGGCTAACAAGGAGATGCAGAAGCTCAAATACTGGGTGAACTATGAGCGCCTCCCCAGCTCCATTGAAAGGTTCCCGTCCATTCTAGGCAACTGTGCCAATGCCTTCACGGCTATTGTTGAAACGACGACGAGGGAGATGGAGAAAGATGAGGATCTGCAGGTTATACATGGCGACTTTTGGACTGGAAAGCAAATGTCTCGCCTGTTTCCGAATTCACTGCCCTTGCTCAAAATATTCACAGCATCCTCTTGAAGTGCCAGCCTTGGGACAGGGAACGTAACCGCCTTCTTGTCGTGGACTGGGAGATGTGCATGTTGGCTGTTGCCCCTCTCGACCTGGGCCAGATGATTGCAGAGCTCTATGATTTGAAGCTCTACAAGAACATGGACGCTGGACCTTGGATGATACAGGGGTTCCTGAAGGGCTACGGCGTTGTTGACGATGACTTCGCCTTCAGAACCCTGCTCCATGTTGGCGTCTATCTAATCGGCTTCGGCACAACTGTGCAGGCTTGGGGCACGGAAGAGCAGGCCAAGGTCGTAGCCTCTGAAGGACGGGATCTAGTGATGAATTCGTGGGAGAAGAACCGCGAGTTCTTTGAATGTCACCCTCTGGGCTGTATCTTCTCCCCAAGCTAGGCGAATTGGCGTGAAGGGTATATGCGCTCTTGTATACTGCCCAGCGAGAGGCATGGACAATAGAAGCCCATCTTTCTGCCAGGCCTCTAAAATCTGTACTCAAAAAGTCTATCGAGAATCAGAAGACCTCAGAAATATTCAATTGCAGAGCAGTATAGCAATTTGATTCCGCCATGAACCAGCTAGATGCTGGCTTGTGCTGCTGGCGACATTAGCCCCGACTCAGACGATGCCACGAAATATAGAGAGAAACGAATATCTGGGCCAGTATTTGTGAGTTATCGTATAGAATGGCCAGCCTGGAGCTTTGGTTGTCTCGCGGACAGGAGGCGGTGATGATGAGAATTGCTTACCGAGGTACCTAAGTAGGTGCAGTGGGCGATGGAGACAGTTGAGTTTGCCCCAAAAAAATCGGCCGCGCACCAAAGACGGAGTCTGAGTCAACCTGAGTGGCGGAACCCTGACCCTTTCATCATCAACCACCAACAAGATCAACGTTATCTGAAGTATTCGTACTGCACAAGAAGGAGAGAGAGCATCTGACGACACATGAGTATAAGCCGGTTTAACACAAGTGAGGTACAAAGGCTTGGAGATTACCAACCACCAACTTTCAACCATCCACCGCTGCGGCCCAACTTGGTGAGAATGAGCAGCAAGACCGAACCTCGTCCCTGTCGGCGATGCAAGACGCCCACCTTCCTGACAGTAAGAAAGGAACCCTTATGCGAGTGTGTTTCTTCCTCCCTCTGTCCAGGACCACCACGTCCACAACCCAGAAAGCTAATCACCCACGCAGGACTTGCTATGAGCAACACATCGCGCAGCGGGTTGTCAAGCGCCTCGCTCAGCCATACAAAGATATTAAGGAAAACATAGCCAGCACACCCAACGTGAAGGCAAAGTATCTCCTCGGGCTCTCCTTCGGCGTCTCGTCGGCTTCACTGGTCCAGGTTCTCGATAGGAACCTGCAGGGCCTCAAGGACAAGAACCTACGTGTCGCGTACGAGGTGCACGTCGTCCATATTGATACCGACCTCTGGGGGAATGCGCCCACCTCCTCGACCGAAGCCTCTGTGGCACACCAAGTACTAGAAAAGTACAAGGAGCGGTTCCCTAACATGTCGATGCAAACCGTGCCGCTGAGCGACGCTCTTGCGCTCGACACGATAGACTGGTCCGTTCTGCCCGCACTGCAGACGGACCTGGCCCCCGCGCTGCGGCTCAAGCGTCTTCTTGAGGCCCTTCCCTCCGTCACCTCGCGGGTAGATATCTCGAGGCTACTGGTGCGACATCTTCTTCTGTCGTTGGCGCTGAACAGTGGGTGCCACGCGTTGATGCTGGGGTGCACCACGACCGCCCTCGCCGAGCTGACGCTCGCGGAGACGGCCAAGGGACGTGGGTTTGCGGTGCCGTGGCAGGTCGGCGATGGCCCCGTCCCTGTTACGACGTTCTCGAGACAGAGAGCGGAGGGCGAGGTTGCCGAGACCAAGGAGACGTCGACGATTCCGGTTTATTATCTTCTCCGAGACGTCTTCCGGCGGGAGGTCGTCACGTATGCTGGCTTGACCAAGCCGCCCATCAAGGATCTCGTCCAAGACGCCGGGCTGGCCAGCAGCACCATTGTCTCGCACAAGGAGCTTAGCATTGAGGATGTCATGGCACGTTATTTTGAAGAGGTGGAGGAAAGCTACCCGTCCGTCGTCGCCAATGTCGTCCGCACGAGCGGCAAGCTTACGCGTGAGAACGACGGCGATGCATGTGCTGTCTGTGGCATGGACATGGATGCACAGGGTGATGCCAGGTGGAAGGGTGAGATTGGAGAGGACCCCGATGACGACAGGAGAAAGCAGACTGCAGGACGTCTATGTTACGGGTGTGAACGGTCTATATATGGATAGATCAGATAGAGACGCATGCTCAATCGTCACTTTGTAACGTGGGACGTCAACTTGTGTACTGCCCCATCTCTTCTTATATCTCTCCCTATGCGTCCTCGGCGAGCCGAACCATGGCTACAATATGTCCCTCCAATCTACCCAGCTTGTTTTATTTATTTTAAACTCCAGACATGCAAGGAACGCTGATACGACAAGTACAAGATCGGACGGTGATCATGGATTTTGGAGGGCGGCCGTCGGCAGGATGCGGTCCTCGAGCCTCCTCATCAACTTGTTGGTTTGCTCTGCCAGGGTAAGGGTCAGGATGGTGTGGGGGAGGATTCTAGCCAGGTGAGGCAGGAAACCCTTGTAGATGGCCAAGAATCCCTCGGTGCGGACGGTCTTGGCGAGGCAGTCGAAGACGCCCTTGTAGAGATTTCCGTTTTGGTTGTAAAGACGGGACATGATGGTGTCTACCGGGGATGTCAACATGCAAAACCAGGGAAAATGACTGGTATCTACAAAGGGACCTTACCAGGGGGGTGCATCACACAGCAAACAACGAAGCCGCTGACGGTACTGCTAGCAAGGTGCAGAGGAAGGCCCTCCTCCATGCCTAAATGATGAACCAGTCTCCGCTTGGCGAAGAAGTAGGTAGGCAGCTGCACGGAGCTTCCGAAACCTGTTCTGATCATGGCCGCGCCCACGCCACGGTAGAGTCCACGGATGCCTTCCGAGCCGTAGATTGTGGCCATCCCGTTCCAGGCATTACGATATTTGTGCTGGGTGCCGGTGGGCATGAAGGGGGAGTAGCTCTGTAACCGGGTCTTGACGAGGAAGAAAGGGCTGCCGGCCGCGGCACCCATAATCCCGGATCCGGCGCCGCAAGCCATGTTGACGCCCAGGCTCTGGGTCTTGCTATCGTTGAAGACGAGGGTCGTCAAGGTTTCACGCATCGGTTCGTAGAAACCCAGACGGCAGCCGTTAAGCAGAACCTGATAGATGTAGGCGCAGCCGATACCACGGTAGATGCCCTTGACACCCTCATTCCGCACGATGACGGAGACGCCCTGGAGCGGTCCTCTGTACTGGTGCGGCTGGTGTCCCTTGTCCCTCAACTCTCCTTGCAATTGCATTCTGCACATGTCGGACATTGGGTCAGCGCATTGTCGGCGGCGGGGAGCAGGGGGCGACGAGCGTTGCTCAGACGCACCGAATCTTGACAGTCTCGAAGGGATGTGTGGCTGTTACGGCGCCGCAGGCGGCAATGCCGCCAGCGATGAAGGCGCTGTTGCGATCGTTAGCCTTGCGGGTTTTGCGAATGCTGGTCTGCGCGCCGTAACTTACCCTAGGGTTGTTGACATTGTGTCAATGGATATTGTCGCAGCAGAAATAAGCTCAAAGGGGTTCAGTTAGTGAAGTACGCGGCCGGTGTAGGTATTGCGGTTCGAGTTGCAATCGGGAATTGTGGAAGTTGGAGAGAAAAGAGTGACGGCGCGATCTCGGAATGCTAGGGCCTAGATGACGGAATAGCTCGGGTCAGCAACGAGAACATGGCGGCCAAGAAGCATCTCAGTCTATTGGTCGGAGTCTTACATGATCGAGCATGCAGTCAAGAATCGCAGTCGCCGTCAGGAGCGCAGCTCTGGACCGAGAGTCGGCGATGTAAGATGATGCGGGCTGAGGTGCGTCAGGTCAAGGCGACGGGACTGATTGACTCTTTTTCGGGAGCAGGTATCTCAGTAAGCTCCGCGCGCGGAAGAGAAATTGGGAATTTTCTTGCTCATAGTCAGTACGGCCGTGGATAGCCATTGCCGATCCCGGCGCTTGCGGTGCCAGTTGCAGGGTTCGCGGGCTCCTGCGGCCTGAATCGGTACCCCGGACCATGGCGTGCCTGGCGAAGAAAGGGGGGAGGGAGGGCGTCGATTTAGCTGGCCCACTGCCCGTGAGCCAGTTTCGAACTCCGGGGTCAGCCGCCATCGGCGAGGCTACCACGGGCGTTGGGCAGGCGTGGCTTGTACCAGCGACTTGCGAAATCGGTACGATGTGGCGCAGTTAGCTCGCTCTCATTCCCCTGCCCTGCCAGGGAGCTGACGGAGCTTGCAGATTTCAGTCTGTCACATCCTGAGAGAGGGATCCAGCGAAGTGCAATTTACCATCGCGACCACTTCTCGACTCCCCACCATCCGAGAAGCTTAGAAGACCAAGCCGGATCATATCGGATTGAAGCGCGATTTTCGAAGCCGTCCATTACGGTTGTTTTATTTGTCGTCTAGAAGTAGCGGAGCTCAACCCGATTCCGCATTGCGAAGCAAACAACTGAAGTAGGTTGTTCGGCCACCTGAGACGGGGAGGCTATCCGCGCTTCCCACATAGCCGCAATGGCTTCAACACCTATGGACCTTGACCATCGCGAATCGACTCCAGCTAACAACGGAACCTCGCTCAACATCACCCGCTCACTGGCAGCCAACAACACTACACAACTGAGTGAGGCTATCTCGACATTTCGCCCGACAAAAGTAGGGAAACATTCGCAACCGTTCCTATGGATAAAGCTATTCTAACGATGATGTAGCTGTTCAAGAGAGACGATATCAAGGATGGCCGTCCGCAGCCCTACGTACTGTCCCTCGACTTTGACGACCCGGGCGAGCTTCTCATGACATCCGAAAGCGACGAGACCATTCAAATCTACAACGTCAAGGAAGGCCGGCATGACAAGAGTCTACTTAGTAAGAAGTATGGCGTTAAGTTGGCGCGCTTTACACATACCAGCTCCAGCATCATCTACGCAAGTACGAAACAGAACGGTTAGTAACGTTCGAGATCTGGAATCGCTGAGCGATTGCTGATGTAGATTACAGACCAGATTCGATACCTGGCGACGCATGACAACTCCTTCATCCGATACTTCGAGGGCCACGAGAAGAGCGTCACAGATATTACTATTCATCCAGGAGCAGATAACTTCATCTCCTGCAGTCAGGACAATACTGTGCGTCTATGGAACATTTCAACAAAGCAATGGTGCGGTCAGCTGATTATCAACTCACCGTACCTTGCCGCATACGACCCTTCTGGTCAAATCTTTGCAGTCGCTTCTCCTAGCAGTGGCAGCGTCTTGCTGTATGACTGCCGTAACTACGATAAGGCGCCATTCGCGACATTCGATCTTGTGGAGGTCGGACGGCACGTGGACCCCCAGTTTGTCGTCCGGGGCTGGACAAAATTGGAGTTCTCAAACGATGGGAAGCATATTCTTGTGGGTACGCGCGGCAGCGGTCACTTCCTGTTGGACGCCTTTGACGGAAGTTTGAAGGCCTACCTGCGCAAGCCTGAGGGCGGGACTCGGCGCTTGGCTACGGGCGAGACGGCTACGGTCAACGGGATGCCGAGGATAGAGCAGCCGACGGTGGAGAGCAGCGGGGATTGCTGCTTCTCCGTAGACGGCCGCTACGTCTTGAGCGGTTCCAAGAAGGACGTGCTGGTCTGGGACATCTTGACGCCTCCGCAGAACGACACAAGAACTCTCAACCCGTCCTGGACATTGGAGGACAAGCGGGAGGCCGCCGTGTTGGCCTTCAATCCGCGCTTCAACTTCTTTGCCACTGCCGACCAGGAAGTCCTGTTCTGGGTGCCTGATCCTATTGCCTGAAGGTGGTGGTCGGGAGGGTTGAGAAAGTTGTTCAAGAGCTGTAAAGGGGCGGTGTAGGGAGTCAATTTCTTTTCTTCGGAGTCCAGGATACAAGATACCCAATGCGTGTAGAAGTCCGTGTAGGCGATTAAAGATGGCATCAATAAATTGGAGTACGTGCGGAAAGCAGCTGTGGGAAGGTAACTATTTCAAATGTCTCCAGTGAATCGTGTTGGGTTCCTGTGCGACTAAAAGATGCCCCCCTCATCGCATCCCATGGACCCGACTCCAAGGTACCTAAGGTAGGTTCGGCCGAACCCCACCAAAATTACATCCTCCAACGACAAGGCCACCACCACCACCACCTGGCTACCTTTAGGACGCCGAACGTCAACTCCCGACCAACCACCGTAACGCAGACCACACACTCCTTGCGAACATTCACCGGCCTTGTCCAGAAGGGACCGCGCCCGTCTCGAGACTCTCATCACACCAGACCGACGAACACCAGCGATAGCTGCGCGCCCCCCTACAATTACCGACCTGCAGCGCAAGGCTGCGGCCGCCGCCCACATCATTCACAATGCCGACCTACAAGACGAGCCAGGAATGGCTGGAGAAGTCCTCCCTCCTACTCCAAGCCCGCCCAGCAACTGTGAGTCTCCCTCATCTCCTGTCTGCCCCTCTCCGTCGAGGCCAAGGCCACTCGGCTGACCAGCGGCAATGAGCGCGTCTCCTCTCCAACAGACCAGAATCACAACGAAATACTCGATTAAACTCGTCAAACCGCGAAAGTCCAAGACCCCGACGGAGGATGCCACCGCGACCGAAGATGCCCCCATGACGGACGCCAAACCGCCGCGGGGATCCCTTGTCCTCAAGACCTTCGATCCGGTCAGCGGCGTCACGCTCAAGTACCGCACCGCCAAGGCCGCCGAGGTCTCCCGCCTCATCACCTGCCTCGGAACCCTGGGCCGCACCATGTCGACCTCCAAGGCGCCTGTCGAGGTCAAGGACGAGCCGATGGCGGATTCCGCCGGCGCTCCTGCTGCTGGAGAAGATACTCCCGTTGGTGCTTCTGCGGGTGCGCCGACGCCGGCTGGTGCCGGTGGCGGTGGTGGAAAGAAGAAGAAGAAGGCCAAGAAATGAAAATGCTATGTTGGGGACTCTTAGATGGCATTGGGGGGGAGTTACCTCAAAAGAGGAATAGTTGAAATGTCCTTTACACTTCAAGAGGGCCCCGGCCGATTGATGCGTGAATGTCAGGTGGGTTAACATCAGCGAAAAAAATAGGCAGAAGGCGGCCTGCTGGTCAGTAGCAGAGGTTGTTGTGCCTTAAAATATCACCAGGTTTGAGAAAATAGACAAACCATACATTGATGATCAAAGGTAACTTCTACTGTCTCAAAATTCCAGTTGAAAACGCTTGATAATTTACATCCATACTCAGACCAATAGGAGGGAGACAGTTGTTTAGTTCATGTCATGTAATTGCTCTAAAATCAAGGTTACTGAACAGCATTATCCATCAAAGACATTCATGTCCTACTTTCCATGGTCATCCAATTGACCAGCCTGTGGGAGCATCCAACTCCCAATAGAATGATCCCCCGCCAACGCGACGTATATACAACAAGGAAAAACAACTCTTGAGCCCAAACTAGCTTGAGAGGGGGTGATAAAGGGGCTGGGAGTGTGAAAAAGACGCGCTGGCAAAACACCATGCGTATGCAAATGTACAAGGGGTATATGGGGAAAGAACAGGACAGAAACTTCGGACGCTCTCATGATTTAAAAGTCCTCATCGAACACGAAGTCACCGCCGTTCTCTCCCTTACCCTCAGTGGGCTCTTCTTGCGCCTTCTTAGTGCTATTCATGACACCAGCCTTCTGGTAGTCAGCAACACGCTTCTCAAAGAAATTCGTCTTGCCGCCCAGGGAGATGTTCTCCATGAAGTCGAAGGGGTTAGAAGACTTGTACACCTTGTCGTTGCCAAGAGCGACCAGAAGACGGTCGGCAACAAATTCAATGTACTGCTTCATCAAGTTGGAGTTCATGCCAAGCAGGGCACAAGGCAAGGCTTCAGTCAGAAACTCCTGCTCAATCTTGACTGCATCGACGATGATGTCCTCAATGACCTGCTTGCTGGGGCGGTTCTTAAGATGGGAGTACAGCAGGCAGGCGAAGTCGGTGTGGAGGCCTTCATCACGAGAGATGAGCTCGTTGGAGAAGGTCAGGCCGGGCATAAGACCACGCTTCTTGAGCCAGAAGATGGACGCGAAGGCACCGCTGAAGAAGATACCTTCGACGGCGGCGAAAGCAACCAGACGCTGGGCGAACGAAGACTTCTCATCGCTAATCCACTTGAGAGCCCAGTCGGCCTTCTTGCGAATGCAGGGAACTGTCATGGTTTGTCAGTCGCATGTTCAATCGGGTGCATGGCATGATGGGTTGACATACTGGTGTCAATAGCGTTGAAGAGGTACGTGCGCTGAGCAGGCTCCTTGATGTAGGTGTCGATGAGCAGGGAGTAGGTCTCTGAGTGAATGTTCTCCATCATGATCTGGAAGCCGTAAAAGCATCGGGCCTCGGGAACCTGGACTTCGCCGCTGAAGCGCTCGACCAGGTTCTCGTTGACGATGCCATCGGAGGCGGCGAAGAAGGCGAGAATGTGCGAGATGAAGTACTTCTCATCCTCGTTGATCTTGTTGTTCCAATCATGAAGATCCTTGGACAGATCAATTTCTTCGGCGGTCCAAAAAGAGGCTTCGGCCTTCTTATACATCTGCCAGATCTATGCGTCACACAAGTCAATTAAAGTTCACACGTGTAAAGACCACTTTACGCGTCAGTAACGCGTTGGAGGATGAAACACACCTCGTGGTACTTGATGGGGAAGAGGACGAAGCGCTGGCCATTCTCCTGGAGCAGAGGCTCGTCGAGCTCTTGTTCCTTAATGCCGGGGGCAACGACAGGCTTTGCTTGTTGCTTTGCAACCTCCTGGGCGGGCTTGGTCTGGTAGTCGGTGTTTTCGGTTGCGGTGGCAACGTCGGAAGCGGAGGGCTGGTTCTCCTTGTTTGCAGCGTTGAAGTTAAGCTTCTTGACGGGGGATTCCATTTTGAAAGAGTCGAGAGCGGCAGCAGCCTGAAGGATGTCATTGTTAGCAATTTCATTCGCGCAACGCGTTTCTCAGCAGACGAGATGCGGCCGGAATACGGCACTGGCGGGTAACATACCTGCTTGGACGGTGTGACTTCGACAGACATTGTGAGGGTGCTGTGTAAGAGGAAGAGCAGAAATATGACTCGAGTGTTGGATTGGGAGGGAGGAGGGAAGAAAGAGACTGGTCAAGGATGAATTGGGATATCAGAAGTCTGTCGTGGTTGTAGGTAGGTTTGTGGTTGTTGTCTTCTGGTTGAGAGGGAAGAGTGAATGAAGGAACTCCCTCAATGGAAAGGCAGAAGCTTTTGTACCAGGTACGAGCGCTCTCACGTCGCACGCTGGGACGCGTAGTAGGGGGGTCCGCGTTTCCTCTGCACTGAACCACGCGCCGTCTCCCAGGTTCGAGTGCCCCGCCCCACTAAAAAGCGCGTCTTTGCAGCACAGCAGGGGGCCATCCCTCCCCACCGCCACCGGCGCGTTTCGCTTCATTGCTAAAGTGCCAGTGTGCCAAAATGGTAGTCATCTTGTCTCGCTTCTCTCCTTCCCACTTTCGGACCTTGAAAAAACTGCGGCCCAAAATGGGACAGGCCAGGCAAGCTAGGCAGGCCCAGCCCTCCTTTTTCTTCAAAGTTCCTCATTATTGGTAAGGATGAGATGAGCTACAACGCCGAAATGGCCGCTTGCGCTCCACCCCCAGCACGTCAGCCAGGCAACACGATGTCAGGGCCCGGAAACCAAGAGCGAAAAAGCTGTTTGATCGCCCAACTGCCCCGAGACCTCGAGAGCTTCGGCCGAGCTCGACGCGTCTCCGTCGTGCTACTCAGTCTACGTAATATGCAGTTCTGAACTGCGCACAGTTCTTTGTCTCGGCGTTACGACTCGACGCGTTCCCCTGCTCCCCTGTCATCCCCTGTTTATCAGATCAGATCAGATAAAACCGAATACGTCCAAGCTCTAACTTTGCGGAACCCGAGTGGCTCCCCCAACGCATCAGAGCCAAGTCATCTCGTCTAAGCATCGACAAATCCTGACTGTGTATGCGTAGAGTGTGTATGACTCTAGGCTGCGGGGCCATGTGTTGAGCGGATTCCGTAACTACCATCATCATCTTGAACGGCATGTACCGCCTGGCACGGACACCGCCGACCGGCTTCGAAGCTTGGCTTCAAACTATCCATGTGTCACGAATACGTCAAGACAATTCGTGCATATGTGCCATTAATTATCTAATAGTGCAGCTAACGCGGAGTGAACATGTCAAAAGAAAAGGCATCGCGTCATGTTCATGCTCAAGTATCCACCCTTGCCCCGTGGCATCAGACGTGTTTGTGAAATGAACTTCCCAGGGCGCCCAGCTCTTTAATCATTGTGCTCAATAAACAAACACCAAGGGAACAATGAAACACCGTATCGGCGGTAGGCCTGGGAAAGAGACTCTGCCTCAAACAACCCTCTCATCATCATCATCATCATCATGATCATCGTCATCGTGTCTAGTTTTCGACTTCAAGACACTTATGAATGAACCTATCGTCGCGACTGCCGGGCTGGCCTGTCCCTGGGCTCGCGAGCAGACTCGACATCATCAACTCTCGATCGACTGAACCCAAACCAGCCTCGGCTACCACCACTTGGCCGTTCCTCTCTTACAGCGGCGCTGGCTGGATGCGCCGGGGGGCGTTCAGTGGACGAGTTCTGGTGGCTTGACGACATGTGTCCGTTGCGAGATGGCTCCCGACTGATATACTCGGGCGGTGTACGGTCTCCTTGCAGGCGATCCCACTCTTCCGCATCGCTTGGATCAACTGCTGGTATAGGTGCTCCGCTGCGACGCAGGTTCTTCTTTCCCTTCTCACGAAGATAATCTTCGAGGACAATGGCGTTTTTGGTGTTGGCGCGGAAAGCAGCATCGGCGATATCTCCCACAAAAGGCACAAGACCAATGAAGAAGTCAATGACGATGTTGAACATCATCTTGGATTTAACCGAGTTCGGTAGTCCGCCTTCGACCTTGGAGCAAGTTCTGAACACCATCATGGCCATGAACGCATCGAGAACATCGCCAACACTAGAATCAGAATACGTCGTCAGTAAATTTCGAAATACCGAATGGGGAATGTGGGGTGGGCGATAGTGATAGGGGAATGTACTCACGCAGGAATCAGACCGATGACGCTGCCCCAACCAAATTTGACACCACAACAGGTGAATAACGACTGATCGAGTCGGTAGGCTCGACGCTTGACCTTTGTCAAGACCTCTCCGTCTTGCTTGGATATTCCTGGAGGCAGTGCCTTTCTGCGTTTTTTGACCTTGCCGGTAGGGGTGCCATCAAGCCTGGTGGCGGGGACGGTTTCAAAGTAGGGGTCCTATGATGGGGTCAGTCGTCAGGATTACTGAGAACACGGGCGCATCGTTTGAATGCAACAACTTACCTCGCGGCCAAAGTTGTTTTCGACCTTTTCCGCCAGAATCTTCTTGCTGATCCACTTCGCAATGAGACCCGCCATGTTTGCGGCGATGTCTTCGATGCAACGGTGAAGTGTTGGATTGCAGGTCAGTGCCGCAGCCTAAGACTGAATGCGCAGCGGTGCGCGTCTCGGCAGCTCGTGCTCGTTGACGTTTGTTTAATAATAATAGTAAAAAGTGCCGGTGTATCCAAGTAGGTTAAGAGTTACGTCTCGTAGTCGTTGGAACAAGGCAACTGCTAGCAATAGTTCTGGACGTAAACTGTGGTAAAGAGACCAAGAACTTCCAAGCCGGCAGCGGCAACTGAACGAGGAAATGTCTGGGACATATAAGTAGGTATGGAGGAAAACAGACCAACGCTACCTATGCAGGGTCCGAGCCACACACATGCAAGTTCCTACGTAAGAAAGCAGGCCCCGAGCTGGGCCATCTGCAAGCCCGATGCCCAGAATTCCTGTTTTGGCCAGTCCGCGACCATGATGTAATTCTGTCGGTCACTGCCTCACTCATTCCGAGAGGCCTCTTCAGTGGGCCTCTGACAGGCTAGATCGCTGCGTTTCACATCATGCTGTAGTGGACAGGTGACTGGGCTCCAATGGGCGTGCAAGACCGACGGGCTTTAATGGCCTGGACTTCACAGTTTAGCAACTTGCTTGCCTGGACCGCGTTAACAATAACCGTACGATGTATTCTAGCCACGCACGTGTGGCGAGTGATCTGCACAGCCGTAATTTTTTTTTCCGACCTCTCGGGGGGTGAGTTCCAGTTAGGAAGGAACGGGGAAAAAAGTGAGAAATCGAGGGTACTTGCTTGTTGAGCTGTACACCTCCACAGGGATCCCGAACGTTAGCTCGGGCAGGGGCCCATTGTTTACATAAGCTGCAGAGATATCTGCTTATCTAAACGGTGGGCCCCCGGCCAAGCTAACGTCTGGCCTCCCTGTGGAGGTGTACATAGTAGTGTATGCTTCGCCAATGCAGAGTGCTGACAGCCTGACAGGGACTGGTCGAGACCGGACGGATAGTGTACAACCTGGAGATGGGCTGTGCCACGACAAGTTCGAAGCGATTCTATGCGCACTGTACCATCCCGCGCTAGGACAAACACTTAGACAGTGTATCATTGGTTTTTTTTTTGTACTGAACTGGGAATATGGCCAATCACGGTCTTTGTTGTACCTGCTCGCCACACAACATGTGCCACGTCCGTCCCACCTCCCACTCCCCCCCCCCNAGCTTCCGAAGCCGACCGTGGCCTCCATGACAGCTAGCTGCCTTGTCCGCTATCGTCAAGCCCACAATGCATTGCGTCTGCTTTTCAGGCCTCCACCAAACCACCTAACCACCACCTCCCGAGAGGCTGCTTGTGAACGTGTTCGCTTTCAACCGCCATTAAGATAAACGAAAAGCTCTGACGCCTCAGCCACGCTTCAACAGTCACCTGTCCAGCCCAACCCACTGGACTGACGGCCGTTCCCGATTCTGTTGTGTCAGGCGCATTCTAGTCGCAGCGGGACCTTCGAGCCTGATCAAACCCAAACATCTTACTTAGTATCATGCCATCGCCGCTTCGCGCCTTGGACTCAACTCATACTTGTCGTCAGGACCTTCTTCCCGCCGTCACTGCATTGCTAGGAACAGGCGACTAAACCACAGACACGACATACCAGGTCCGGGGGACATGTTAGCCGTCGCCCAAAATGGCCGAAGAAAAGATGCAGCTCGAGGATTGTTGGTTGCCCCACACCCCAGACGACTTAGCGACATCAATTATCAGCCTTGCATTCTCTTGCCTTGGTGTCGGTTTGCAGTATGGCTAACACAATCGATAGGGTTGGACGATCTATGTGTCCGATTCATCATCAACCTGCCTGAAGAGGATCTCTCGTCCGTTGCACGCATTTGCTTCCAGATAGAAGAGGCACAATGGTTCTACGAAGACTTCGTCCGACCGCTCGATCCCACGCTTCCCTCCATGACCCTTAGAAGTTTTAGTCTTCGCATCTTCCAGCATTGTCCGTTGTTGGCACCGTTCTCTGTCGAGAACCATACAAAGGCTTTCGAAGAGTTTCTGCAATACAAGACGAGAGTTCCTGTGAGGGGAGCCATCCTACTGAATGAGGCGATGGACTCGACCATCCTAGTCAAGGGCTGGAAGAAGGGTGCAAACTGGAGTTTCCCCCGTGGAAAGATCAACAAGGACGAAGACGATCTCGAATGCGCTGTTCGCGAGGTTTACGAGGAGACTGGTTACGACCTGCATGCTGCTGGTTTGGTTCCCGAGAACCGGGACGACGTCAAATATATCGAAGTCACCATGAGAGAGCAACAGCTGAGGCTCTACGTGTTCCGCGACGTGCCAATGGATACCCACTTTCAGCCGCGGACGAGGAAAGAGATCAGCAAAATTCAGTGGTATAAGCTCTCGGAGCTCCCTGCATTTCGAAAGAAGGGGAACCAGCCCCAGAACGACGCTGCTGCAGCTGCCAACGCCAACAAGTTCTACATGGTAGCCCCCTTTCTGGTCCCTCTCAAGAAATGGGTTGTACAACAGAAGCGGAAGGATGCTGTCAAGGCTGCCAACGAGGCACATTTCAACCCCTACTCCCTCCATGAAGAGCCTCTCACTGAGGACGATGTCTGGCAGACGGAGCCTGCCACCGATGTTTCGAACCGAACACCTGGCCTTGATACCCTTGAGGGTGCAACGCAGGAACTGCAACGTCTTTTAAAGGTCAAGCCAACAGCCGCGCAGGCAACTTCGAAACCTGCGTCCCCAGATGTTGGCTCAGACAAGGGCGCATCGTTGCTCGCCATCCTGCAGGCCAAGAATCAGGCCGCTGCCCAAGGAATCCCTACCTCTCAACTTCCGCATACACCCCTCGATCATACCATGAGAGAGACTCCGCTACCGCACAGCCCTCACGGCCAACACCATCCTCAGCAACGGGCGCTGCTTGCAAGCTATCAAGCTCCACCTGGATTTCCCGTTGTGCCAGACGGAACACCGCAGTCATGGGCGTTTAATCAATCTGGTAATTCCGGCCCGGTTCCCCCTCAGGCTAGGCATCACGATCCGTCGATGATGGGCGGTCTTACGTACGTGCCACATCCGCCACTGAGGCATCCTCAACCTCTGCCTCCTCAGGTTCAGCAGACGCTCTTGGCCAGAGGTGGTTTCGCCGACAACACCCCGCCACCGCCCCCTAAGCATGCTCAGGGAACCGTCAATCAGCCCATGGCCAATGCCCAGTTTCCGCAGGTGCACTTTCAGCAGCAACCCCAGAATCTCTTGTATCAAAACAAGCTGTCCAGTGCTCAACTGTCCAATCACTCGATGGCACTATTGGGGGTTCTCAAGTCGGACACAAAAGCAGACAGCCCAGAGAGGGCACATCAACCCGGCTCCCAGCCGTTTGCGCCTACGTCTTCGGGCCATGATCAGCCATCCAGCGGCATTCAGGGGCATGGAGGCGTTTCAGCGTACGCTCAACCGCCGGTTTCGAATATGGGCGAACAACAACAACATTACCAAGTCAACCCGGCTTTGAAATCGCGCTCTCAGCAGCCAGGCGACCCCCTACATCGGTCGACACTTTTGCAGATGTTCAAAAAGCCTGAAATCCACTCGCCGCCCACGAACCAGCCTGCCGAGCTACCTGCGAATACCGCAAGTGCTACTCTAATGAAGGGATTATCAACAGTCAAGGTTAACAACCGGGGCACTCATAGCCCTGTCTTCCAGAGCCGTGGGGCTCAGCCAGTCTCCAGCAGTCCTCTGAGTAGACCCCCTCAGGGCGTTTCGGATATAAACTCCCAAGTTAATATACAATCTCTCTCCCTTCAACCCCAGGGCGGGAGACGCGAGCATCAAAGCCCTCAGCCTATCACGGGATACAACTCGAGAGCAGTAGAAAACAGAGTTCCTTCGTATCAAGGCACGTATAGCCACCCTGCCGTGTACAACAACCAGTCGCCACAAATGCTCCCTAGTCAAGCTCATCAACGAGAGGAAATACTCAACAAGCCGGGCGGACCTAGAGCATCTGCTATAGCTTCGACACTTGGTGCTGCCGGTGCTGATAAGCCTTCTAGCCTGGCCAGCCCTCCAGCGGCGTCAGCCCTTCCGGCGCCTGGTGCTCTGCAGCAGAAGTCACAGATGTCAACAGAGCAGAGGCAGAAGCTTCTCTCGCTTTTCGGCAAGCCTCAATCGCCAAGTCCTGGGCCTGGATTTGATCTAGATGCCAAGGGAAAGACCAGGGAAATGGCAGCACCTGACGGGAGCAAGCGGTCGCGAGTGGCGTCCCTTGCCTCTGCAAGTGGGCAGGGTGCTCCGGAGGGCTTGCCTGAGTCACGGCGCGGCAGCCAGACCCCGATTTCTTCAGCGGATCGGAGTTTCTTGCTTGGGTATCTGGCATCAGTTGCAAATGCGAAATAGAGTTGATTGGGCTGTTTGAATGACCATGGGGCAGCCAAGCGTGGTGATGACTTTCTAGTCCATGCGAGGGTTTCCCGGCGTATGTGCTTACCTAGTGGGTCGTATCTTTGCTTTTTGGTGTTACATCGCGACGGATGCATGGATTTGACAACGCGCCTGCGTTGGCAGATTGGTGCTTGGGGGAGAGGGCAAAGGTGCAAAGTGGAATGTGCAGCAGGAGATTTTATACCCTGGGATGTGCCTAGCCTGCCAATCTGCCAATTTTGCTACAGTCGTATGGGACCAAAAGTCTCAGGGGAACAAGCGCATATGCCTCTTGTGGTACTACTTACCTTGGGGTCTGGGAATCGCTGTTATCGAGGACGTGGTAATCCAAGCACATACAATACAAGTTGCGTCACGAGCCCTGCCCCCGCGCAATACCATGTGCTTGCCTCCTGCCCTGCGTGGTGACATTTGTCGGCGGCCCGCACCGGTCGGATGCCACGCAGAGCTGTTCCGGAGACACCAGGAGGGCGGCCTCTGTCTGTCGTCGAACCATCTGGCGCTGGGCGTCGTTGTTCGCGGGACACACCGATGGCACCATCTGAGTATCAGGCAAGGTTGTATTAGTGAAGCTGTGAGCTCTCGGGTGGCTGGGTGGCAAGGGAAGACGGAAACGAACGTTTTGCTCAAGATCGATCTATAATGTACCCTTCACCAGGAAACCCCAAGCACTTGCTATCCAACACGGACATCTTCCACAGACCAACTCGGACCAAGGCGAAAACTCCCCTGGTCTCTTCCCAGGTCAGAAACCACCTATCCCCTCCCAAAACGTCCGGACCAGATCATGTTCTTCAACACCTCCCCGGACGCCCTCCTTATCCCGCCGTCAGCCATTGACACTGTGGACTTCGGCAAGGTCACCGTCATCACGGGTGCGGCTTGGGGGTCGGCCTCGCGTGCGCGCAGCTGGCGCACCAGTGCCAGGTGTGCAGTCTCGACACGCAGGCGTTCGACTACGGGGTGATCCAGGAGGCAGATCAAGGCCGGTTCCACTCCCACCAAGCCGATCTCACTGGTCCCGGGGCCTGCGAGGACGGCGTATATGCGGCGATCGCTTCCTTTAGTGAGTTCTTTTTTGAAGAAGAAGAAAATTATAGTATATTTCTTTCTTGGCGCGTTTCGTTCCTCCTCGGGCCGCTAGATGTCGAGCCTGGCAGGCGGGCTGACAATGGTTAGGGGCTGGATCGACCTGCTTGTTAACGCCGCGGGCGTCATGAACAGCTTCAGCAGCGTGGATGGCGTAACCGACACGGAGTGGGACTGGGTCACGGCCTTCCAACCTCACTGTCCCAGTAAGAATGACGAGGGTCGTGATCTCTTCATGAGGGAGAAGAAGTCGGGCGTCATCGTCAACATCGTCAGCACAACCGGGACCTCGGGGGCCGTAGCTGGGATTGCATACACGTGTAGAAAGCACGGCTTGGTTCGTTAGGCCTCACTCTTTTTCGACTTACACAGCTTCAGTCTAAGTCCACCCGGGAGATGGGGGGTCGGCAAGAAGCATCGGACGGACCGTTGACTCAAGCCATAGATCGAAGCAACCAAGAAACGTGACCTGGCGCTTCCGCAGGGAAGGCATCCGATGCAACACCGTGTTGCCTGGCGCCGTGGACTCGAGGATCAGAAAGGCCATCGCGGCGGGCCACGGGGATGAATATGACGCCGAGGCCTACTGAGCCCGTTAATGCGTTGCACGCGTAGGCTTCCGAGTCGGCGAACAACATCACACCGCTCGAGGTCGCCCAGGTTGTGGTGTTTCTGGCAACGGATCAGACGCGGACAGTCGACTGGGCCAGTCTACCTATCGACCAGGCGTGGATTGCCGTCTGGCAGGAGTGCATTCGACGCGCTTGCCTGGAACAAGCGTTCGATGTCTGCTTCTAGGGCTGATGTCTGTCTGTCGTTCTTGGTAGTTGGAAGGTTGCTTGAATTTGGACTTGGACTGCACGTGCCCATGCATTTGTGCTCGTACTGCTGGTGGCAGTTGCACCATTCGAAACTGCAAGCATCTCGTGGTGTCCACTGCTTTTGGAGGATGGAAAGTAATTTTATAGATACGTGAAGCTGGTGCTAGAAACTTGGCCGAGGGAGAGATTTTCCCTCTTTCCGATGACTATGAATACATCGGCTAGGATTGTATGGCAATGGAATCATAAAGGGGTATTTGCAAAGCTTCAGTGTTGGACATGGAACACGTGTGCTCGCAGAAAAGGGAGGCGAACAAAAGCTACAGGGGCAGCAGATCCCAAGCAGGTCTCCAGTTTCCCTCACAGCTGTCATTAGCGAGGAGATTCATGGCATGAAAGCTGCTCTGACAGAGATTATGGCAAACACCGAGGAAGAAGGACATAATCGACCGCCTTCGTCGTCTTGTAGCATATCGGACGGACGTAGCAAGATGTGGAAAATGGACAATAAGAATCATATCAAAGTACCAAGCTTGCTACGTAGTGGTCGACTAAGTGCTTGCCCTCACGCACATCCCAGCAGGCGAAACATAAAAAAACGAAGTTGTGCCTTGCAGAGCAAACCAAGTTGTACACTCAATCACCGGGGTATTCCCAACTCCGTTCCTCACCTCGACGTGATAAACGTCCCTAAACTCGGCAAAGACCCATGCCTTCAAAGAGCTCAAAACATGCTGACAGCATTCGTCTTCTAGTGCAACGGCGAGCGTTTAGACTGATCTCGGAGGAGCACTACATCGTCAAACCATAATGTCAACTGAAGCTCGCAGGTGAAACTCTGGGGGTATATTTTCATCTTCGCCATCGCTGCCGTCCAGTTTCAAGATTTCGAAGCGGTTCGGCATAGTGCCCAAGGGGCGTTTGGGTGGGGGAGTATGGAGTTGAGCCCGGCGAGTCTGAGTAGCCCCCAGGGGCTGGGCACATTCGTCGACGTCCCATTCGACCTTGGACCCCTTGTATTTCCTACATGATGTCAGCTTCCGATTACTCATAAAGTGAGCACGTCAACGCACAGTCGACTCATCATGCAGGTTCGCGCGAACATGGCATTGTGAACTGAGTTTGTGTTGATGTGACAGTTACTGTTGTTGAAAAACACTCGAATGACAATCAAGTTGTGAATATGCTCCAGATCATCGCGAATGCTTTCTTCGGTGAGCTTCGGGTCGCACCGTCGGACGACAAGGTTGCGCGTAGCGCCGATTCCGACCTTGCTCGCAACATGGCCTGGGAGGGTAAACTGTCGATCGCACCATCGGATATCGACCTGATATGCTGGTTAGATTCGTGACATTTGTAATCTTGCGGTGTGAAAACTGACCCGCTTGTGTCTGATGTACAGATCGTGGCGCCGAGCATGTTCTAAGAACGCCTTGGCGTCCGATCCGTGCAGAAACGATACCTGGGCAGAGCGGTCGTGGGCTCTCAGAAAGATATCCAGCAGCTGACCCCCTCGAATAACACCCGTGATATCGGCGTGTGTAGTGCCTTCTGCAAGGTTCGATATCAAAACGGTTCTTGTAGCGATTCTCTCGAGCTGCGACCGAACAGGCAACTGTACTTCTTGCTGAGTAAAGCCATGATCGGGCTCGGTGGGAGATATTGTCGTCTCAGCCATGTCGCGTGCGTCGGGTTCGGCATCGGCCCAGTCTTGCTTGACAGGCCGATGAACGGTAAGACTTCCGCCGTGATACCCATACTCGGGATCCCGCACAGCGACGGCGGCCGGCTTGCGAGGCTGGTTGGTTCGACGTTGAGTAAAGTTCTGAGAAGTTCCTGAAGCGGGAGCCCCTTCCCGCTGCTCAGCAGCGTCTTCTTCCCAGTTGGATTCATCACTGGTCAAGACCTAGGTACACATAAATGCCCATCACTTACTCGAGGATCATTGACCGGGGCAGGATGTGGGACCCCGACTTACAGCAAGGGTCTCTTCAGATACACCTCCTCGCAAGAGGTTGCGGCGCAAGTTTGCTTGTCAAAGGTCAGAACCGACAGAAAATATTGAAATCGTTACATCAGGGGGCTGCGTATCAAACTTGTTATGGGATCGTACCGAATTCCCGCGCAGTCTTGACAAGGGTGTCATACTCGGCGCGGGCGATGGTGAGGGTAGAGGGGGACGAAGGAACCTCTGTCTCGGCGTTCTGTATAGAAACACAGCCAATGTCAGCGCCGCAGAGACAAGGGAAAGAAGATATGGCCAACGAGACGATATATAAGACGCACAAACTGAGCCCTGCGCAAGTGGTCAGCTTCCTCCATGTACTGTCACCAGCCTCACTTGCAATGACTCGAACGCTAGCGTGGGCCAGGTGCAAGTGGGATGTAGGTAGGTAGTGGGCAGGTTTTACCTTCTGATGAGTGTATCGAGATAAGTGCGGTCGATGGAGACCGTGGTGCCGACGGACGACGCCATGATTTTCGCGCGAAGCCAACGAAAAAAAAAGGGTTGGTTGAACTTGTAAAATGGCGGAGTTGTTGGCTGCGCAATTGTGAAGTGTCGGAGGCACTAATGCCACTCCAGCCCAGGCTAAGCAGGCAAGCACCTGGAGGGCGTACATTAACTTGGCAAGCGGGAGTGAGCTTTATCGCGTTATCGATACCCTTATCGCGCGGGAAAATTGATTAGGTAATCGCAGGTATCGAGCCGTTCGCTGGATCCACTTGTACAGCTGGCTCCACTTAAGGTCATGTTGAGTTCAGCAATCCAGGCCATTTCCCAGCGGAGGAAGTGATGCCCGGTGGCCCCTGAGACGGCACATCACCCGACGGGAAGGCTCAAGTCATCCAAACTCGTCTTTTGTTTCTCCCCAAACTCAATAGAGGCATGACGGACGACTTGACACGAGACAACAAAGCAGATCCCTGGAGATGCTTGGAGGTCTTTACTTGGGCAGCAGCCTACCAACGGCCATTGTTCAAGAGGTTCCTTCTTACAACCGGCACTGATTCTTCACGTCGGAACACTAATTAACAGATCGAAAGAGGACAACTGTCTGGGGAATGCCCCCGCAAAGTTCGACCACTTGCCCTATCATGCAAACATTTAAACTGGGATTGCAGAGACTCTCAACTCGTGTCAGTGTGTAGTGATGCATGAATCGGCTTCTCTTCCAAGGGATAGATAGCCTCTATCAGTTTGGTAGCTCCACCCTACTCTTGTATCGGGAATGACAGTGACGAAGGAACTCGCACCCGCAATCTTGGTTAGTCTCATAGTAGATTAAAAAAGGATGAAATAAGTTGGTTGACCTGCAGGCTTCGGGCATTCTCAGCCTACCTAATACTATAGTAACTCCCTCTTCCCCAAAGGGCCCTGTACCCTCACGCATCACAGGCTGGCCCTCCTCCCAAACCTCTGCATGTCTCGGAGAACGGCAACGCCATCTGACAAAGCATCCAGTCGTCCTTCTGCCCGACTTCTTAGCCAACTTATGTAGGACTGTTACAACGTAGGAAAAGCGTTTGTCGCACAGAGCTGGGAGTTCCTAGCGACGAGTGAGTGGCACAATCTCCATCCAGGCTCAACGTCGATCTAGGCGGGACGGGGATAACTCTGCGATTTCGTTTGAAGCCATGGGTTGCACTACGCCCAATATCATCAAGGCACCGGGATTTGCGATGGCCCAAGTACACTACGAAGATGAGCAATGCATGATGCGCCCCCAAAGCCTGCTATGCAAGTTGGCCATGGCCACCTCATGTTACTCTGTGCAATGCTCTGCATAACTGGCGCCAGTCCAGACGCTGTGGGACATCCGAGTCAAATGGATACGACTATTCGGGCAAAGAAAGAATGGATGACTATTGGACGGGTGCCACGGGTCACGAGCAATTGGAGTCCGAGACTGACGGCGTATCTGCATGAGTGGGAAGCCGTGAGGAGATCCGGTGTTAACATTCCTTGGCCAAGAAGAGCCCCGACGATGGGAAACAGCGGCAACCAACCCTCCACCAGACACCATCTAGGGAGGCCAGCACGCTCAATGACAGAATTTGCAGTCAATCAGAGCGAGGGAGACAGCACAAAATAAAAGTTGATGGCCTCCCCGAGAGGTGGACTGAAACGGCTCCCCATCGATCGGCCTCGTCTCGGTCTCATCATTGATTGAATCTGGTGCGTCTGTCCTGGTAGATTATTTTTAGAGGAGCGGGACGTCAACACGAGCGAGGAGGGGCGATGGACTAGTGGGCACTGGGCAGCGCCGTGAGTGGAGGACGCAGGAAAGAATACGATGCACAGGGTGGGTGGGCCCTGCCTGCTGGACCCGACGACCACCAGGTCCCCAAGCCTCGTCTGTGCATTTATTCCTCCGGGTACCTGAGATGCCCTAACAGCCAACCTGCGCCCAGTGTGACAATGTACCAATCTCTGTTTAGCCACCCGAGCTTCCCTGAGAGAGAATGGATGGGCTGCTGACTAGTCTACTGGTCAACGGCTGCAGTCCATCGTTGAGGAGGCGGCGCGGCGCGTTGTCTCGAGCAGCTAAGAAGGATGCGGACGTTTGGGTGGCGCGGAGGGAGGCTGGAGAAGGGCCACGGCAGTTCAGTGCGCCAGAGACTCGGAGCTTTGGCGTTGGTTGGATGGGAGGACATGATGGGGACAAGAAACTAGGTAGGTTGGTATTGGGCAATGTTGGTAGGTGGGATGGGATGACGGCCTCTTTTTGTGCCTGGCCATGTTTCTGTGCAAAAGGCAGCTTCCTCTCCTCGTCCGTATTTTTCTCCAGTTCCTGCCTGATGTTTGTTAGCTTACCGCTTAAAGTTTCTACTGACTGGTCCGATGTTCCCCTTTCCAGCCCGGGCTGTGCTACCCCATCATCCTCTACCTAAGGTAGGTAGGTAGGCTTGGATTGGTGCGTACCCCAGCAGGCTCCGCCCCTGTTCCTTCGCAGACTCCAGAATGCTCCCGCCCTGCATATCCTTCTGATTTTGCATCGTATTTTTTGCCATGGTCTCATTGTTGCACAAGCTCTCTCGTCTTGCCTGGTTTCCCCCCTGTGACGCGGAGTGCCACCTATTACTACCTAGGTACCTACCTACCGAGAGTGATAAAGTGACCTACATGCTTAGTTGGGGGACGCCGTGGTTGTTGTGGACCCACCAAACCTAATCAATCGGGGGTCCCCATCCGCGTTCCCTCCTGAGCGTGCAAACCCGCCCCGAATTTCTCTCCTCCCATTCCAGAGCCCTCTTGCCCTTCTTCCGCTCTCTGACCTCAACCACACCTTTCCTCTTCCCATCTCATTTGATTTGCTTCCCAGCAGCAATTCGACCGACGCCCTTTTTCCCACGCCCGTTTCCCGTTGTTTAAACCCGCATCATCGACACTCGCTTAAGCCAGAAAACCACCGTTCGTTTTACTTTCGTTTTTGAAAGAGGAGGATATCTGAAGTGGAAACAAAAAACCAACAGCTACGTTCTGAAGGGCGGCTGGTAGTCAACACAACTCACACCAGGCATTGTTGTTGCGAATTTGCACGGCGAAAAAGGGGTGGCCGCACCTCGATCCAGCCCTATCGCCCTTGACAACCCAACAATTCGAACTCTACAACCAGACAAAATACCATCCTCTCGATCAACTTCACTCGCTTGTTGCTGAATTTCGATCAGTAATAGGCAACATAATCTTGCCCGGAAACCGGCCCACCTCCCAGTGTTCCCTCGAATCTCTAGGAATTCACTTCCTCCCTCATAATCATGAAGGCTGTTCAATCGCTCGCTCTTGGCCTCGCCGTTTTCGCTCCTCTAGCCTCCGCTTGGCCTAAATGGCTTCCGGATGTCGACGCCCTGGTTGTGCGCCAGAACGACGAATCTTCCGGTATGTCGTGAGACGTTGCCTCAGCACCGCCGGCTGCTCGATGCCTGTGGATCAACATGGCTAACCTTACTTACCAGCACCCGCCGCAACTGAGACCCCCGCCTCTAGGACAGGGGCCACGGCAACACTAACTGCCACGGGGACCGCAGAGGGAACGAGGACGGGCGGTGCGAGGACCACTAACCTCAACACTGCTCAGGGTTCTACGGGGACAGGCACAGCGAGAGGTACACAGACGGGTACTGGCACCAGAACCGGCACCGGCCAGTCCAAGTCGACTGCCTTTGACGAAACGGACCCTCAGGGTGCTGTTGTCATGATTACACCGGCAGCCACGGCACAGTCTCTCAACCTGTACAAGATCGGAGACTTTGTCACCTGGGGATGGAACTACACGAACCTCCAGGCCACGCCCACCGCCATCGATGTCCTCGTTTCCTGCTCTTCCATGGCCCAGACCTGGACGCTCACCCAAAACATGAGTTTCGCCCAGCCCGCCTCTTTCACCTGGGACTCGAGCGTGCAGAAGACCGACGCTTCGGCGCCGTTGCGCAACGACGAGTACACACTTGTCATTTACGATGCTGAATCGAGCGTCAGCGCGACTGCTGCAGCCGGCTACTTGGGCGTCTCAAACAGCTTCAAATTCGGCATGTACTTGCCCCAGGAATACAAGCCTCTGAACGAGTGGAACTGCGCAGTTTGCAAGTCAGCTGCGCCCTCTCTGAACAGCAAGGCAGTTGGCTTGGCTGTGGGCATGAGCATGGTCACCGTCGCCAGCTTTACGTGGTTCGTAGTGGGACTCGGCATGTTCTAACGACTTGCTCTAATGACGAAATTTCCCATCTGTAATCTTTGGATTGAACATTTCTTTTATCTTACCCCTCAGGGGAGGAGGATTTATCACAAGAGCGAGGAGACGAATTGAGCGGTAATCATTCGAGGCGGTCATTCACACAAGGGCGGCGTTACATGTCGAAGCATGGTCGGGTAAAATATGACTCCCATATATAGGTAAACTCGGATGTTCATGAGTTGTCTTGATATATAGCTTAATTGACGATACTGGCCGACAGCATGGTCATATGAACCATCTTTGCATCGTCTACACCATGCGCAGGGAGAAGCCGCCGCCCCTCTCCTCCTTGTCTCTCCCTTGAAAGATGCCGCTAAAATCAACGTCACCCAGCTCAACAGCGTTTTGACCGCGGATAGGGGCGTTTGGCTCATGCCGTCTTCTCCTCTCTTGGCCCGCTTTGCTGGGGAAGGTCGGGAACATGCCCTCCTTTTTAGGCTTCGGATCCTCCCTAAAGTACTTGTGTTCCAACATCTCCTTGGCCGACGGCCTTGAATCTGGATTCAGAGACAGCAGGTCATTCAGCAATGCGCACCCAGCATTCGTCAACGTCGTGAACTTGGTCCGGATTACGGATCCCGTGGCCAGCGATGTCTTTGGGAAACGCAACGAGCGCGCGTTAGGCAGGCTCCGGAATGACGGCCACGACTCTTGCGTGGGCACACCGCAGAGCTCAAAGATCTTGGTCACCTGGTCGACTTCGTTGGTGCCTTGCAGCAGGGGTTCGCGTGTGAGCAGCTCGCCAAAGATGCAGCCGACGCTCCACATATCGACGGCGCGACCGTAAGCTCGCGCGCCGAGGAGCAGCTCCGGCGAGCGATACCACAGGGTCACGACCAGCTGCGTCAGCTTCGGTGGGGGGTCGCCGACATACCGCGCCATGCCAAAGTCGGCAATCTTGAGCTGGCCACGGTTGTTGAGCAGCAGGTTCGACGTCTTGAGATCGCGGTGGAGGATCCAGTTGTCGTGGAGGTACGCAACGCCCGCCGTCAGCTGCCGGAGCAGCGTCTTGACTTCGGACAGGAGGAAAGGCTCGGGCATATCTTCTAGTATGTTCTTCAGGTCGTGTTCCACAAATTCTAGTACGAGGAAGATGCTGTGGTGCAGACGTTAGCATCCATCAGTCAGTCCAATTCGATGCGGATATCTCCGTCACGAACTTTTCAATCTTTGACGTGTCGTCTCCTACCACGACCTCTTCCAGATTGACAATGTTGCGGTGACTGCAGTCGCGTAGTATCTGTATCTCCCGCAGGCCTGTCACCGGTAAACCGTTGCGGTCGCTCGGCTCGATCTTCAACCGCTTCAGCGCAACCACTTGGCCGCTTGCGGTCTCCTTCGCTCGCGATACCCATCCGTATGTGCCCTCTTCGATGTCGTTGAGCTTGTCGTAGTTCTCCACGCTCCGGCACTTACCCCAGCGGCCGAACGGGAAGCGCATGAGCCTCGCGGCGCCCTCTTTCTCATCCGACAAATCATCCGCCGTGGCGGGTTCTCTCCCACTCTCTGCGTCCGGGGCGAATTTGCGTCGTTTCGCTGGCCGTGAATTGCCATTTCTATCGTCGTTGTTCGCGGGGCCATTGTCGATGCTTGCCCTCGCCTGTTGCGCCAATCGTTCCGCCTCGGCTACACGCGCCTTTTCGGCCTTGAGGCGCTTCTTCTCTTCCTTTTCCCGTCTGAACTTGGCCTCGAGAGCGGCATCCTCTTCGCTGTCTGCCCATCTTGACTTTGCGTTGCTTGCCATTGCTATGGCGGCGTGCGGTGTTACCTCGCTGGGTATTGTGTTTTTCTTTTGACTCGGCCGATGCGTGTTCCTGTACTTATCGGTCGAGGCCGCTTTGTTGTAAGATTGTAGCGTGCTATCGCCGTGAGTTATGTGACGGGGAAAATTGGACAAGAGCGAACCTCTCGACGCGCTGGAGCTGCAATGGCAAGTGACGGGGAGATTGCAGGGATCACGCCCGGTGAGTTGCTCCGGTTTTCTTTTTTTGGCCGCCCGGACGCATGCTAATCGGTCTAAAGTAGGTCGCTGTGCCTAAGGGCGGGGCCGTTATCTTATCTCACCCAGAAAAGCCGGGAGCTCTTCTGAAGCTTTTATTTTATCCCCCGTGTGGGAAACGCAAGACCGGTGTCACAGAGCCGAAACGAAACGCGACGAACGATCCTTAAACCAACGTGAACCTAACTCCCTACCTCCCTACCGACCCAGGCAAGCACATGTTGCGGCATCACCACATGCTAATGCGTTACTGAACACGATCCTGTCTTTTTTCCCCCTCGAAGGACCCGGCGATGGTCCCAACGACACGTGCATAAAAGCCTTGGAGTTTGCGCGCTTAGCAAACAAAGGAGAAAGAAAACTAGAATAATCATAAACTGCATAAACGAACAAAACATATAACAATGCAACGCCTGCTTTCTCGACGAGCTCTGGCGGCTGGCCTGCGAGGGCTCACCGTGCCCTGTGCCGCCGCGCCTTTCGCGGTTCGAGGGCATCCGACGATGCAGGTGTCGAGGGGCTTCTCCTGGACTGTGTCGAGGTGGGTGGAGGAAAACGAGAAGAAGAATGAGAGGAAATGGTCCACGCCGCTAGCAAAACAGTTGGCCGAGGCCATTTCGGTATGCGTCATGCACCTATAGCCCTTGTTATCGAGGACCCATTCTGACATTCTGCCATACTAGACGACCGGTCCCATCCCCCTTGCGAGCTATATGCGCATGTGTTTGACTGGCGATATCGACGGATACTACACGGGCCTAGCTGAGGAGAACAGGGACCAGTTCGGTGTGAAGGGTGACTTCATCACTTCGCCCGAGATCTCCCAATTATTCGGCGAGCTGATTGGCATCTGGTTTGTCACGGAATGGTTGAGCCAGGGGAAGCCCAACCGAGGCGTGGAGCTCATCGAGGTCGGCCCCGGACGCGGTACACTGATGGACGATATGCTTCGTGTGAGTAGAGGATCGCATGGATCACATGTGTTGATAGCAGATGGACTGATACCATACAGGCAATCCGGAACTTCAAGGGCTTGGCGCAGAGTATCGACACCATCTACTTGGTCGAGGCGAGCGCCCAGCTGCGCCAGAAGCAGAAGGACCTCCTCTGTGGCCCGGAAGCGCGCATGAGAAAGTCCAAGGTTGGCTACCGCAGCGTTTGCAAACACACAAACGTTCCCATCGTTTGGACTGAGACCGTCAAGTCCATCCCGCAGAGTAAGCATGAACTTGACGTTTCTGGGCAAGGGTACGAATGCTGACAATAGTCCCGACGACACAGGCCCTGAGAAGATGCCCTTCATCGTAGCGCACGAGTTCTTCGATGCGCTCCCCATTCACGTCTTCCAGGCCGTGACCGTCCCCCCTCCATTACCCGAGGAGCCTGCCGCAAGCACTCCTGTTTCCAATAAACCCTCCCCCTCTGGTGAGACCAAGGGGCTCAAGGAGCCCACCGTCGAGTGGCGCGAGATGCTCGTCTCCCCGACCCCGCCAGACGCAACACGTGCGACTATGAACATCCCCGAATCCGAGCGGCGCGACCCGATTCCTGATTTCCAGATGACGCTCTCCTCGGGCCCCACTCGCCACTCGCGGTACCTCCCCGATACCTCATCCCGCTACCGCCACCTCAAGGCCACGGTCCCAAACGCCGTCGTCGAGATTTGTCCGGACGCCTCGCTCTATGCTGCCGACTTCGCCAGCCGCATCGGCGGCTCCATGCAGCACCCCAAGCCTCAGCCCTCGGGCGCCGCGCTGATCCTCGACTATGGTACGTCCGAAAGCGTCCCCATCAACTCGCTTCGGGGCATCCGCCGCCATCGTCGCGTCAGCCCCTTTTCCAAGCCTGGTCTCGTGGACCTGAGCGCGGATGTCGACTTCACCGCCATCGCGGAGGAGGCGATGCGCGCGAGTGAGGGCATCGAGGTCCACGGTCCTGTCGAACAGGGCGCGTTTCTATGCCAGATGGGCATCAAGACCCGTGCCGAGGTGCTCGCCAAGCCGCTCAGAGATCAACATAAATTCAAAGAGGCACAGGACCTCAAGCAGGCCTGTGAGCGCCTCATCAATCGCGGCCGCGGCGGAATGGGCAAGGTCTACAAGGCCATGGCGATCCTGCCTGAGAATAGCGGATTGAGACGGCCCGTCGGCTTCGGCGGCGATATATAACAATGCCGCTGTATGTACTAGTACGATTTCAGATCACTTGTTGGACGATACCACTCAGATGCGACAAGGTGAATGTGAAAAACAGACATCATTACTAGCAATCATGTGATTCGACATCCATCTCTAACGACGAAAAAGAACTTTATCTCCTCAATGATGAGCCCAAGCGGACGACGCCAACGCCCCCCCCTGGAGTGCATGCTGTTGTACAATGCAGTTACACGACTGCTGACATTGATCCAGTACCCGGAAAAACGAAGCCGGCCCTTCTCTATTTCTTTCCTACCAGCTTGGCATCTTCCTCGTCGGAATCATCGGAGAATCTATCGCCATCTTCTCCAACAGCGAAGATAGTCTCACCGTCTAGAGACTCGCGCGGAATGTGTCTTTGCGACTGTTGCTGGGGAATACTACTCGCGGGCGTAGCCGAAGAAGCGGTGTGACCTGCGAACTGGGAACCCGTGTTGTTGGCCTTGCCCAACTGAGCCTCCTCGTCGTCGTCCGAATCGTCCGGCGCGCCGATGTCTGCCATTGTGAACGTGCCGTCATCGTCCTGGGCGATCTCATCACTCATGGCGAAGCGTCTGTTGTTGGCGGTGGGTCTCCAAACGTAAGCGATGAAGGCCACATCGGCAAAGTAGACAAGGTTCAGCCAGCCGTCGAGGATGAACCATCTCGACTTCCAGTGAAAGGGGACGTAGTCAGGGTCGCTGACAGATGCAAAGCTGAAGCTGTTGAAGAAGAAGAAGCCAAAGATGACAAAAATGCTGATCAGGATGCACCACCACAGCTTCCTGTACATGGCTTCCTTGGCATGCTGTTTGCGTTCGCGCAGATCCTTGAGTGTAAAGTTCAAAGAGTTCAGGGTCCACACGTAGAAGCCAGTAAGAGTGCCAGCGAGAGGGAGCACGATGAGTAGCACGAAGGGGCCTAGACAAGTCAGTTTGCGAAGACATCCAAGTCAAGTGTGCGGCAACCTACCAGCAGCATCCGGCGTAATCAGCAAGCTCGTGATTGCATACACGAGTCCAAAGACGAAGTGAGCAATCGCGAGCCAGCGCACCCAGATCATAGTGCGTCCAAGCGTGTGCTTCACAACTCCGTAACCCATACACACAATGAGCAGTAGGAAGAATGAGAAGGAGTTACGAGCAGCATTCAGGATGGCAACTGCGACCAGCAGCACCTTGGACCCAATGTTTGAGCCGTTCCGGTTAAGGTAGTCTGCACGTGTCAGTAGGCTTTTCTAGATCTAACTCAGCCGCAAATCGCCTTACCATAGAAACCCCAAGTCATTAGCATCTCTACAACCAAGAAGATGAGAATGGCCGTGATGTAGTTTTGGACCGGCACTGTCGATCATTAGTCAAGTGTCTCCCAACCCTGGAAGTTTTCACTTACAAATATCGTGTCGGTGCTGGTAGTACAAGAAACCCCAGAACCTAGGTAGGGTCAGCAAAGTTCAACGCGGCGCAGAGTGGATTGGAATCCCGTACACGGCAACCAGCGCATAGAGAATGGTGATCCCTCCGTAAAAAGGTAGCTTCGGGATTTGTGTTGCAGGCAGCTCGCCGTAGGCATTGCGGAACTCAACAACGGCAGTAAACTCGCCCGCAGAGAACCTGTCGGTCAGGACACAGTAGTATCCAGTCTTTCGAATCATGTATTTAGTCGTCTGCGGCTCTTTGAGATGGATGGCTTTCGTCTCGATCATGTTCTTCGACTTGGTGGTCGCATCCGGGTCAATGATAAACTTGCCAATGTCCGTTTGGTTACAGTAGTTCTTCTGGACATATGCGTCCCGGCAAATGCCGATTTTCTGCGTGAAGTCAATGTTAGTTTATCTGTTGTAGGCAACCCAATACCGTTCGCCGGAGCGCGTCTTACCTGTTGGGCGTCTGGGGTTTCGCGAATACCAATCAAGTCCTCGTCCTTCCATTCGAAGATGACCAAGCTCACGATAGGATCCTGGTCAGCTGGAGCTTCCTTCGGGAGGAACATGACGTTGATATAAGGGTCGACGGGTCCGCCCCAAGCGCTGCGACTGTACATGCCTGGTTCCAACCTAGCATCAGCATCATATCGCAAAGAAAACCAGCCATTGGTCTGATTAGGACAACCCACCTGAGCATCTCTGTCTGTTCTCATCGGTTTGATCCTACGAGGACGGGGTTAATTCGGTTCTTCCGTCCCAAGCGGTAGGTTGTTGCCGACGGGTTCGGAACGGGAAACCAACCATCTTGACTTCCAGGGCACCAGCTGTCCAAAGGGACATGCCCAGGACAGAGGCACAGAGCCCGGCCTTCATATTGATGATAGATTCGGTAGAGGAGGCGAGGAGGCAAGGTCGACGGAGAGAATTTTTTAAGGTTGGTGGTCCAATGGACGAATCTCAGTCGCGGCGCAGGATGTCAGGGCTGATGAGGTCGCTGTCTACGGCGATGTTACAGAGACGATGGTAGCAGGGAGCATTCCGGAATCAAAGGAGGCTATGCAACAGGAGCCGTTGGTAGATTGGTACCAGTGGATCGTGGAATCGGTATTGGAGTCCGGCCAGGTCGGATGCGTTGCATGGAGACGGTGTCGACGGGAGTTTGCGATCCCATCTGTGCCAGGCTGGCAGGCCGCAGACCTTTTGCGAAACTGGCAATGTCAGGGAGGGACGTGCCAAGCTCTCGGGCACGTATGCTTGCTGTAACTTGGATGCTGGTGAGATTTCATTGGCTGTTGCAGCCAAGCATGGCTGATTGAGGTACATAGTATGAGTAGTACCCGTGTAGGTCCTATGGACGGGCCGCTAGCAAACGCAGGGTATTGAATTATTACCCACCTAGCGAAGTGGTTCAGCGCTGACGTCCCCCCTTCACTCCCTTGAGTAAAGGGCGTGGACCTACCTACCAGGTAGGGAGGACTTCCTCCAGCACGGAATGCAGGGGTCCGTCCCGCTACACCAACTAAGGAGCGTCTTGTCTTCTGCAGCGTCAGCAAAACTTGGTGAAGAAGTCCTGTCGCGTTGCGTAAAAAAAACCTTGAACTGGTTTATTCCACGGCAAGGTTGCGGGCAGCACGGACTCTATCTCTGCCTCGACCATCTTGCTCCGAAATACGCTCTGTTGCAAGTCAAATTTCTGTCCACAACAAGCATAGCTGTGACAACCAACAATGGGCAAGAACACGGACAAACTCTACATCACCCATTCCGAGTGGTCGTCCTCGGACGCATATTCTGCCAGCGCCGGCGCCAATGTTACCGGACGCTCGCGGCCAGGCTCGTTTCGCCGACTTCCCTTCAACTTTTGCGCTGCCAGCCTACAGCCCTTTAAGAACCCCGTATGTACTAAGGATGGAACCATCTTCGATGTCGAGGTCATCAGTTCCTGGTTGGACAAACACGACACCAATCCCGTCAACGGCGAGCCACTCGGCGCCAAAGACCTCATCAAACTCAACTTCGCCAGAAATGCGGGATCCGACTCGAGAAGCGCAGGCCTCAGCGACGGCCAGGGCGATTTGATCGACCCTGTCACCTTCAAGGTCTTCACGGACAACACCCACATCGTGGCGGTTCAGCACGGAAGCTACGCAAATGTCTTTGCTTGGGAAACCGTCGAGCGAATGAACATCAAGGCAAAGAACTGGCGAGACCTGGTCGACGACGTGGAGTTCACGAGAGCCGATATCATCACCCTGCAGGATCCCCAGAACGCCGCCAGCAGGGACTTGAGTCAGTTCAAGTTCCTAAAGGATGGCGAGGAGGCGATCCTTACCAAGGAGCAGGAGGAAGAGCGGGAAAACGGCAATGTCAACATCGACGCGTTGGGACGCATCGGTGACAAGGTTTTGAGGGCGAAGGAGGCCGTCGAGAAGGCTCGCAGGGAACGCGGGGAAGGTGGCGACATCAATCGCACGTCCGGCGCCGTTATCAGGTCGGGATCCGCGGCAAATCGCAAGTCCATGATCATGGAGAAGAAAGTCCCATCCAATGCCGCCGTCTACACAACTGGCAGAGCGGCCGCCAGCTTCACCAGCACAGGACTCACGCCCGAGACGAGCGGCGAACGAGCAGTGTTGACGGATGAAGAGTACATGCTCAAGCCGAAGCGAGTCAAGATCAAGGGCTACGCCCGCATTGAGACGAACCTCGGCGACCTGAATATCGAGCTCTACCCAGAGTATGCGCCTCGTGCGGTGTGGAACTTTACGAGACTCGCGCAGAAGGGCTACTACAAGGGCGTCACCTTCCACAGGAACATCAGAAACTTCATGCTTCAAGGAGGCGACCCCTCGGGTACGGGCAAAGGTGGCACTAGTATTTGGGGAAAGAATTTCCAAGACGAGTTCGATGGACCCTTGACACACGATGCTCGAGGTATCATTAGCATGGCCAACAAGGGCAAGAACACCAACTCTAGCCAGTTTTTCATCATATACCGACCAACGAAACACCTGGACAACAAACACACGGTATTTGGCAAGGTTGTTGGCGGTCTGGACGTGCTGTCAAAGATGGAAGATGTTCCCACCGACGGATCCGACCGCCCGCTCAACAAGATTGTGATGAAGGAAGTGGTAGTATACCTGGATCCTTTCGAGGAGTTTTTAAAGGAGAAGAGCGAGACGGATAAACTAGAAAAGACCAAGGAGGCGATAGCATTGAGTGGCGGTACAGAAGACGACAAGACAACATGGACCGGCAAGCGGATCCGAGCGGACGGGACTGTAGACAACGGAAGCGCAGGCGCCGGTGTGGGCAGGTATCTCAAGTCGCAGGAGAAGCCCGCCACGGCTACGGATGCTGATTTTGATACCTGGGAGGAGCCGGCCAAGAAAAAGACCAAGCGCGGCGGCTTCGGTAACTTTGACAACTGGTGAAGCTTCGCGGCCGCGGCTTGAACCCGCTTGCTTGTCAAGGATCACGAGTCAAAAACTGGAATAAAATGAATGATACCCCCCCCTACAGTTTTATCGTACAACTCCAAAGATCGCCATAGGCAGACGGTCCCAATGCGAAATGTTGACTGCTGCGTGCAGGCGACAACTTGTCGTCCCCGGGTCCGCTTTACTTAACATGGACGCTTCAAAAGAACTTCACAAAAGCAAGTCGGGCAGGATGTGCGTATGTGGCATTCGATCCCAGTACACATCGGACCACGGGACGCACACCTCCTTGTCCCGCACCATGAGTGCTACCCCGCGGGCTTGCAGCAGTGCCGACTCCTCGAGGATTGCTTGCAACCGTTCGACGACGTACTTCTTGACCTCCTCCGTGCCGCACGACGAAACGCCCACCAAGTACAACGGCCACACAATGGTGTTGCTTGCAGAAGCGAGTGTCATAAAGCGCTCGGCATTGTCGCTGCGACCTTTCATATGGGCCGGATCGTGCAAGGTCGGACCGTTGAAAACAACCGGGCGCCGTGCCGAGCCGTCTGCGGACGAGGGCGAAGGAGACGATATGAACGTTGCGGCCGACGATACGATAGGGACCGGCGCCTTCTTCGGCGTGGTGACGGCTGTTGTAGAAGCGCCGCTTTCCGACATGGCGTCTCTGAAGTTGACAAGGCCAAAATGCTGAGGGACACTCGCTATCACTGCATCTCGTAGTCTCTCCAGCAACTCGACAGACTTTGCCAGCTGCAATTTCGCTTCGTACGGCCAATCCATCGTGCGGCGGTCGGGGAAGCATTTGATAATCTCGCCAATTATAGTCTCGTGCACCATCATTCTGATGGATCGGACGCCGTTCCACGTCGAGGCCAGTCCCAGAGTCGGATACACGTCGCAACGGTGACCATCGAAAGCGGCTGGGTGGGGTGTCGAGAGCCTCACGGGTCGGTACTTCCAGTATTCTGGGAGCTCGGCAATGACGTCGGCAAATTCCTGGTCGACCTTTGTCAACTGCTCTATAACATCAGCCGGCTGGCCGAGTAGCCCGCTGTTGATGTCGTATCGCAACTGCATGACCTTGTAAATAGGGCCCGACAGTCGCCAGTTGGGATCCGTCCCACCCGACAACATACCCAGCTGGTTCCGTAGCTCGATCAGGGGCTGCGGCATAGGCATGTCTTTCTGCATGCAGTTGATGAGGACAATCTGCGTGAGCATCACAAACATGCGAGCTCCCGCTCTCGTCATGAACTGCTTGAGGCCGCGCATCTTTGCCAGGGCAGATGCGCCGTTGATGTGGTTTTGCCATGCCCTAACCGTCTGGTTGCTACGGCCACTGAGCATCTCGTACGTGCCCAAGATGAGGATGGACATCATGGTCGTGTCCTTGACCGCCTCGGCAGGGTTCCTCAACGCATCGTTGGTCATTTGCAAAGCGGTGCCGTAGCTCCTGCGCGACCAATCCATCATCTGGGGGCACATGGTGAGATGAGACAAGCCAGCCAGCCCGACAGCCGTCATGCTCGCCATCACCCCATCTGCCTGCCGCTCAGGCAGCATGCTGGCCGGACGCCAGACGTCAAAAATGAAGTCGAAGTTCTGGTGACAGGCGTTCTCGTCGACGGAGACATAGCGGGAGAAGAAGAAAGCCGTACCGCGTTCTTGATATGACGGCGACAACGAATACAAGAGCGTTTCTTGCTGCGCCGTTGGCCAGGTCTCCTCCTCGGGGGAGGGCAGCAGGCTGTCGTCGTCACCGTCGCTTTCGGAAGAAGAGGAAGCCCATCGAGCCTGGCGTGACCGGTGCTGAAAGGTAACGTTCCGAGTCACCACGGCCAGAGGGCGAGGTGGATGGTGGCGACGCGCACTAGGTTTGACGGCTGGTCTGGGGCTCGGATCGGGACTCTCGGGGTTGGTGCTGGTGCCGGCCGGTGCCTTTTCAGACGGCTCGGCGCCGGGGATACTGGAGGCCTGCGGGTTCTTCAAGCGGCCTCGGGCTTTTGTTTTGGCGGCTTTCTTGATGACATGGGAGCTCTCGTCCCGGAACATCAAGTCGACGATGTTTCGATAGCCGGGACATTCTTGCTGGCGCTTCTCACACTGGCCGCAGCCGGGCTCTTTTTGGTCACACTGTCGGCAATAGACACAACCACTGTTAGCCGGAAGTCAAGGAATAAAAATGATACAAAAGCCTGAGAAATCCGCCTGTTTGTTGGCATGTGTCCCGAGAAGGGGGGACATTAACCATGAAGAAGAAAATCGACCACCAGACTCAGTCTCGTCCGAGACTCTGTGCAGCCGGACATGGACGTACCCTGATCTTTCGTTCGCGGCAGCTGGAACAGCCCTTGGAAGGCTTGCCACAGTATACCATGTTGTACAGCCAGAAGATTGGATCATAAATGACCAGCGGGCCGATGAGACGAGGGAGAGGGGGAACAAGTCGTGCGAAACACACAGCTGAGTTAGAAACCAGTCCAAGTAGTGATATGGATCGCTTGCTATAGGTGACATGATCTGATCAGATCAAGACACTGGATCTCGCCCGTTTATGCAACGGTAATCGGAGCGCGCGCGGGGGGAGGGGGGGGTGGGCTGTGAAGCCAAGACAAACAGGCAGAAGAATCAATTTGGGAGCAACCAACGGGCAGCCCGGTTCGAGAAGGGCACATCCTCCTAAGCGGGTGGGAATCCCCCCCCCCCCCCNCCTCCTTTGGCGGCGTTGAGAATGCGAGATGACGGATTGGTAGGTGGGAGGGACCTAGATTTCCTTGATCTGTAGGTTTTGAAGTGACTTGAGTATTCCAATTGGACGTTGGGTACCTATGTAAGTGGCACACCTTGGATCAAAGGACAGGGATAGGACAAGAGACGGAGGAGAGGGATTCGAGGCGGGATTGTGTGCATCATTGCCTCCGCAACACCGCGGCACCGCAGCAGCATCTGTCATCATACCCCCGGGCTGCGCATCTTGGGCTCATCTAGGCCCTTTCGGAATAAACGGCCGACAGGGGGGGTGCGTGGCGGCGAGGGACTAGAACCCCTCGGAGAGAAGCTGCTCACACTACTGCAGTCACCACGGGCTGTGGTAAGCTCCGTAGGGGGGAGGGAGGAGCTCCTGCTACCTAGTTGGAGGCTTGATAGAATCTTTGATGAGAATTTTCAATGTTAATAATAAAAACTAGTGTTTTTTCGTCCCTGCTTCCAACGGTCGTGCAGGGAAGGCAGGGGGGGGGCGGCGGCGCTCTTCCCGGATCCCCAAAGTCGAAACGAAACGGACCTTCTTCTCGGCAGCAAACAGCGGCGCGCCCTGAAGGGATTGCGCCTTTTCTTCTTCTCCTTCTTCTCCTTCTTCTTCTTCTCCTTTTTAGTCTGAAAAGGGGGGGATGTTATTTCTTAGCTGCCGTTTCTTAGCTCATCACCATCATAATCGAGACTGTATAATACACACCACACACACACACACACACACACACACACACACCGTGTGCGCAAGCAAGATGTACGCCAAGTCGAATCACATTTATGGTTGCCAAAAATTTTTATACATGACGGGAATGGCTGCAGTAGTCGGACATTGTGGCTAGGCTCCCATCCAGCGCAGCTGAGCCAAGATCGCGTTTTCGATGCCCGGCGCCTTCAACCGTCTCTCGCAACCCCGTCCCCGCCAATCCAGTCCGATGAGGCCGTGTGTTGACGACAATGCACCAATACGTGGGTGGCCTGCATGTCGCTCGCCTGTTGCTGTTTTGACGCCTGCTGAAGATGTATAATCGAGTATCCGTTGCCATGAGATACCATGATCTGACAGACCTGATCCGACCTGTCTCGCAACCTGCAGCTCGAGGGCGCGTACCGTCACAGATGACATGGCAGAAGAGACATTTAAAAAAGAATCCACCGTCTGAGTGCCCTTGTTGGACGAGGACGGAGACCTCGTCATCAAAGACCGGGCCCGAGTTCGCCTACCTCCTCCATGCGCCTTTGTGCGATGACACTGGCAGGCCTGGCTGTTGCGAATCGGCATCCTGGATGAACATGACGAACTAGGGGTGCACGTAGCCTTTCCCTCGGCGCCGTCGTCCAGCACACAAAGTGGTGGGATGTCCTCAAGTTTATGGGTACCAAAATTGCATGTGCACCTCCCCTCCTGGCGTCTATCGACGCTAATCCAGGTTGTTCTGCTTACATCAACGGCCATGCTCGAGGCTGACTACATTGTCATTGGGCCGTGCACATCGCGAAAGGTCTGCTCATCACCCGGCACACAGCCTCTCATGTTCCTAAAGCCTTCTTCGTCGTTCGCGACCAGTCGCTTGTCTACAGCTCCTCCTGCACCGAAGCCGCTTCCCCCCCGCCGCCGCCGATCCCGACAGTCAGAACCTTCGGGTTGGAGTCGAAGAGCGATCCGGACTGATCGGAACCGCTGGCCGGGCCCACGTCGTCGTAAGGGAACGCGTAGCCGCGGCCGTCGGGGCTGACCTCATGGCAAATGCGCGAGTAGTGGTTCGTCCGCGCATCCTTGGAATAATAGTTGGCCACGCTCTCCCCCTCGGGTTGCTGGTCGTTGACGAGCAGCGTCGACCGGTTGAAGGACGCCGCGATGCGCGCCCCGATGGCGCCCATCTGGGCCTGGTTCTTGGGATACCCGCCGAACGGCCCCGTGCTGCAGCTGAAAATGTCTCGCGCGCTCGGCTGGGCGAACGACCCGACGTCGCCGAACGACAGCCGATTGTCGGGGCCTACGCGGCCCTTGACGTTGCCCCACTCGGCCTGCGTGTTGACCGTGAGATCGGCGCCGCGGTACTTGTTCCACACGGCGTCGACGTAAGGTTGGTAGTACCCCTGAAACAGGCCCGGCTGCATGACGATGCCCGAATTGGGGCTGAGGGCGCGCAGGTTTGCCGACCCGTCGGCGGTGCGCACAACGAGCCTTGACCAACCGGCGCTGTCGGCGGCGTCCTGGGCACGGAGGCGGTCGCAGATGGCGTCGAGGGCGTCGGGCGGGAAGCCGGACACGGTCGTTACCTTGCCGGCGTCGTTCTCGAGTGTCAGGGAGACGGGGATGCTGATGAAGTCGACGTACGAGATATTGACGAACACCTGGAAGCTGTTGAAGGTGAACTCGCAGAAGCCCCAGTTGAGGTTGTAGTTGGGGTCGGCCGTGTTGGTGGCCGAGGGCTCCACCACGGCCGGGCCCGGGTTCAGGAGGAACTTGAGCGGGCCGTCGCGGGAAAACCAGATGCGGCCGCCGGCGATCCGAGGGATCGTCACCTTGCGCGTCGACCCCGGCGCGCCGAGGGGGATGGCGCAGTCCGTCTGCAGTGGCTGGAGGATGTCCGAGGGCGACGTCGGGTAGTAGCCCGTGACGCCGTCGGCCTGGAGGAGGAAGACGGCGTTATTCCGGTTGAGGTCCAGGCCGGTCACATGGGCGAAGGCGTTGGAGGAACCCGTGTTGTTTTGGAGGACAATGTCGAGCGTTGGCCGGGTCATGACGCCTGTTGTTGGAAGGAATCTTGCAGGTGTATGTGTGGTTTGGGGCCCGTCCGTGACGCTGGTCTACCAACTGCTTCTAAGCGAGCAAGTATATCGCTTCGTCTCTGGTTTCCCAGGAGATGATCCGGGGGCCTTTTAAGAAGAACAACCCCGTGTCGAGTCCCTTGTCTTTTCGACGAGAAAAAACAAAGACGGACAACCCGAACGAGCGCGACCGACCGGGGTGGCCATGTGCAGGTTTTCTTTGGACCCTTCCCACCACCAAGTTTTCAAGATGGTGACTCTTACTTTGCTGCCAACCACTACGACCAACGGAGCGTATGAGATGCGCAAGTATCTGGTGTGCACTGGACTCTACCTCCGTCGCAGAATGACGGAATGGACGACATGGATAATGCGGGACTAGTGGCGGCCCCGTTTCTCTTTTGCCCGGTTTTTGGGGGGTTCGAGACTGGGAGGGGTGAGGGGGAACGATGAACGACTCTGGCATGGCAGGTCCAGAAAGTCCCAAGACCTGACCTGACGGCACGTGATGGAGTTGTCTTGCGTTTGGTCGTCGGACAGAGTGTAAGAAAGCAGAGCGTCTCCCCTCGCATCTCTCGGACAAAATCAAGCTCGGCGGCATGTTGGTCGACCCGAGGCGGAACGGCCATGTCGGAGAGCAAGCCAGTCAGTCAGCCAGTTGCGGACCTTCTATGTAGTCGAGAACAGCAAATCCGGGGTAAAACGGTGTCCCGGCTCACATCCCACATTATCCCCC